>OZ007586.1:246427044-246757044 GCA_963931845.1 Maratus michaelseni | reverse complement strand
CAGAAAGTTTTGGGGTGGGGGGGAAGGAAGGGGATTGATTAGATCATTGATTATCTAATTATTGTTACTAATGATTCAGAAATATGACAGAAAAAAATAAATAGATTTAAAGACATTAAATTTTGTGTGCTTGGCATGATGGAGAGGGGTTCAGAATTTCTGAAAGGGGGAGGAATTTAGATTATGAATTACTTGATGTCACAATAAATAACAAATAGAGAAGAAAAAGTTAAAAAAAAATAAAAGTTTTAAACTTAGTTTACTTTTGGAAGGGAGAAAGCAAAATGAAATTTAGATGAAATTTTTTTTAAAAATTGAAATCTGCCAAAAACGTAGAAGATTTTCACCCCTGATTAGTAAATAACAGAAGAGTAAAATAAAAGACTTTCAAATGTACGAATCCTGTCTTGACCTTCTGCTTTTTTGCTTGTTTCTCCCTTTATTATATTATTATGCACATGTTTATATTTCTTTTTTCTTTTTTTAAATTTTCACTGATGATGGAGTTTTAGAAATTCTGAAAGAGCTGTCTGCTGATAACATTGTAATACAATTTGTGCTTTTTTGATCATTTTAATAATCACCATTATCTCTATTTTGAATCACTTGGTATTATTTTCACAAATAATTTTATGCATAGATGTTGTTATTATCAGTAGCAGTGGTAGACATCTAAATATAATAAAACACAGTGTAACGATTCCGGTGCGAACCCATCTATCTTACCAATTGCCTATAAGATGAAGCCATGTTAGGCTTAATTTCGATTTGAAATGTGTATGAGAAAACATACCAGCCTAAATACAAATATCTTCTACCCCAAATCACTTCTGTTCAGCATATTTTTCTATAATACACTTAAAACTAACAAAATTTCAATGATTTGCATAATCGACAAACCATTTCCGAAATTGTTTGTAATTTTTTTAATGTAAACAAACAATGATCTTAGATTTCAGAAGCTGGTAGAAATGAACAATGACATGTGTAATCGACAAACCATTTCCAAAACGGTTTGTAATTTTGGTAATGCAAACAAACAATGATCTGTGATTTCAAAAGCTGGCAGAAATGAACAATGACTTTCATAGGATTTTTTTTACAAAACATTTTTCTAGAATAATATAACTATTGAAATGTATTATTTTTTTATAATAAATTAATAAGTTTAAATGATTAATTCATGAATAATAATGTTTTTTAACCCCTTAACGGTCGTGCCCGTGATATTCATGGGCTGTGTAGGATACTTTTTAAAAATTCAGATTGCTTGACTCCCACCAGTTTTTTAAAACAGTGCAATTGGCTTTATTCTGCCATTATTTTATCTGCTATTAAATAATATGAATATTTCTATTTCAAAAAAGTGGGGGCAATCAAACAATCTGAATTTTAAAAAAGTAGTCCTACACTTATTGGGCACGACCGTTAAGGGGTTAAAAAAAAGACAGCAATATTTTTATCGTTAATATGGCCTTGAACAAAATTCTAGATAGCAGATGTCTGGTGTTGCTCTCTATTATTACAAATGAGCATTAAAGTTTTTATTTGTATTACAGGATGTTATGAAAATAATCCTAATAAAATTATTAATAGAAGTCTTTAAAAAGTTTTCAAATTTTTAATCCTAATTTAATAGGATTTGGGTCTAGAAATTAAAATCATTAGTAAATTTTAGATCAAACAGTCTGGAAAGTTTTGTTAACAAAAGAATCGGGAAATTTTTAAAATAAAGAACTTCAAATGTCAGAAATAAGAGAAAAAAAATCATTAATCATAAAAATGTCAGGTGAACAGTAAAAGAAAAAAATCTGGATTTTATAATTTTAATTACCATTTTAAGGCTATTTTCATTACTTGCAAAAAAAATCAATAATGTGTTTTTCAATTTTATAATTATGATTTAATGAAAAAATAAATAAATTATAAAATATATTGTCTAAGAAAGGATTTTCTTTCATTAAAAGAAAAAACTTTTCCCAAGTGGCTCAAATTGTATTTTTCAAGTACTGCATGAATAAATGAATCAATTTTCAAATGTAATTACTTCTCAACATTGCATAATTTTAAATTTTACACCATTGAATAGGGAGGGGGGAAATGCACTTTCAAATGTAATACGTTTTTGAAAAATGTAATTAAATTTACTGATTTTTCATGGTTTTTAAACCATACAGCTCGATCACAGAACATTAACACGTTTGCACTTAAAACAATGTAAATCATATAAATCGTTCGGCATTTATTTCCGGCTATTATATCATAATAAAACACAAATAAAAACTAAATCTATGGTTTCCTTTTTCTAATTAAAAAAGATCTGTAATTTCTCCTCTGTTCTGTCATCTTATATACATGAGATAAAAAGTATCGATGAAAAACGAAAAAAGTATTGATTGTTAAAACTCCAGAGGTCCATGGATTAATCAGACCCTGAACTTAAAGGTAAGTTTTCCATATTTTCAATTAATAGTATATAAACATTTTTATATTTTTTACAGTACAAGTCAACAAAAGCTATTTGTACTGATATTGCATTCAATCTTATATCTGTTTCATTCTATTAATTAAGACTGATCTGTAATTTCTCATCCGTTTTGTCATCTTATTTACATCAGATTACACATTTGTTATTAAAACCCCAGGAGTCCATGCATTAATCAGGTCATGAACTTAATGTTTCCAGGTCAGTTTTACTTATCATCAATGAATAAGTATAAGAATATTTTTATCATTTTCATTTATTTCAAGTTTTAATTGAAAACCACGATTTTTACACACCGTCCAAGGACAGGTATTGACACTAGTTTAATTCTAAAACATGTAGTAACTTATAATATTGGTGCATATAACATGACAATAACCTCTAAAATTATTAAATAAATATAAAGAAACTAGGGGGTTCAGCCTCTTACTTGCTAATGCTCGTCAACCCCCGTGAATTGCAAAACAATTCACATTAAGACTGCTACACAGTCCTAGTTCGCTTTGCTCGCTCGCTTTTTTTTTGTTTTTGCAGCAAATCTAGCCAAAATAAGTACTATCATAAATCATTTTAACATATGAAATTGAAAAAAATTTTTATTGTAAAAATTTTAAAACTTTGTTGAAAACACAATTAAAAATACATTTAGTTGGTGTTACCAATGGGCATAAATCATTTAAATACTATGAAAAAATGATCTTGGAAGCACAATTAGTTTAAAACTCATTGCACCTGTAATATTCTATAGCACGGCTTAAATTCATTTAAAAAACACTACCTGATAGGAAGATGGTTTATATATATCATCAATCATTGTTTACATTTTGTTCGACATTTTACTGTGCTAATTGATCATAGATTTTTGAAAAAGAAATTACTTTTTACTTCATCAAGATAGCAACAGATGGCAGCAAGTGCAATCTAGATAGTTGATATTTTTATTGTCTCTGATTTTCGTGTGAGTGAAATTCATAAATAAATTCTAAATAACAGTTGAGAATTCATTTAAAATTAACGATATTACTCATAATTAAAATGAGGTATCATCTCAAATGCTTTGGATTACGTATATGTTTTTTTAATTTTTAATAATTGCTAGTTTGAGTTTGACTGCTCTCACACTGGCTGCCATATTGGAGGCAGAGCTGATCTTACCCAATCTTGTCTGTTCATTGGTCTGAACTCTGGAAACTATGTTTGTTGCCAAACATTAAGCTAGAAATTCAGCCTATATATGTTTAGAAGAATTTAAAATAACATAACATAATACATTTATGTTTTTCAATCATAACTTTATTTACATGAAAAGTAATTTTGCAAAAATCTATAGACTCTGTATTACATAAATGAGCAATATTTTGGAACTCATTTGTGGTTGACTATAATAAATACAGCACATAGAAATTACCTTGTAAGGCAAACAAACTGCAAAAATATTTTATGTAATGCATATATTAAGTATATTTTGCAGAAGCAAGAATAGTAAATAGAAGTATTAGACCAATCGTTTATTAATGAAAAAGTTTCAAAAAATTTCAAAAGATGTTTTACCTTGAATAAACATTTTAAGAAATAAATATGCTACTATAGCCAAAAATCACTAGACACTTTTGTTCACTAGATTTTTTTTGTTTTGTCGAATATCTATAGAAATACTTGATGAATTCTTATGGAACTTCGGGAATACAAAGAAAATGTTTGAATTCATATTTTCATCGAAGGTTTGATCATGACGCCAATTAGCATACTGTAATGACCTTTGAACTGGAATGAAAAACTGAAGGAAAAAATAATATTTGGGATCACCCTGTAAAATAAAATACTTGAAATAATCCGTAGCTGCAGGACATAACTATGTGGATATTGTGCAACATTTGTGTTCATTCGTGTAAGAATAGCTTACATATTCATGGAGATACATAGTTAAAAAAAAATCAAGAAAATTTTACATGGTTTTTGTTTATAGCATAAATAGTTTTTAATCAAAATTAACACCATTTTCAGAGAACTTGACAAAGGAAAGTAGAAAAAACAAAGTACAATTAGAATATTTGATGAAATATGAGAATTTGTATGAAATAATTTTTAACTGTTCATGCACAAGCAATACCAAAGATTTTTTTTCATAGTTTGGTAGAAATTTATGGTTGCTCTTCAAAGCAACTCATAAAGACCAGTCAGATATCATGAAAATTGAGCAAGATGTCGCTGATAGAGTGAGCTGAATTTCAGTAGCTGGATGATGCAGGATTTTCCAGAAATTGACTGTTTGAATTTTTTTTTAAATTTTTTATTCATGTTTTAGTTCTTTTTGGAAAAGCACCAAATTGATCATATTTCAACAAAAAACGAATTATCAAAATCGAAGCTCTCATTGACATTCATTAAATACTAACTTTTTTGTTGGAAGTCAGTCAATAAAAAATGTTAATTTGAGGAAAATCTCTTATCATCCTGCTATTTTTTAAGGCAACCAAAATTCAGCTCACTATATCACTGACATCTTTATGAATTTCCAAGATATTTGACTGATCTTTCTATATTAGTTGCTCTATAGAGTTGACTTCCTATTAATGAAAAAAAAAATCTTTTGTATAATTTGCAAAGAAATTTTTTTTCATACAACTGCTCAAATTTCATTAAATATTAAATATATTTATATTCTAACTGTAATATGTTGTTTTTAGCATATTTTGAGAAATTTTCTGACACTGGTTGACAACCCTGCATGCTATTAACAAAAAAATATGCAATTTGAAAAAAATCTTTTTAAGAAATCATTATATGTCTATGAATATACATGGTATTTGTATACAAATGTTGTACAATAGCCACATAGTCGTGGGCTACAGCAACAGATCATTTCATGCATTTTATTTGACAGGTGATCCCAAATATTAGCTTTTTTCTGTAATTTGTTGTTGGTCCCCTAATTTCTCTCGTGATCAAATCTTCATTGAAAAATATGAGGTCAAACATGCTTTTCACATTCCCGAAGTTCTAAAAGAATTTGTCAAGTATTTCAATAGATATTTGATAAATTGTCTAAAATCGAAAGTATCTGGTGATTTTCAGCTATATAGTGTATATTGCAGTATACTACATTAAAACAAAACTATTTTTTCTATCTTCATTAAAAATTTAAATATATAAAATATCCTTTACCTAGTATAAAATAAAGAATAAAATTCCCATACAGATGATATGAGCAATCTACAGCAAAATATTTCAAATAACATGAACACTAAATATTTCACTGAAATAATGAATGATGAATTTTATCTCATGAATGCTATCACAGTTTCACATAAAATAAAATTTTATAATAAAATATTTAAGAATTTTATGGTTTTACAAACTTAAGTTATAGGTTTATAATTTAAGTAACCATATTCTTGAAAATTTATCCAAACATATAAAAGAGCTCATAATATATATATATATATATAAACAATAACAGACACAGTTTTTATCAAGTGTTCATCTTGGTTAAGTTACCATCTTGAATATTTTTATAACTATGATGATGTAAATGGACTAATGTTTTGTTCATAAGTGCGTATGAACATATTCAACACACTCATATTTATATACAAATCATATGAAATATTTCTTATATGATACTCAGTTTTCACTTTAAAAGGAAATTTTAGAGCAATCGATATGTATGGCACTACATACGACAGTAAAAAATCTTCCTCAGTAATGAATAAATGATACACAAAGATGGTAAAGACATGTGCGTATACAAAAGTTATACCACAAATAATTTAGTTTAATACTGTTCTTAACTGTAGGCACTGTAGAAAATTTAATTGACTAGTTAATATATTGAGAAAAGTCCAACCCTGACTGTAAGTATATGAAAGTCCTGTGGTAGTTGGATAATTTAACGTTTTAAAACATACCATCATGTAAAACAATTGTAACTAACAATAAGAAAAAGATAATAACATTTCTTAAAATGTATCTCCAATGTATTGGTACAGCATAATTCATGAGAATATCAGTTTATACATGAATTTCAAGGGCAACACAAACAAATATAAATGATGTTATCAAAACATTTAATACACGATAGCCTGGAACTAACAACAAAACACCATCTGTGTCTGCAACAAGCCAAATATGATACTGAGCTATGAAAAGTTCTAAAGATTTGAATTTTTTTAAAATGGGAGAAGGGGAAAGTAGGACAACAGAAAGTTTGGAAAGGGGAAGGCGATGTAGGTGGAATTTAAAAACAGGAATCTATGAAAATTTGGAAGACTTTCACTTCTGACATAGTGGATACTGGTTTTTCTTTTTAAGTAATGGAAAAGCCTAAAGTAGTGTGAATTGCAATTATACTGTGGTGTGCTATAGTACATTATCAAAAACACTAGTAAATGCATTAAAAACAGTTGAATTAAGGTAATTTTGTCCAGGAAGAATATTATCGTACAAGGGGAATTTGTGCTTCTAGACCATTAATAAGCATTAAATTCCAAATTGACTATGAGAATGGAACATTTTGACCTCCAGGCCATCCCCGAATTTGCCACTGAATAAAAAAAAACCTAAAAATTACTAGCAAATATTAAGTATAATTTTAGAGATAATAGGAACACATTAAATATTTTCCTAAATTTTTATTGTAAATTTCTAAAGCTATGCATTAGAAACAGGGATGAGAACAACAAAACTGGAAAAAAGAGGAAACGTTTTGTTTTATCCTCATAACTAGACATTCTTTATTTTTTTAATTTTGTGGGATGAGGGATTTGGATGATTTATTAATTATTTATTGTTGCTACAAAATACAAAATAAGGCAGAAAATGTTTTTAATACAGCTCTTTTCATGGAAGTCAGTTAATATAAAATGTTTATTTGTGGAAAATCCTGTATCATTCTGCTATTTTTTAAGGCAATTGAAATTCATTTCACTATATCAGGTATTTGACTGATCTTTCTATATTAGTTGCTCTATAGAGTTGACTTCCCAATCATGAAAAAAAATCTTTTGTATAGTTTGAAAATAAAATTATTTTCATACAACTGCTCACATTTCATTAAATATTCAATATATTCATATTCTAATTGTGTACTATGTTGTTTCTAGTATATTTTGTCAAATTTTCTGCCACTGGTTGACAACCTGGCATGCTATTAACAAAAAAAAAAAAATGCAATTAAAAAAAAAAAATTTAAGAAATCGTTATCTGTATATGAATATGTATGCTATACATACAAAAGTAGTGTACAATAGCCACATAGTCATGGGCTACAGTAACAGATCATTTCATGTATTTTATTTGAAAGGTGATCACAAATATTAGCTTTTTTCATTAATTTATTGTTGGTCCTCTAATTTCTCTCATGATAAAATCTTCATTGAGACTAATGAAGATTAACTAAATGAAGTCAAACCTATTTTTTATATTCCCGAAGTTGTAAAAAAATTTGTCAAGTATTTCTCTAGATATTTGATAAAATGTCTAAAATTGAATCTGCCTGGTGATTTTCGGCTATATAGTAGTGTATATTGCAGTATACTATATTACAATGAAACTATTTTTTTTATCTTCGTTCAAAATTTATATATATAAAATACTTCTTTAGACAGTATAAAATGAAGAAGGAAATTCCCACACAGATGATTTAAGCATTCTACAGCAAAATAATCCAAACAACATGGACACTAGAAATTTCACTGAAATGATGAATTCTATCTCATGAATGCTATCACAGTTTCACATAAAATAAAATTTTATAATACAATATTTAAGAATTTTATGGTTTTAAAAACTTAAGTTATAGGTTTATAATTTAAGTAACCATATTCTTCAAAAAATATCCAAACATATAAAAGAGCTCATAAAAAATATTTATATAAAAACAATAACAAACACAGTTTCTATCAAGTGTTCATCTTGGTTCAGTTACCATCTTGAATACTTTTATAACTGTGATGATGTAAATGGACTAATATTTTGTTCATATCTGCTTATGAACATATTCAATACACTCATATTTATATACAAATCATATGAAATATGACATTTGAAATATTTCTTATCTGATACTCAGTTTTCACTTTAAAATTAAATTTTAGAGCAATCAATATGTATGGCACTACATACGATAGTAAAAATCTTGCTCAGTAATGAATAAATGATACATAAAGTTGGTAAAGACGTGTGTATACAAGAGTTATACTACAAATAATTTAGGTTTAATACTGTTCTTAACTGTAGGGATTGTAAAAAATTTAATCGATTGAAAAAATCCCAACCCTGACTGTAAGTATATGAAAGTCCTGTGGTAGTTAGATACAGTTAGCATTCTAAAACATAACATCATGTATCCCAATTGTAACTAAAAAAAAGGAAAATATAGTAACATTTCTTAAAATGTATCTTCAATCTGATGGTACTGAATAATTCATGAGAATATCAGTTAATATGAGTAATTTTTAATGAAAAAGCTCTAAAGATTTGAAACTTTTTAAAATAGGGAGGAGGGGAAAGTATGACAACAGAAAGTTTGGAAAGGGGAGGGTGATGTAGGTGGATTTAAAAACAGGAATCTATTGAAATGTGGAGGACTCTCACATCTGACATAGTGGATAGTGGTTTTTATTTTAAACAATGGAGAAGCATAAAGTAGTATGAATAGCGATTATACTGTGGTGTGCTATAGTACACTATCACAAATACTAGTAAATGCATTAAAAAGAGGGGCATATTTATACGAGAAGAATACTATATACCAAGGGGGATTTGTGCTTCTAGACCAGTAATAAGCATAAAATCCCAAACCGAGCAAAGTAAGTAGAACATTTTGACCTCCAGGCCACCTCCAAATTTACCGCTGAATAAAAAAACTTAAGAATTACTAGCAAATGTTAAGTATAATTTTAGAGATAATAGGAACACGTTAAACATTTTCCTAAACTTTTATTGTGAATTCCTAAAGCTATGCATTAGAAACAGGGACAGAACAACAAAACTGCAAAAAAGAAGAAAAGTTTTGTTTTATCCTTATGACTAGAAATTCTGACTAGATAGAAAATATGACTAGAAATTCAAAATAAGAAATGGGGCAGAAAATGCTTTTAAAAAAGGAATTCTAGCAATTTTAAACTTAGTGCGCTTAGGGAGGGGGGGCAGGAAAATTTGCAAATTGTTTATTTATAGTTACAAAAAGTAACAAATAAATAACAAAAAAAATTAATAAAATGTACATATATAAACCTTGGGAGAAAGGAGATGCAAAAGGAGAGAAGAAAGAAATTTCAGGTGTAGATTAAAATAGATGAATGTTTTTTTACTTACTGTTACTATAGTGAAGGGAAAAAATAATTAAATTAAAGAATTTTAGATATATTTAATTCTGCATACTTGGTACTGGGAAGAAAAAGAAATTTTGTGGTGTAGGGTGGTAGAAAAGGAATTCAGGTGAGTGATAATTTATTGGTACAATAAAGTAACAAATAGAACAAAAAATTAATTGAGTTGGAGAACACAGGACAGAAAGTATTTGAGTGGTGGGAAGGAGATTGATTAGATGATTGATTATTTAATTATTGTTACTAATGATTCACAAATAGGATAGAAAAAAATAAATATATTTAATAATATTAAATTTTGAATGCTTGGTATGATGGAGGCGATGGGGCATTCAGAATTTCTGAGGGGAGAGGGGAGGAATTTAGATAATGAATTAATTACTTGATGTCACAATAAAATAACAAATACAGAAGAAAAAGTTAAAAAAATTAAAGTTTTAAAGATTTTAAACTTAATTTGCTTTTGGAATGGAGGAAGCAAAATGAAATTTAGATGAAATTTTTTTTAAACAGAAATCTGCCAAAAACGTAGAAGTATTCACCCCTGATTAATAAATAACAGGAGAGTAAAATAAAGGACTTTCAAATGTACGAATCCTGCCTTGACCCTCTGCTTTTTTGCTTGTTTCTCTTTTTACTATACTTTCATGCATATGTTTATCTTTCTTTTCTTTATAATTTTCACTGATGATGTAGTTTTTAAAATTCTGAAACAGCTGTCTGCTGATAACATTTTAATACAATTTGTGCTTCTTTGAACATTTTAATAATCACCATTATCTCTTATTTTTAATCACTTGGTATTATTTTCACAAATAATTTTACCCATAGGTGTTGTTATTATCAGTAAAAGTGGTAGACATTTAATTCTAAAACATGTAGTAACTTAAAATATTGGTGCATATAACATGACAATAATCTCTAAAATTATTAAATATATGTTAAGAAATATGTTTCAAAGAATTTAAAATAACACAGCATAATACATTTCCGTTTTTCATTCATAACTTTACATACATGAAAATTAATTTTGCAAAAATCGATAAACTCTGTATCTGTATTACATAAATGAGCAATATTTTGGCACTCATTTGTGGTTGACTACAATAAATAGAGCACATAAAAATTACCTTGTAAGGCAAACTGAAAAAAATATTTCATGTAATGCATATATTAATTATATTTTGCAGAAGCAAGAATAGAAAATAGAACTATTAGAACAATCTTTTATTAATGAAAAAGTTAAAAAAAATTTCAAAAGGTACTTTACATTGAATGAATTACATTTTATGAAATATATACACTATATAGCCAAAAATGAATAGACACTTTTGATTTTACGCGTTTTGCCAAATATCTAGAGAAATAGTTGATGAATTTTTATCTAGAATACAAAGAAAATGTTTGACTTCATATTTTCATCGAAGGTTTGATCATGAGGCTATTTAGTACACTGTAATGACCTTTGAACTGGAATGAAAAATTGAAGGAAAAATAATATTTGGGATCACCCTGTAAAATAAAACACTCAAAGTCGATATTGTGCAACATTTGTGTTCATTCGTGTAAGAATAGTTCACATATTCATGGAAATACACAGTTAAAAAAAATTAAAAAAATTTTGCATGGTTTTTGTTTATAGCCTGCAAGGTTTTCAACCAAATTTAACACTATTTTCAGAGAACTTGACAGTACAGTAGAAAAAACATAGTACAATTAGAATGTTTGACAAAATATGACAATTTGCGTGAAATAATTTTTAACTGTGTATGCACAAACAATACTAAAATTCTTTTTCATGGTTTGGTAGAAATTTATGGTTGCTCTTTAGAGCAACTCATAAAGACCAGTACAAAATCCTGAAAATTGAGGCAGATATCTCTGATAGAGTGAGCTGAATTTCAGTTACTTTCTAAAATTAGCTGGATGTTAAGAGATTTTCCAGAAATTGTCATTTTTAGTTAAATTTTTTTTCATTGTTTATTCACATTTTAGTTCTTTTTGGAAAAGCACCAAATTGATCCTATTCCAACAAAAAATGAATAATCAAAATCAAAACTACTCATTGACATTCATTAAATACTAACTCCTTTGTTGGCAGTCAGTTAATAAAAAACGTTAATTTTTGGAAAATCCCTTATCATCTTGCTATTTTTTAAGGCAACTGAAATTAAGCTCACTGTATCACTGGCATCTTTATGAATACCAATATATTTGACTGATCTTTCTATATTAGTTGTTCTACAGAGTTGACTTCCCAATCAGGAAAATAATTTTTTTTGTATAATTTGCAAAGAAATTTTTTTTTTATACAACTGCTCACATTTCATTAAATATTCAATATATTTATATTCTAATTGTACTATGTTGTTTCTAGTATATTCTGTCAAATTTTCCGATACTGGTTGACAACCCTGCATGTTATTAACAAAAAACATGCAACTTTAGATATTTGATAAAATGTCTAAAATCGTAAGTGCCTGGTGATTTTTGGCTATATGGGGTATATTGCAGTATACAACATTAAAATGAAACTATTTTTTTCTATCTTCATTAAAAATTTAAATATTTAAAATATTCCTTTAGCTAGTATAAAATAAAGAATAAAACTCCCATACAGATGATTTGAGCATTCTACAGCAAAATAATCCAAAATAACATGAACACTAAATATTTCACTGAAATGATGAATGATAAATTTTATCTCAGGAATGCTATCACAGTTTCACATAAAATAAAATTTTATAATACAATATTTAAGAATTTTATGGTTTTACAAACTTAAGTTATAGGTTTATAATTTAAGTAACCATATTCTTGAAAAATTATCCAAACATATAAAATAGCTCAAAAAAATATTTATATAAAAACAATAACAAACACAGTTTTTATCAAGTGTTCATCTTGGTTCAGTTACTATCTTGAAAACTTTTATATCTGTGATGTTTTAAATTGACTAATATTTTGTTCATATGTGCTTATGAACATATTCAACACATTCATATTTATATACAAATCATATAAAATGTGACATTTGGAATATTTCTTATATGATACTCAGTTTTTACTTTAAAATTAAATTTTAGAACAATCAATATGTATGGCACTAGATAAGATAGTAAAAATCTTTCTCAGTAATGAATAAATGATACACAAAGTTCGTAAACACATGTGTGTATACAAGAGTTATACTACAAATAATTTAGTTTAATACTGTTCTTAACTGTAGGGATTGTAGAAAATTTAATCGATTGAAAAAAGCCCAACCCTGACTGTAAGTATATGAAAGTCCTGTGGTAGTTGGATACATTTAGCATTCGAAAACATAACATCATGTATCCCAATTGTAACTAAAAAAAAGGAAAATATAGTAACCATTTCTTAAAATGTATCTTCAATCTGATGGTACTGAATAATACATGAGAATATCAGTTAATATGAGTAATTTTTAATGAAAAAGCTCTAAAGATTTGAAATTTTTTAAAATAGGGAGGAAGGGAAAGTAGGACAACAGAAAATTTGGAAAGGGGAGGGCGAAGTAGGTGGATTTAAAAACAGAAATCTATTGAAATGTGGCAGACTCTCACTTCTGACATAGTGGATACTGGTTTTTATTTTAAGCAATGGAAAAGCCTAAAGTAGTGTGAATTGCAATTATACTGTGGTGTGCTATAGTACATTATCACAAACACTAGTAAATGCATTAAAAACAGTTGAATTAAGGTAATTTTATCCAGGAAGAATATTATAGTACAAGGGGAATTTGTGCTTCTAGACCATTAATAAGCATTCAATTCCAAATCGACCTGGAGAGTGGGACATTTTGACCTCCAGGCCACCCTCAAATTTTTCACTGAATAAAAAAAAACCTAAGAATTACTAGCAAATTTTAAGTATAATTTTAGAGATTATAGGAACACATTAAACATTTTCCTAAACTTTTATTGTAAATTCCTAAAGCTATGCATTAGAAACAGGAATAAGAACATCAAAACTGGAAAAAAGAAGAAAATTTTTGTTTTATCCACATGAGTAGAATTCCTCTCTTTTTTAAATTTTGTGGGTTGAGGGATTTGGATGATTTATTAATTATTTATTGTTGCTACAAAATAAGAAATGGGGCAGAAAATGTTTTTAAAAATGGAGTTTTAGCAATTTTAAACTTTGTGTGCTTGGGGAGCGGGGGGCAGAAAATTTTGCAAATTGTTTATTTATAGTTACAAAAAGTAACAAATAGATATGAAAAAATTATCAAAATGTAAAGATGTTTAACCTTGGGAGAAAGGAGATGCAAAAGGAGAGAAGCAAGAAATTTCAGGTGTAGATTAAAATAGATGAATGTTTTTTTACTTACTGTTACTATAGTGAAGGGAAAAAATAATTAAATTAAAGAATTTTAGATATATTTAATTCTGCATACTTGGTACTGGGAAGAAAAAGAAATTTTGTGGTGAGGGGTGGTGGAAAGGGAATTCAGGTGAGTGATAATCTATTGGTACAATAAAGCAACAAATAGAACAAAACATTAATTGAGTTGGAGAACAAGGGACAGACAGTTTTCACGTGGTGGGAAGGGGATTCATTAGATGATTGATTATTTAAATATTGTTACTAATGATTCAGAAATAGGATAGAAAAAAAAATATATTCAAATATATTAATTTTTTGTGTTTAGTATGATGGAGGGGATGGGGCAATCAAAATTTTTGTAGGTGGAGAGGAATTTAGATAATGAATTAATTACTTGATGTCACAATAAAATAACAAATACAGAAGAAAAAGTTAAAAAAATTAAAGTTTAAGATTTTAAACTCAATTTACTTGTGGAATGGAGGAAGTGAAATGAAATTTAGATGAAATTCTTTAAACAGAAATCTGCCAAACACATAGAAGATTTTCACCCCTGATTAATAAATAATAGGAGAGTAAAATAAAGGACTTCCAAATGTATGAATCCTGGCTTAACCCTCTGCTTTTTTGCTTGTTTTACTCTTTATTATATTTTTATGCATATTTTTATCTTTCTTTTCTTTATAATTTCCACTGATGATGGAGTTTTAGAAATTCTGAAACAGCTGTCTGCTGATAACATTTTAATACTATTTGTGCTTTTTTGAGCATTTTAATAATCACAATTATATCTATTTTCAATCACTTGGCAATATCTTCACAAATAATTTTACCCATAGGTGTTGTTATTATCAGTAATAGTGGCAGACATTTAAATCTAAACCATGTAGTAACTTAAAATATTGGTACGTATAACATGAAAATATATTCTAAAATTATTAAATATATGTTAAGAAATATGTTTCAAAGAATTTAAAATAACACAGCATAATACATTTCCGTTTTTCATTCATAACTTTACATACATGAAAAATATTTTTGCAAAAATCGATAAACTCTGTATCTGTATTACATAAATGAGCAATATTTTGGCACTCATTTGTGGTTGACTACAATAAATACAGCACATAGAAATTACCTTGTAAAGCAAACTGAAAAAAATATTTCATATAATGCATATATTAATTATATTTTGTAGAAGTAAGAATAGAAAATAGAAGTATTAGAACAATCTTTTATTAATGAAAATGTTTCGAAAGACCAGGTTTTACATTGAATAAGCATTTTATGAAATAAATACACTGTATAGCCAAAAATCAATAGACACTTTTGATTTTACACGTTTTGTCGAATATCTAGAGAAATAGTTAACGAATTCTTCTAGAATACAAAGAAAATGTTTGACTTCATATTTTCATAGAAGGTTTGTTCACGAGGCTAATTAGCACACTGTAATGACCTTTGAACTGGAATGAAAAACTGAAGGAAAATAATATTTGGGATCACCCTGTAAAATAAAACACTCAAAATAATCTGTAGCTGCAGGACATAACTATGTGGATATTGTGCAAAATTTGTGTTCATTCATGTAAGAATAGTTCACATATTCATGGAAATACACAGTTAAAAAAAAATATTCAAGAAAATTTTGCATGCTTATTGTTTATAGCATGCAAGGTTTTCATCCAAATTTAACACCATTTTCAGAGAACTTTACAGTACTGTAGAGAAAACATAGTACAAGTAGAATATTTGACAAAATATGACAATTTGCATGAAATAATTTTTAACTGTGCATGCACAAAAAATACCAAAATTCTTTTTCATGGATGGTAGAAATTTATGATTGCTCTTCAGAGCAACTCATAAAGACCACTACAAAATCGGAAAATTGAGGAAGATATCACTGATAGAGTGAGCTGAGTTTCAGTTATTTTCTAAAAGCTGGATGATAAGTGATTTTCCAGAAATTGTCATTTTTAGTTGACTGAAGGAAAATTCATTACTTTTCTACGGGACTCATTTTTTTTTTTCATTCTTTATTCACGTTTTAGTTTTTTTTTGGAAAAGCACCAAATTGATCCTATTCCAACAAAAAATGAATTATCAAAATCAAAACTACTCATTGACATTCATTAAATACTGACTCCTTTGTTGGAAGTCAGTTAATAAAAAATGTTAATTTGTGGAAAATCGCTTATCATCCTGCTATTTTTTAAGGCAACCAAAATTCAGCTCACTGTATCACTG
Organism: Maratus michaelseni; assembly: GCA_963931845.1. Classification (NCBI taxonomy): domain Eukaryota; kingdom Metazoa; phylum Arthropoda; class Arachnida; order Araneae; family Salticidae; genus Maratus; species Maratus michaelseni. Next base: position 246,740,628 of record OZ007586.1, on the reverse strand, counting down.
GCATTTTTATGAATACCAAGATATTTGATTGATCTTTCTATATTAGTTGCTCTATAGGGTTGACTTCCCAATCCTGAAAAGAATTTTTTTTTGTATAATTCGCAAAGAAAATTTTTTTCATACAACTGCTTGCATTTCATTAAATATTCAATATATTTATATCCCAATTGTACTATGTTGTTTCTAGTATATTCAGTCAAATTTTCCAATATTGGTTGACAACCCTGCATGCTATTAACAAAAAACATGCAACTTTAGATATTGGATAAAATGTCTAAAATCGAAAGTGCCTGGTGATTTTCGGCTATATAGGGTATATTGCAGTATACTACATTAAATGAAACTATTTTTTCTATCTTCATTAAAAATTTAAATATATAAAATACTCCTTTAGCTTATATAAAATGAAGACTCAAATTCCCACATAGATGATTTAAGCATTCTTTAGCAAAATAATCTAAATAACATGAACGCTAAATATTTCACTGAAATGATGAATGATGAATTCTATCTCATGAATGCTATCACAGTTTTAGAAAACAAAATTTTATAATAAAATATTCAAGAATTTTATGGTTTTACAAACTTATATTATAGGTTTGTAATTTAAGTAACCATATTCTTGAAAAATTACACAACATATAAAAGAGCTCATAAATATATATATATATATATAAACAATAACAAACACAGTTTTTATCAAGTGTTCATAATGGTTCAGTTGCCATCTTGAACACTTTTATATCTGTGATGATGTAAATGGACTAATATTTTGTTCATAAGTGCTTGTGAACATATTCAACACACTCATATTTATATACAAAACATATGAAATATGACACTTGAAATATATGATACTCAGTTTCCACTTTAAAAAAGAAATTTTAGAGCAATCAATATGTAAGGCACTACATACGATAGTAAAAAATCTTGCTCAGTAATGAATAAATGATACACAAAGATTGTAAAAACATGTGCGTTTGTAAAAAATTTAATCGACTAGTTAATCGATTGAAAAAAGTCCAACCGTGACTGTGAATATATGAAAGTCCTGTGGTAGTTGGATACATTTAGGGTTCTAAAACACACCATTATGTATCCCAATTATAACTAACAATAAGAAAAAGATAGTAACATTTCTTAAAATGTATTTCCAATCTGGTGGTACAGCATAATTCACAAGAATGTCAGTTATTACATGAATTTCATGGGCAACACAAACAAATATAAATGATGTTATCAAAACATTTAATACCCGATAGCTAGGAACTAACACCAAAATGCCATGTGAGTCTGCAACAAGCCAAATATGATACTGAGCTATGAAAAGCTGAGGAGGAAAAATTAAATTAATAGAGAAATTTACAATATGAAATATATCACATTATAATAATACTTAAACATAAATTTCTTTTAATTGATAAAAGTCAAATTAATATGCTAAGCGAAAACAGCAAGCAACAGTATATAGATCAGTATCCAGATATTTCATTGTTTTTTAAGCATGAGTATACCAATTTTAAAGCTTAAAATAAAAATTCTTCACCTGACTCAGGATTTCGGACAAAGGAGGGAAAACATTAATTATATTTCTTATCTTTGTACAGTGAGAATAAATCCCACTGAAAAAAATTCTTTTAGTCTTAACAAAGGATAAATAATTTTGGTGAGATATAGCTGTTTGAAATTCTAGGCAGGCTGATATTTTGAAACAATCTGATTTTTGTTATGCTGTAATTCTCATGCTGAAATTCTTATTCAAATTCAGTATTAATGAAATCTAGGATTGATACTTCTATAATTGGGTTTCAGGCATTTTAGCTTCTGGTATTTGGGTAAAATTAGTTGAATTTTTAAAATCATGGAAGCTACCTTTTCCTACTGGTACAGGCCAGGAGGAATTTTGTATGTCAAAACAAAATATGTTCTGGAATCCTTGTATCAAGATCTAAAACTCAATGGAAGCAAATTTTTTAATTTATAATTCTTTGTACATTGTTTTGAATTTTTTTAAATTTTAACTGGCTACCGTTTTGAAACAAGATGGGAGTTGAAGCTGGCTAACGAACACAGTCAAGAACTTGATATGTCCCATACACATACTCAGTCATATCCAAATCAGTGCATAAAAAAGTGTTACATCATGACAAATGTCATATATATGTAAATAAACATTTGAACAGGGAGAGGTGCGGGGGGGGGGGGGATCTGTGAAGTCATGATCTTTGAAAAAAAAGCTCATTTAAAATTTAAAAATCATAAATTTGATCATAAATTAAAATTATTTATTTGAAAATCGTAAATTTGAGCTTAGAAGTGTTCAACTCAATTAATAACAAAGAATCAAGTTATGATTGGAATAGACTGGCTTTATTCATGCTACTGGCATTGTGGCCAGCAAATAGATTGCCCATGAGCTGCTCAGAAATACACTGGTGGACAAAACTTAAGGACCAAGAAGAAATGGGCATGTAAATGAAAATCTACGTGTGACTGTGGATCAAGAGGCAAACATTAGTATTAATAGTATGTTCATATGTAAATTTTTTCTTGACAGGATGTATACAGGGTGTTATAAGAGGTAGTTTTCCTGAAGCGTGCATATTGTCTGAATACATGACTGCACAAAGAAAGCAAAATACTTACAATAAACAATTATCAGTGATATGTCAGTAAGGGATGTGGCCACCGTGTAATGCGAGGTAACTCTCAACATTGCATGGCATACTCAGAACAACATGATCCAGTAGCTGTTGAGGCAAGTTGCTCCATTCCTCTTCCACTGCATGGATGAGGGTTTGTTTCCTTGTTTTGTGGGAGGAAATTGTCGAGCAGCAATACATCTTCCCAAGGCATTCCATACATTTTCAATGTAATTCAGGTCTGGGAAACGTGCTGGCGAGGCTTTGCGAAGGATATCTTCGGCTTCAAGACAATCTTGTGCAGCTGTGTGCGATGACAAATGTATTATCATCCATAAAACGAAACTTTTCGCCGATAGCACCTCAAAAGAGTTGAACATGATGGAGCAGAACATCTTCAATGTACAGTTGTCAGGTCATGGACCCTTGATCAAGCACATAGAGATCCGTGTGACCATTGATCATGATGCCTGCACACACCATGATATCGGAAGTTTCATATCGACCTTTTTCCAGAATATTTTCGCGATAGTAAGCACTGTCAATCTCGCACCATATCAATTTACGTCTACAATCAGATGATAGACTAAATCTACTCTCATCTGAGAAGAGTATGGTAGACCAGCCGTCATCAGTCCAATTGCAATGCACACGGAACCAGTGAAAACGGGCACTATGGTGACGTCCCGAGAGTAAGGCACACAACAGGTCTTCGGGAATATATTTCACCCTTTTTCAAACATCTTGCAACAGATTTCCGGGATATTTGAGTTCCTGCGGTAGATCAAAGTTGATTTGCCAATTGACCAGCTGTGCTGCGTTGGTTCCTTTTTGCCGAAATAACAATATACTCATCTTCTTGAGACATTGTACTGCTAGGACGACCTCCTTCCATGCGGCTAGTATGCATTCCACTCATTTGAAATGCTGCCCATAGACTAGAAATGATACTGTGGTGATGTTAAATTCACAGGCAACTTCTCCCATTTGGTGCCTTTCTTCCAGCTTTTCGATTATTGTTCCATGAGTAAAATCATCTAAATGATGCCTGGAAGACATGTTCAAAGTTTCAAAGTTATATATTTGTAAAGACTAACTTTACTCCTTCTCCTTCGGTTTTTATATCTAACGACAACTCACAGCACATGCTGATTGCCTCAAATCTTTTATCTCTGCTGTCACGTGACCAACAAATGTGGAAATACAAAATTTGCATAAGTTTCACATAACAGAGTACATCCCACATTCATGCAAATTTACACACATTGCTGCGGACCTATTTGTAACTGTAATCATTGAAAATAATAGTGGTCCTTTTGTCCACCAGTGTATAAACAAATCAGCAGTTGCTAGTAGCACAATCTCTCAGCCAGAAACAAACTCATTTACGGCAGGTTTCTTTATAAAGATAATCAACTTTTCTCCAACATTCCATGAATTTGCATGATAATAAATTTAAATGAAATAATCTGAAGGACTGGGTAAAAGTTTTTGCTCAATATTTTGAGCAGATGTGGAATCTCATATTTTGACTGACGAGCAGCAATGACTAAGGAAATGAAGATGTAAGAATCAGTTTAAATGAGAAAAATACATAAATATGAATAACTTGACAAAAAAATGGGATGGGAGAGAATAGAAATAGTCTGGTTTCTGTTAAATGTTCTAAATGAAGTGCTAGGTTAAATATATAATTTAAATAAAATACAGCAATCAAAAATATGTCTTACCTCAAGTGAAATTTTTCCAAACCAGGCAAAAAAGATACTGTAATTAGTTCGTAAGTAGCCACTAACGTTTCTCAAAATAACAAATGACAGAATCTAAAAATATATAAAAATATCGTCGGTAAGTCAGTTGTCAGTCAAAAAAATTTTCATATAAAGCACTGCATTTGCAGAATTTAACAGGTGGCTAGACCCTGGCCATTGGACTCTGTTGTGTATTTGATTATATTAGAATGTTTGCCGGTTTCAGTAATAACACAAAGTTATTAAACATAACTACTTTAATAAGAACAACCATGAACGTTCATGATAACAACACATAGCAGCATCATACTGCTCCGGCAGAATACAGAACACAGGCTATTGCTAACTGACAAAGATAAAAAAGGTTGGGTTAACTGTTGCCATTCAAACATATATATTACAATTCTCACCCCTTTAAATTTAGAGAACTTACAATTAATTTACAATGTCCACGAGTTTATAAGTCCAATCGTTAGACTGGTTTCTTGTTCGTGTGGATCGTCTCAGTCCTTGAGAAGCAGCATTCATAAGGTCTGGTGCTACGTCACTGGACTTTGGTGAATTGCAGCACTCGTTCTAGGATTAGAGGTAGAGGTTGCTACAGGAATATTTGATGTTTGTATACCAACAGTGGCAGTTGATCTGGATGTTTTCTTGTGCTTTGCATCATCGCTGAAAGTAACAAACAACTTCCTCCATGAAATAATAGGCATAGTAAGAAACTGTCGGTCAACTCGGCATTGGCGGAGTTGGTCGACATGTCTTTTTATTACATATCCATCATCTAACTCTATTAAGTAATGGACATGTCCTAAACGTTCGACAACAGTCCCATACTTCCAGAGCATTGAGTTTGAATAATTGCTTGATTGTACTCAAGTACCTAATTTGAACGATTTCTCAAAATTTGGTTGAGGAGTCATGTTTCTAGAGGCTTCAGTTATTTCAGGCTTTAAGAGATCTAGTTTAGTTTTGGGATTCCTCCCATGGAGCAATTCTGCAGGTGTCTTCCCACAAGAAAGTGGAGTTGCTCGATAACGGAATAACACTTCACATAGCTTCTCTTGAAGAGTGCCTGACTTAAACTGCATGCACTTCAGTTTTGTTTTGAGGATTTGGCAATATCGTTCAGCTTGACCTTTTGTTGCTGGATGTCCAGGTGCAGTCTTATGCCATTTTGCTTGCAGAAATGTTCAAATTCTGTTGATTTGAAAATGGATGAATTATCACTGACAAGTATGTCTGGCAATCCATGGCAGCTGAATATTTCTCTTAAGAAATATATAGTGGAAGTAGAATCTGGACTTCTCTTCATGTAGTAGATTTCAGGCCATTTGGATTTAGCATCAATGACAAGGAAAAAGAAGTGTCCCATGAATGGTCCTGCATAATCCATGTGGACATGCTGCCAATTTCTTGTTGGCATGTCCCAATTGTGTATTGGAGCTTTATGAAGGCTTTCCTTGACATCACAGCATTCTTTACAGCTTTTGACTAGATTCTCAATATCTGTGTCAATATTTTTTCAATAGCAGTAATTCCTGACAAGGGTTTTCATCTTGACAATGCCAACAGGAGTTGAATAGAGTTCTTACAAAATAGCTGGTTGAAGTCTTTTAGGAATAATGACACGACTACCTCTTAAGTATATGCCCTCTTGTAGTGTGATTTCAGGATCCCTGATCATTCCATTTAGAACATGTTCCTTTAGGTTTGAAAGTTCTTCATCACTTCATGTTTCTTGTTGTATAACTTTTGCTGTAATGGTATCTGTTGAGATGTGATGTATTGCAAATTCTTGAAAAGCATATTCATCATCAACTATTTGTATTTCATAATCAGTTAAAGAAAGAGGACTTCGATACAGATAGTCAACATTTGTATGGTCTGATGACTTGCGATACTCAATTTTATAATCGATGTTAGAGAGGAAATGTGCATAGCGAAGCATTCTTGTGGCAGTCAAAACAGGGAGTTTTTTCTCTGGATGAAGGATTGTCATTATAGGCTTATTATCTACAATCAATACAAATTTCTGGCCAAAAATATAGTCATAGAACTTTTTATAAGCCCAGAAGACTGTTGTGGCTTCTCTGTCAAGTTGACTATAGTTCCTCTCAGCTGCAGTAAAAGATCTCGAGGCAAATGCAATAGGCCTTTTTGTTCCATCTGGCATAGTATGTGAGAGGATACCCGAGAGTCTAGATGGACTGTCATCTGTAGCTAATGTGACTGGTAATTCAGGTGTAAATGGTATCAGGACTTGGTCACTGGCTATTTCTGATTTAGCCTTTATCCATGCAGCTTCACAATCAGCTGTCCATTTGTATGGAACATCTTTTTGGAGGAGTTTATTCAGTGGATATAATAATGTAGATACATTTCTGATAAATTTGGAATAGTACATGACTAAGTCTAAGAGCCGTCTCAATTCATCAACATTCTTTGGTCTGGGGGCATCTTGAATCGCCTTTACTTTTTCTGGAGATTTATTTAGTCCTTCTGAACTAATAACACTTTTTTCTGAAAAAATTTACATTTGTTGAGATTTATGTGCAAGTTATATTTTCTAAGTTTCTGTAAAACTTTAAGTAACTGAGATTTGCATTCTTCCAGTTTTTCCTTGAGTGATTAAATCATCAAAATAAGCAGTGGTACCATCTAGGTCTTGGACAAATTGATCGATAAAAGAATGAAATTCATTTGGTGCTTACTTGATACCGAAAAAGAAATGTTTTGCTAAATATGTGCCTTTATGTGTCGAAATTGTTTGAATTTTTGCACTCTCTTCATCAACAGGTAAATGTAAGTATGCTTTGTATATATGTAAGGTGCAAAAATATGATCCACCACGAAGTTTATTAAAAATTTCTTCGATTTTTGGAATAGGGTGTCTGGCATCATGTAATTGTTTATTTACGGTTACTTTATAGTCTGCACACAGTCGAACAGATCCATTAGACTTTAGAACGACCACAAGTGGTGTACCCCACTCTGAATGATCTACTTTTTCTATAATGTTCTCAGATATTAATTTGTTAAGTTCTATTTCTACCTTTTTTTGCAGGGTATATGGAACTGGACATGGTTTCATAAATATAGGTCTGGTATCTTCATGTAACTTAAATGAACATGTATAATTAGGAAACCTGCCAACTTTTTGTTCAAATACATCAGAATATTCTTTTAGAACAGAATCTATAGAATCTTTAATATTCACCAAAGGTTTCTGGTTAGCTGTTACTATATTTATATCATTCAAATTAATTTTTAAATTTTTTATCCAGTTTCTTCCCAAAATGTTTTTTTTTTTAGATCAGTTAAATATAAATCTTCTAAGCTGGAATGTCCATCGTATGTAGCAGTAATTTTAACATATCCGATTGGCTTGAAAATATTTCCAGTATAACTGCGAAAAACTACTTTTGTTTTTAATATTGGAACATTTATGCGAAGTTGCTGGAATTCTTCTTTATTCATTATACTGATGCGACTACCAGAATCACATTCAAAACGGATTGGTTCCCTATTTAACTGCACAGTAGCATATATGCTGTCATCATTTTCTAGAGAATTTAAGCATATATTCTCAATCTGGCCAATCTGGAAATAACTGGTTTCAACATTTTCAACATAACAACCACTGTTATCATCATGTTTACTTTTTTTGCTGTTTTAAAAGTTCTGTTATGCAAACCTTGCCAATGTGCCTATTTTTTGAGCAGTGTGTTTACATTTAAGTTTATGCATTACGCGGCACTGCACTGTAGTGTGGTTATTTTTTCAACAATGTAAACAAACATCACTATGGTGAAACTCTTGAGACGCATTGTGAAAATGCTGACCACGTACTAACAAGTGGCAGTCTGATCGTAATTATAAAACCGCTAATAAAAAACTATCAAAACAAACCCTAGGTCACAGACTCGCTATCATTTCAGCATGGACCAAAACATTAATTAGAAGAAGTAAAAAGAACTCTCTCACTCATTTTCAGCAGGCACGATGCGATGCACTCACGACTCCACATACGATGTGAGGGACACATAATTAAACTACAGAACACACATCTTCAAATAATCGACACGGAAACATCTTGATGGTAAAAAAATATAGGTGACTTTATACATTATGACACTTTGAACTTTCAGGGAAGCTCCGGTGACTTCGCATACCCGTCACTGAAAAATTAGAGAGGAGAAAATTCTCCACACCTACACTGATTGCTGACTGAACATAACTAACATGAACACCGGCACAAAACGCCGAGCCGATCGCCCTTGGTGATAAAACCCGCGATCGCCCAATAGCGATGTGCAGAAATGGAGCGAACACCAAAAACAAGCCAACTGTTGGCACGCGCTCCTCGCCGAAGCAAGTGGAGAGCTTTTGCCGGGAACGACAAGGCGGCAAGCCGATGACGAATTCCCCCACGAAAACGTGGTTAATGTTGCGATATGCTTCGAATGAAATGAGAACCGTATGAAAAATATCGGCGTGCGCCGAAAGCTAAAATGAGGAATAAACATCGTAGGGACACAACCAATATGTAAAAATAAAGATAATTAAAAACGCTGACACGGGAAAATACGGGGATAATTAAATACTGAAAGAGACATATTAAGATTAATAAATGTTAGCCATATCCCAATTTTTCCTATCACTTATAACATCTTAATACTTTATTTTTATTAGTTTCATTTATTACTATATACTTTTCTTACCTTTTTTATTTCAGCTATTTTATTTAGCAGTCTTTCAACTATACCCCAGTTCACTCTCGCGAACTTTGTCATCTTCACTGCCGACTTTGTCATCTTCGCTGCCGACTTTGTCATCTTCGCTGTTGACTTTCTCATCTTTGCTTACAAGCCTTTTTCACACCACATTTCATCATAAACGATGTTTTGAATGAGAGGTAGCTCACTTAGCCACGAGATGGCACTACCGTCTCACGTGCTGACGTTTTTCCGCATCGGCGTATGCAATGCTCGTTCATCCAGTCACGTTGTTTAGAACAGGGGGAGTTTCCCACTTCCGGTTTTCCACGACATGTGTTCTCCTTCGGCCGAGCTATTTATAGAACGCCGCGATATTCAACTACGGCTGATGTGATGTGCTGAGTCTATCTTGCTCCAGTTTAGTTTAGTTTTTGTTTTGTTTTCGCTGAAAAATGATGAGATGACTTTCGTGGTAAAGTACTCTGTTTTTAATATCACATAATTAAGTAAGACAATTTTTTAACTTGGATACATCGTTTTGAAGACCTACATTCATGAAGTTTATTTGTTTTATATAATGTAATATGGATCATGCCGTTTGAAAGATGCATCGATGGAGTTTAAAATAGTTACAAGATAATAAATAAAATTACATATGATTAGCGTATTTTTGATATAGTCTATGAATAAATGAACTCCCAGTACAGCTCCTGAGTGATATTTAATTTCTATTATGAAATATATTGCTGGCCAATCTTTTTTTTTTTGTTTATATTAAACATTTTTAATGCATTAGTTTTTCCTCATATAACGATACTTCTATATTTTTTTATCTTAATAAAGCTGGTATTTTATTTAAATATCTTTGTCATCATTTAGTCTTTTCAAACACTTACTGCAATAGATAAGTTACTTTCTGCAATTAAACAAGGATCAATTTTCAGCAAAGGCTTTCACAGTGCATACTCTTTAGTAATAGGTAGTAAAAAAAAAGGGTACAGTGAAATTTATATATATATCAGATTGAAGTTATCCTTTTTTTCACAGCATTCTTGTTGTATGAGTAGTCTCATACACCACAATAAACTTAGTGAATTAATGGGAAATTGAACACGTACGATCGTACACATCGAGATTGCGCTAAAAATGTTGCGATTACCTCATGACATATTCCCGCGCAAATGAAAATTTGTAAAATTTAGACTGGGAATGAAAAATTTAGACTGGGAAGTGACCATTCTGAATGGGCGAGAAAAATTTTGAAAAAATTTTGCATGTGAAGGAAAAATTTTTACAAAATTTAAAAAATAAAAAGGAATTTGAAGAGAGCTTAACGACAAATTTTGACTGGGAAAGAAATTCCAAAATTGCTGAACGTGGGAGTAAAATGAATCACCAGATAATACACGGGATTAACAAGAACGACTATATAATAAGTCGTATAAATGACACAGTAAATCTCTGTTGCAAATGAAGTAAATACAGTAATATACACATAGACAAACAGCACATTATTACATAATTTCAGTGATGCATATCCAAAATACCTTCTGTGAGACAAACACGATTTCATAATTACATTGACATATTATACTTCACCATTGGTAAAAAAAAATTCTTTTAACCATAGAAAACATATTTTAAAAGCTTGACACCTTTAGTTAAATGTAAATTTGTTGTGCACAACACTCATTTTTTGAATAATAGATTAACACATTAATTGATAAAAAAATGTCACAAGAAAAATATATTATGTGCAATAGTAAATAATTTTTAAATGTTAAGAGACAAACTGCCATTGTATTGACAGTGATAAAAATTTTTAAACTTTCCAACTATCTAAAGTTGAAAATAAAGAGTTAAGTGCAAAAACACATTGGAATGCAATACTTAAATGAATGAGGGAAAGGACGTAGAGCTTAATGCTAATGACTAGCAAATGAAACAACATTCCACCTATCCATATACTTAAAGCTAACCTGCTTTTTAGTTTTTCGTGCAAAAATGCCTTTTATAGGCATGCGCGAGCATTCAGCTAATCAGCTAGAGGCTTTTACTATCTTCAGACGCGATATTTCAGCCAATGAGGTGAAGGCTTTTTCCTCTCTTTAGAAGCGTATGTGGATTACTACGACTCCATTTGGTTGTTCGGTTGTTGAAACTTTATGGATTTCTTTTATTAAGGTATTTTTTCATTTTACCGTATTTATTTTCTTTTTAAGTCGTATGTATTTTATTACTTTGAATTTTTTATAACTAACCCTTTTTTTGAGAGAGAGAGAGAGATTTCGTGGCACGAAATTCCGCGAATCGTTTCCGATGTAAACAAGTGTAAAATTTCAGTTTTTTAAACTTTTAATATGTAATTCTGTGTGATATGATTAAATTCAGGTTTTCTCAGCGATGATCACAGTATTTTTACGAAAAATTTTTTGTATTAATCAAGCTTTTTTGGTTATTAAGCATAGCTAAACACGAAAGAAAACTTTGTTATTTTAAGATTTTGATGTGAATTATTTGCGTACATTTATAAAGCGAGTTTCACTGAATAATTCAAGAAAAAAAAATCTCATCATTATACATATTTAGTTACGCATTATTAATTATTTACTTGGCCTTTACTTTTAATATTTCAAACTTACAGCTGAATGTAACTATTAAAACATTTGAAATACTGTATTCGTAAAATGAAATTTCAGCTTAAACACTCGACAATTACTTTTACTTATGCATTATTAATTATTTACTTGGCCTTTAATTTTAATATTTCAAACTTACAGCTGAATGTAACTATTAAAACATTTGAAATACTGTATTCGTAAAATGAAATTAGCTTAAACACTCGACAATTACTTTTAGTTATGCATTATTAATTATTTACTTGGCCTTTACTTTTAATATTTCAAACTTACAGTTGAATGTAACTATTAAAACATTTGAAATATTGTATTCGTAAAATGAAATTTCAGCTTAAACACTCGACAATTACTTTTAGTTATGCATTATTAATTATTTACTTAGCCTTTACTTTTAATATTTCAAACTTACAGCTGAATGTAATTATTAAAACATTTGAAATACTGTATTCGTAAAATGAAATTTCAGCTTAAACACTCGACAATTACTTTTAGGTTAAATTAAGGTTTTTTCAGTGACGATCACAGTATTTTTACCAAATAATTAAAAGTACTACATGCATGCATCTATCTATCTATCTATCTATCTATATTAGAAATTGTGCAGGTTTCTGGTCACTGTTTTGTTTACATATTTTAAACAAAAATTTCAATTTAATAATGCACTGAAAATTATAATGAATGCTTACAATTAAACACAACAACACAAAACAAAAAATTTCACAAAAACACATTATTTCCCGGATATTTTCCCACAACTAATCAATAAATTTGATGATATTTTATTGCGATTTTAAACCATGAACTTTAGTACTTTTCTGTTTTATGGACACTATGCCAAAATGTATGTATGTATGTAAATGTATGTATGTATGTTTGACGACAATGGTGTACGTATAACGGAAAAGTGCCTGAATTATTATTTTTATATATATATATATAAAATATGAACATAATTGGCGACACAGCAAGTTTTCTGGATTTCTCCCTGGCTCTCTAACCACATTGTTAACAAAACAAAAAATTCACGAAAAAAACATTATTTCCCCGATATTTTCCCACAACTAATCAATAAATTTCATGATATTTTATTGTGATTTTAAACCATGAACTTTAGTACTTTTCTGTTATACGGACACTATGCCAAAATGTATGTATGTATGTATGTTTGGCGACAATGGTGTCCGTATAACGGAAAAGTGCCTGAATTATTATTTTTTTATATATATATATAAAATATAAACATAATTGGCGACACAGCAAGTTTTCTGGATGTGAAAGGCGGAGATGAATTTCATTCATTCAATGACCTTTTTAAAAGTTTCAAGTTTGGATTGAGTGCACATGAACATAGAAACAGATACCTATTTCTATGTTTATGATTGAGTTATTTGGATATCTTTTTGTATAGCACAGAAAATCATTTCTCCCGCTTTCGTAATACAGATAAATTCTGGTGTATTTTTTTTTCTTCTTTTTATATCATAAGTACTTTTCTACTTTAAATTTTTTTAACCTAATAGTAATTGTCGCGTTTCTAAGCTGAAATTTCATTTTTCGAATGCAGTATTTCAAATGTTTTAATAATTACATTCAGCTGTAAGTTTGAAATATTTAAAATATTAAAAGTAAAGGTCAAGTAAATAATTAATAATGCGTAACTAAATATGTATAATGATCAGAATGACATATTAAAATGTGTACAGAATGACATGAAAATTTTAAAAAACTGAAATTTTGCACTTGCAACTTAATTGTAAATTTCATTGTTTACATTGGAAACGATTTGTGGATTTTAAGAATTTGCGGAACTTCGTGTCACCAAATTACTAAATCTCTCTCTCTCACTCTCCAAAAAAAAAAGGGTTAGTTTAAAAAAATTCAAAGTAGCAAAATACATACAACACAAAAATAAAATAAATACGGTAAAATGAAAAAATTACTTTAATAATAGAAATTCATAAATTTTCAACAACGACATCAAACGAACGCGACAGATCGACGAACATTGCGTTTTTTAAGTGACTGATCGACGAACCTTGCGTTTTTTGGGGACATATCGACAAAGTTTGCGTTTATTCCACAATCGATCGATAAAATTTTTCTTTTTTCCCTGACTGATCGACGAACTTTGCATTTATTCCGCAATCGATCGACGAAATTTGCTTTTTTCCGCAACTGATCGACGAACTTTGCGTTTTTTCCGCGACAGATCAACGAACTTTGCGTTTTTTCTGAGACAGATAGACGAACATTGCGTTTTTTAAGCGACTGATCGACGAACCTTGCGTTTTTTGGGGACAGATCGACGAACTTTGTGTTTATTCTGCAATCGATCGACGAAATTTGCTTTTTTCCCCCGACTGATCGACAAACTTAGCGTTTTTTCTGCGACAGATCGATGAACTTTGCGTCTTTTCCACGATCGATCGGTGAATCTCAATCAAGTAAAATCTAAAGTCAGAAATTTATTTAACAACCTAATTGTTAAGGGTCCCTAACACATTTAATGGAACTTGAAAAATACACTGCATATATAAAACTTAACTTTCTTCCCTTTTTTATAATAAAAATAAACATTTTACATAATCATTCTCAGTTGACTTAATTTTTTCAATGGTATTTTGTCATGTCTGCATTAATGTAATTCTTTAAATAACACGTAAAATAATAGTGGGGTTTAAAATTTTTTTTTCTCCCTCCCAAACATTACAACTCCCCTCCATTTAAAAATGTTGGTAGGGAGACTCCCGTCCTTGGAAAAATTGAATTTCAAGCCCTGCCTATAATATGTTTGTGTGTATTGAGGTTTGTATAGATGTTTGTGTGTGTGCTGTTTTTAATAAAGACAGTTTCATTTTTCACAAGAACCTATCAAAAAATTCACATTCTTTGCGCAATCCTTTAACAAAATTTGCATTTTTTTTCGTGATTCTTTAATGAAATTCGCATTTTTTTCTGTATCTTTTTTTTTGTCGAGATTCACAATTTTTTCAGCTATCCTATGACGTAATTCGTGTTTTTTTTCAGCGATAATTTGATGAAATTTGTGTTTTTTCTGAGATTTTTTTTTTTTCACGAAATTTGCGTTATTTTCCATGATTCTTTTATGAAATTTGTGTTTTTCTGTGATCCTTAGACGAAATTTTCTTTTTTCGCAATGCTTTGATAATAATCACATTTTCTCTGCTGCCTTTTGATAAGATTCATGAATTTTCAGCAATCCTTCGATGAAATTCGCGTTTTTTCAGCAATCTTTGAAGAAATTCGCATTTTTCTCGCGATACTTTAACGAAATGTGTGTTTTCCAGCGATTTTTTGATAAAATACATTTTATTCCGCAAATTTTTAGACGAAATTTGGCAAGAAAGCGCTATCTTTTGGTGGAATTTCCTGTTTTGCGATTCTTTGACAAAATTTGCTCATCTTTTGCGTAAATCACGTTTTTCTGTGGCCTTTTAACAAAATTCACGTTTTACATGATCCTTTGATGAAATTAGTGTTTTTCCTGTGATCATTTGACGAAATCTAGGATTTTTTTCCCGCGAAGATTGATTATATCTTTTTAGTCTGCAGGTGCCCTAAAAAGTTTGACGCCAAACAAACAAAATTCATCCTAAAGAATTATTGTTTCGTTTCTGGAAATGAACGACTGTCAACTCATTGGCTGAATTATAAAGGGTGAAATGTGTAGGCACTGAGTATCATCTATACTATTAACAGAGTTTCCCCCAGGTTTAAAAAGGGGCAAGGTGCTGCTGGTGAGAAAAAGGGCACTTTTTTTATTCTTAAGGGCACTTTTTGGATTTTTGAGGGCACTTTTCAGAATCTTAAGGGCACTTTTCAGAATCTTAAGGGCACTTTTTTAATTGTTAAAGCTTAAAGGTATTCTTTTGGTTTTTAAAGCCACTTTTGATATTTCAAAGTCAAAACACTCTTTTTAAGACAACATTGAGTCAGTTTTTATTATGAAACCAAATTTTTTAATGCAAAAAGGAGAAAGGGCACTTTTTTTACTGAGAGCAAGAAGGGTGCTAATTATTTTGCTGGAGGGGGCAAGAAGGGTGCTAATTATTTTGCTGGAGGGGGCAAGAAGGGTGCTAATTATTTTTATGAGGGGCAAGAAGGGTGCTATTTTGCAAACCAAAGGGCAGGCAGGGTGCAGCACCCTTCTGAAACTGTCTGGGTGAAACACTGCTATTAATGTCGGTAAACGTCTGTCTGTGTGTGTGTTGTTGTGTCTGGCGTCTGTAAGCACAAAACTCTGCATGCAGACGATGGACATAAGTGCTTTTGGTATAAAAAAATTCGGAAGGGGAGTTTTTAAAATTCACATTTTGCGGGAGAAGAGGGGTGCGAACGAATTTAAAAAATGAGTCCGCATCAATAATTATGGCGGCGGGGAGGAGTATGTTTTGCCCACACGGGGCAGAGACTTTTCTTTGCTGACACCACTCATATGATATATCGTTCGAAAGGCCTGTGACTGCCTTTTCATGTTATGCATCTGTGTGGTCCATCCCCCCCCCCATCAATTGGGGCACTTTTCTAAATTTTGCACATACCACTCATGTTATATATCGTTAAAAAGATCTGTGACCGCTTAATCATATTATGCATCTCCGGTGTCCATCCCCCACTTTGCCCCCCCCCAAGGGGGTACTTTTGTAAATTTTGCACAAACCCTTCATGTTACGTATTGTTGGAAAGGTCTTTGACTGCTTATTCATGTTATGCATCTCCGGGGTCCATCCCGCCATTTCCCCCCTTTTAAGGGGGGCACTTTTCTAAATTTTGTTGACACCCCTCATGTCATATATTGTTGGAAAGATCTGTGACCGCTTAATCATATGCATCTCCAATGTCCATCTCCCCAATTTGCCCCCCCCCCCAAGGGGGCAATTTTCTAAATTTTGTTGACACCCCTCATGTCATATATTGTTGGAAAGGTCTGTGACCGCTTAATGATATTATGCATCTCCAATGTCCATCTCCCCAATTTGTCCCCCCCTCCCCCAAGGGGGTACTTTTCTAAATTTTGCAGACAACCCTCATGTCATATATCGTTGGAAAGGTCTGTGACTGCTTAATCATATGCATATCTCTGATGTCCATCTCCCCACTTTGCCCTCCCCCCAAAGAGGTACTTTTCTAAATTTTGCACACAACCCTCATGTCATATATTGTTGGAAAGGTCTGTGACTGCTTAAACATATTATGCATCTCCAATGTCCATCTCCCCACTTTGCCCCCCAAGGGGGTACTTTTCTAAATTTTGCAGACAACCCTCATGTCATATATCGTTGGAAAGGTCTGTGACTGCTTAATCATATGCATATCTCCAATGTCCATTTCCCCACTTTGCCCCCCCTCCCCCAAGGGGGTACTTTTCTAAATTTTGCAGACAACCCTCATGTCATATATCGTTGGAAAGGTCTGTGACTGCGTAATCATATGCATATCTCTGATGTCCATCTCCCCACTTTGCCCCCCCCCCCAAAGAGGTACTTTTCTAAATTTTGCACACAACCCTCATGTTATATATCGTTGGAAAGGTCTGTGACCACTTAATCATATTATGCATGTACCGTGTCCATCCCCTACTTTACCCCCCCCAAGGGGGTACTTTTTTTAATTTTGCACACACCCCTCATGTTACATATCGTTTGAAAGGTCTTTGACTGCTTATTCATGTTATGCATCTCCTTGGTCCATCCTGCCATTTCCCCCTCCCCAAGGGGGCACTTACCATTTACTTGCACAACAGCGCTAAATGTGTCAAATGAAAGAAATTCCGCGAGTGCATGTGCCAGTGAAACTTAGCC
This sequence comes from Maratus michaelseni, assembly GCA_963931845.1. Taxonomy (NCBI): domain Eukaryota; kingdom Metazoa; phylum Arthropoda; class Arachnida; order Araneae; family Salticidae; genus Maratus; species Maratus michaelseni. The sequence goes on along the minus strand of OZ007586.1, from coordinate 246,723,053 downwards.
AATTGCTGTTCTTCAACCTAGCTTTAATTCAAAGTGGGTTTTTTATTTATTTGAATTATTCTGCAAAAGTTTCAAACATTTTAAAGCAGCTATGAATTTTATTTTTATGGTACTATCAAGTTTTTTGCCGTCAAATTTTGACGGGTTCCATCTAGTAAGAGTAATAAGAGTAATTAAAATGGAACACACATGTACAGGAGTATAAACCTATAACACTATCCTAACAGATTTAATTAAATCGTTACTGAAATGAAATATAAAAAGTACAAAATATAACCTGTAAGTAAACACAGTATTCACACATACTTCATAAAGCCTGAGCACACAGTGAATTGAAAACAAATCCATATAATGAACATTGAATGGAAAAGTACGAATGCACAAGACACCATTGTATAACATTACACAATTAAAAAGTGCAAAAAATATTTGGATCAAAATTATGAGACAAAACCATTGGATAAATATTGATACCTTGAAAAAGGATGTTATGAAAATAAGAAAAAATATATATAATTACAATAAGAGCAGGTTGAAGTAAAAAGAAAATAAATGCATCAACTAGAGAATTATCGGTAAAAAATGCTGCAAGAGAAAACATTGTTTACACACCATAATTTAAAATTTACCATCACTTTTTTTGTAGTTATGCAAAAATTATATATACTTAGGTATATAAGATATATCCTTTTGGGATAGTACTAGTAAATGTAAGGCCTTACGAAAAACACAAATGTATAATAAGTTTTTCAATATTTCAAAAATTTGATTATGTGTACACATTGATTTGCTTTGAAATTTATACTTAGCAAAGGTATGATTGTTCATTAGGTACCATGGAACAAACATATAAGTGCAAAGAAAATAATGTCAAGTGCTTGAACTAAACACATAAATATACACAAAAAGTTTTAAAAAAATGGAGAGGGCTAGCAAAAAAATAAATGGGGGAGTTGCAACTCATGAGTAATTTAAATAAGGGCTAGGGAAATACACAAAATACAAGTATAGTAGCAGTTAGAAAATCGAAGATATCAAATATAATTGAATAAGTAAAAATTTGCACGAAATATACAAGCTGTATATCTCAACCTGTTTGTTATATGAAAAATTTTAGCATGAGAAAATTATATAAGTTGAAAAATTGACCAATAAAATACACAAAATAAATACAAATAATTTAAATAATGTTTAAAATTGTTAATTTAAATGAAAATACCTTGAGAGAATACCATTTATTGAGACTGAAAAGAACAATTTTATTTTCAGAAGTACGTTTCTACAAATTTTAAAAATCCCAGTGAAAAATGGGAAAAATTCATACTTAAATGTAAAAATAGGAGATTGTGCTAAAAAACAGGAGTTTCCCATGAAAAACGGGAGAAAAGTCATAGTTCAGACTGAAAGTCATAGTTTCCAGTTTGTAATTTTAGTGGTTTTGGTTTCTTTAACTCTAAAAATAAAATCTGTAAACATATACAAAGTGCTTCTATAATTGCTATAACAATGTAATAAGAATTGTAAAATAAATTAATAAATAAATATAACCAAGTGCAAAATAAAACTTAAAATTTTAACATTATTACTTATTTAACAGTCCCATTCCACCCCAATAACAAAACATTGAACATTGACTCCTAATATTAAAAAATTTTCATTAAATATCTTTTTTTATTATTTTGGTTCCTTAACTTCATTTGTCATCTGATTTCTGTCACTATTCAGAAAATTAAGAAACTGAATTTTATTTAGAAAACTTCACTTATACAATCTAACTTAATCTTCCGGGATGCAACAGAGCTAGAAAAGAGTAGATGACTGCTTACCTAACAGCAGTATTAGATAAATGTGATTAGTGACACATAACCCATATTTTTGTAGTAGCAACCAAGACACCTTCCATTTATTAATAGTCTATATAGAAGAATAAAAGCAGTAAATTTAAATGATTTTCAATTGTGTATCCTTTAAGAGTGCTCAACAGAAATTCTGGAGAAAAAAGGAAAAATTACGAAAGGTCACAAAATTTTAACTTAAACTTTGTAATTATTCACTGGCATGTAAAATTGCTCCTTGATAATAATGAAAAAAAAAAGTTGACAGACATTCTGTGAACTCTAAATATTAAACAGCTATTAGGAATTCTTGATATTGTTTATGAACTTGAAGTAAAATTGCTTTTGCTGTATATGATACCTTAGATGATTGGTTGTTATTAAATGCCTATCAATCTATAGTATTTGATAAAATGGCCAGTAGTTTACAAAGGCAAAAATTGAACTGAGATACTTTATATTTGGTTTGTCACTATCATTTTTTTGTGTTTTTAACAAGGTACTTGTTTCATAAAACACTATACGATATTAATAAAACACTATATGGGCATAATTTAAAAGCTTCAAAATTTTGTGGAAGGCTATTGATAAAATAAAAAATTCAACATGGCATTCAAGTGCAGATACTAGAGAAACACTAAAGAACAATATACATGAGATTTTTGTTGCATGCAAAATAAAATATAAATCAAGATCTTTCCCATGAGAACCATAACAAATTCTTAGAATTTATTATAATATTTATTGAGGACACACAAACTCAAGAATTATGTCTTCATCAATCTGGAAACATGGTGAATTTTTAGAACACTGTATTACTTATAGCAATAAAACACTAGGAAGTCAAAATCCTCAACATCCTAAGAGCTAGCTGAGAATTTTTTCAGTCTGAAGAAGAGAAAATAATGACCCTGGAGTCTGACTGCAAGGTAAGGAAAATTTGCAAAAATATAACTTACTAGCAAAACCCATGGCTTTGCTTGAGTAATTGTTGAAAAATGCCAAGTGGTATTCGTGGGCCTATTTCCATTAGAAGAAATTTTATTGCCACAGATAATTCAAAAATTATTAACTAAGCGACAAATTTAATTAAACTTCATTCTTAGGTTATGAATGAATCTATATGTTCTATAATGATGAATGAATCTATATGTTTGCATTAGGCGAACATAAGACTTAAATGAATGAGAAGAGCTGAAATTAATTCCAAATTAGTGATAATATTAGAACGTATTTTGAAGGTCTCCTTTTCATTTAATTTGAAATTTTTAGAAACAGTTCTAAGCAAGTATTTACATCTTAAAAGTAAGCATTATGCCAAATTCCAATCTTCTAGTTCAGCAAATTTCTGTAATAACCATATCACAGAAATTGCAATTTTAGAACTTTTTTGTACCTGCACACATTAAAATTTGTAAACTTTTAAAAAACTGTTCTGTGGATGAATTTGTGTCTCTAACGTAACAGCCACATAAAATTTCAAGTTTCTATCCCTAGCAATTTCAGATAAATCATAGTTTAGAACACTCTAAAAATGACATTTTCAAAACTGAGCAAAAAATACTCAAATCTGAGTATGTCGGACAGTCAAAATGGCTCAGAATCAAAATTACTCAAGTTTGAAATATGTATGTACTAATTTCTGAAAACATGCACACACTCAAGAATAAAACATCATGTGCTTGTATTTGAGTATGTTCATGTTTCAAAAATGAGTATGAACTGACTTTTATGTGCTCATTTTTGAGTATTTCCATGTTTTAAAAATGAGTTTGAACTTTTTCTAATCATTTTTTAGTATGTCCATGTTTCAAAATTGAGTATGAATCTCTATGTGCTCAGTTTTGAGTATGTCCATGTTTCAATATTCTGAGTATTTCAGAATTGAAAGCATTAGGTCATCATATTTGAAACAAAAAGTTTCATAACAAAAGAAAAACATCGATTTACTCAGATTTGAAAGTGTCATTTTTCTCGGTGAAGGTTTTTAGAACTTTTCCAGCTCATTTCACTCTTTTTTATTTCAATTTTTTAAAACACTTTTCTTAGTGAGCACTGAAATCTTAAAAATAGCCACCATGCCAAATTTCAAATTTCTAGACCAGCAGCATCACTAAAATCGCAATTGTAGAAAGTTTTTTGCTTCTGTACCTTTTTTTAATTTGAATTTTGTAAAAACCGTTCTGTGCGAGCATTTATGTCTAAAAAATAACAGGCATGTCAAATTTTAAGTTTCTATCCCTAAAAATTTAGAAAAGAAAACATAATTTATAATGTTTTCTGCTCATTTTACAACTTTAAATATCAAATTTTTAATAAACTGTTTATACCTAGTATCTGCATCTTAAAAGTTGCCACTATACTAAATTTCAAGTTTCTAACCCGAATAAATCCAATTAAATCATAATGTAGAACATTTTCAGCACATTTTAGCTTGTTAAATTTCGAATTTTTTAGACATCGGTCTCTTCATTTGCATTTTAAGAGTAACCACTATGCCAAATACAAAGCTTCTATACCAGCTGTACCACATAAATTCCAATTTTAGAATGCTTTATTTTTGCTCCTGCCTTTTTAAATTTCGTATTTTTAGTAAACTGTTCTGGGTGATCATCACTAATATTAAGCGCGGTAAACGTCTGTGTGTGTGTGTGTGTGTCTGTGCACTCCGCCTTTGTACCCGCAAAGGCTCCCGGACTAATCGACGCACCGACGGCGGACGCGTACCGAAAAATTCGCAAAAAAGGCGCGACGCTCAAGTTTCGATCGGGTCGGGCCTCCGACCCGGACCCGGGGCGTTATTAGCCGACGAAACTGTTTTTATTACCGACCGAAACCGAAGTCGGAAGAGAAGTCAAAACAGCGAAAAGTTCGCCTCTGCCGAGGGTTGCCGGTGGAGACGATTCTCGAAAAAGGCAGGGTTGCCAGGAGCAAATTAAGCCCCAAACCGCAGTGCGGGTTTTTAAACCGACCCGGATCTACGGAAGTCGGGGGGTCAGAAATTCGGAAACGGGACAGACAGATTCAGGAGAGCATTTGCTTTCAGAAATTCGAAAAATCATTCCCGTACGACCATTAGAACTTAAAAAATCCTTTAAAAATCGATCAATAAAAAATAATTTTTTAATTCTTTCGGCGCAGCATGTGGAGACCGCAGACTGCCTGGAACGCAGATGTTTGGAAGGAAGAAAGAGCAAATTCACCTGACAGCTTTCATGTAATGCTCAAGTCCGTTTTCGAAAAACAATGAAAGAATTAATCTCTGGACCCCCAAATCGGCCATCACACGTAAAAAAAAATCCTGATTTCAACAAAAAAAAGATTGTACAATTCGACCAGTAAAATCGGAAGATATGAATTAAAAACCGGTTAATGAAGCAATCTATTTCTAATCATTTGTAACCAATGCAGAAAAACGACACGTGACCGGATATTTTCAGACAAGAGGAATATTTTCAAGAGTAGAGGTGCAATTTTTTTACGGTGGTCACGTGACGTTCAATTGGGTTTTTTTCAGAGGGGTCCCAATCTCTGATTCTATGAGGCGCAGAAATTCCAAACTTTGACAGGGCGACGCTAAATGGATTCTGCTTTCAGAATATCTAAAAATTATTGTCATATCTTCATTACGAGCCGATATATTATTTTATTGTATAATTAATTATCGTTATTTGTATAATTAAAGCAAAAGAAAGATTTCCATTACAGTGCCGGCTAGATATTACGATTTTAAGAAGTAGGCCGCGTCTAAAAACTGCATTACGAGTATTTTCAGTTTTTGTTTTAGAGTGGCAACCAGATATTATGATAGGAAAAAGCGGGCTTCGCCCGTTATCGATTTTTTTTTTTTAGTTTTAAGTTTTTCTACAGCTCACTGTCTTTGAACTAGAACTCAGGTAGTCTACATAAGTTGTTTGAGGAAAAGCAGTGTCATCGCCAACCCCCCCCCCCGCTTTTTTCTTTTAACTGTGGTCCGTTTCTATAACTAAGAAACTATGTTACGGATGTCCACCAAACTGATTCCAAACATCATAATTAAAGTAATAAGGACCCCCTATCCAGATATTATGATAGGGAAAAGCGGGCTTCGCCCGTTATCGATTTTTTTTTTTTTTTTAAGTTTTAAGTTTTTCTACAGGTCCCTGTCTTTGAACTAGAACTCAGGTAGTCTAAATCAATTCGACTCGACATCGATAGAGCTTACCGATTTTATTTCGTTTTTTCACCACTAGGGGGCGCTTTCCTATCTTCGGTTCTACGGGCATGAAAACGACGGGGTATGGCTCATTCGACTAGACATCGAAAGTCTTAACGATTTCAGTTATGATCATATAAACAGATTGCGCCACCTGGTGGCGGAAGGTGGAACTAACGTATACTGCAGCGCGTGCGCAGCACGACTGCTATACGGTGCCGCAGGCAGCGGGGACCCGAGCCGCAGGTTCGTTCAGTTAGAGGTTTATACTATTCCATGTGCAATTTAAGGGATTATCCGGTGCATGCGTAGCACGACCGTCATACGGTGCCGAAGGCAGCGGGGACCAGGGTCGGAACGACTGCTATACGGTGCCGCAGGCAGCGGGGACCCGAGCCGGAGGTTCGTTCAGTTAGAGGTTTATACTATTCTATGTGCAATTTAAGGGATTATCCGGTGCGTGCGCAGCACGACCGGTATACGGTGCCGAAGGCAGTGGGGACCAGGGTCGGAGGTTCGTTCGGTTAGAGGTTTGTACAATTCAATGTGCTAATTAAGGGATTACCCGGTGCGTGCGTAGCACGACTGGTATACGGTGCCGAAGGCAGCGGGGACCAGGGCCGGAGGTTCGTTCGGTTAGAGGTTTGTACAATTCAATGTGCTAATTAAGGGATTACCCGGTGCGTGCGTAGCACGACCGATATACGTTGCCGAAGGCAGCGGGGACCCGGGTCGGCGGTTCGTCCGGTTTGAGGTTTTACAAGATTCGAGATTTTCTACAATTCGAGGCACCGATGTAAATTAGGGGCCCGCTGGCGGGCGAAGCCAGCTAGTTTACGCGAGTAACAGCCATGCAAAATTTCAAGTTTCTAGCTTTAACAGCTAAAAATAAATCGTAATTTAGAACGTTTTCAGAATGCTTTTCGCACTTTCATACTTTTTAATTTAATTTAAAAAAAAAAACTCTTCTGTGCGACAAGTTACATCTTAAAAGCAACAACCATGTCAAACTTCAAGTTTCTATCCTTAACAATTCCATAGAAATCTATCTCAATTTAGAAAGTTTTTCGCTCATTTCACTCTTTTAAATTTGGATTTTTTAAAAATTGTTCTGTGCGGCCATTTATGTCTTAAAAGTAACAGCCATGTCAAATTTCAAGTTTCTATCCCTTACAATTCCATATAAATCATAATTTAGAATGTTTTTAGAATGCTTTTTGCTCATTTCACCCTTTTACATTTTGAATTTCTTTACAAACCATTGTTAGCGAGCATTTGTCTCTTAAAAGTAACCTCCATGCCAAATTTGAAGTTTCTAATTCTGTCAGTATAAAAAAAAATCACAATTTACAATGTTTTTTTTTTCTTCTTCATCCTTTTAAATTAATTTTTTTTTTTTTTAAACTGTTCTGGGTGTGCACTTGCGTCTTAAAAAGTAACAGCCATGTCAAATTTCAAGTTTCTGTCCTAAACAATTTCATAGAAATCGTAATTTAGAATGTTTTTATAACATTTTCCCTCATATCACCCTTTTAAATTAAAATTTTTTTAGAAACTGTTCTTAGAGAGCATATATATCTTATAAGTAACTGCCTTGCCCAATTTCAAGTTTCTAATCCTTTCAGTATCACAAAAATTACAATTTTAGAATGTTTTTTACTCCTGCAACCCCCTGAGGGTAGTGGCACTGACATAAAATATAGCCTATGTTAGAACAGAGACTGTCACCATAAATTTGCAATCATTATGTTTAAAATCGGTTTAGTAGTTTCAGAGATTCCATAGAAACTGTAATTTAGAATGTTTTTAGAACGCTTTTCGCTCATTTCAGCCTTTTAAATTTCGATTATTTAAAAAAAAAAAAAATTCTTAAGAGCATTTACATCTTATAAGTAACTACCATGCCAAATTTCAAGTTTCTAACTCCTTCAATGTTGCAAAAATTGTAATTTTAGAACATTTTTTGCTCTTGCACTCCTTGGGGATAGTGGCACTGACATAAAATATAGCCTATGTTACAGCAGGGACTGTCACCATCAATTTGCCACCATCACTTTGAAATGGGTTCTGTAGTTCAAGAAATTCCATAGAAATTGTAATTTAGAATGTTTTTAGAACGCTTTTCTTTCATTTCGCCCCTTTACATTTCGATTTTTTTTAGAATTTGCTCTTAGAGAGCATTTACATCTTGTAAGTAATCTTGACCATGCCAAATTTCAAGTTTCTAGCTCCTTCAGTATGGCAAAAATTGTAATTTTAGAACGTTTTACACTCCTGCATGCCCTGGGGGTAGTGGCACCAACATAAAATATAGCCAATGTTGGAGCAGGGATTATCACCATCAATTTGCCACAATCACTTTTGAAATCAGTTCAGTAGTTCAAGATATTACCCCTTACAAACAAACGTTACTTCTTTATAATATTAGTATAATTTCAGCACACTGCTAGGCACATGATCATTAGGAAACTCAGGTAGTGGCTTTTAATAATTCATCAAATTCCAAATACGATGATGTTGAAGCATTAGTTTATAAATTATGCTTGTGGCTTTGCCCCATGGGATTCAATTTAATTAGAATTTTACGAGACATACAGTCTGGAGGAAATTATGGCAATTAAATTTATAAACTAAGGGAAATATATTAATGAAATAATTTTAGTAAAAGATCTTAAGAGAGAATAAAAGGGTGTTAAAAAGGAAAAAAAGTTGAATCAATAAGAGGTTAATTTAGTAGAGCACTTTAGTAATTTTATCCTATCTATAACAATATTGTAGAAACTAGAAAAAAGTATCATTACAGACAGTTAACATTATATTTACTTTAATTAATAATGAAAATAAATTTATTCCTAATACATAATTATTAAAACTTTTAATTAAATAAAGATACAAGAAATGCAAGTAATTAATAGAAATAATATTTCTTTTGTAGATTTTTTTTCATCTTATTATATTTTTAATTACACATGAACATCAGAAAGAATAATAATATAGAAATTACACTTTCTAATAAAAAAAAAATAATGAAAAGTGTTTACTTACTGAAAACTAGTTTTAATTAGACAGAAATTCTATTACCTAGCATGTTTTAGTTAAAACTAGAATTAATCAAGTATGATAGGACATTTTTAATTCTTAACAGTCTTTAGCAGTTAAAACTAGCTCTAAATGACAATTAGTTTTATCATGCTTTTAAACATAAAAGTCCAGTTGGCAGGTACTAAAGTGATTGGAAAAGAAAATTGAGTTTTGATGGTAAAATATATACAAAATAGCATATATTTTAAATGTTGTTTTTAGAAAAAGAAAAATCTACTTACAGGTATAAATGATATGTATGGATGAACTTTATTACATTCTTCCTTATTGCCACAGAGAAATGCAAATACGGAATAGCCCTGATGAAAAAATGCAAATATATACATAAACATATATAAGTTATGTGAAACAGTGGCATCATAAAAATTAAACATTATATCAGAAAAAAAAAGAATAATTGAGATTTGTTAGAAATTATGTAAAAGCATACCAATAATCCCATAATTCCAGCAAGGGTAGTAGACAGGTATATACCTCGGGAAAACAAATTTCTCCTATTCTTATCATCTAATATATGATAACTCTTCATAATCTCGAGTACAAATGCAAAAAACATCCCAAAAAGAACAATCTGCAATTAATAAAAACTATATTACATTCTATTACTGAAAAGGGTATATTGTACTATTATACTATATAATTGAATGAAGTAGTAAAATACTTTCAAGGTAGCTAAATAATTGTTACAATTTAGCTTATACAGAGAAGAAAATGTCACAAAATACTTATAAGACAGGTATGCCACTCAGCAAATAACAAAAGGGAGGAAATTATGTGTGAAAGTAAAATTTATGACATTTTTCACAACATTTATGCATGCATTTTGTAAACTCAGTTATTGAATATAAAATAAATACATTAACAAATTTCTCATGTTAAAATATTTTATAGTATTTTCTATAATAAATATATTACATTTCATAGTTGAATTGAAGAAAACGACTACCTGTCAGCATATACAGTTTTATACTAGACTAACATTCTTTCACCCAAATGTATTTGGTTTCAAGTATTCTAATCAAGAGCAAATAACATGAATATTAAATAGTTAACTACCATTTTCGTATGTAAACCTTAACTTTGATCAAATTTACGATTTTTTTTCCACGACCGACTATGGAAATTGCAATTTTTTTAACGCAATCTGTTGACGAAATTCGTGATTTTATTCCGCAATCGTTTGATGAAATTTGAGATTTTATTTTGTGATTGTTTGACGAAATTCAAGATTAATTTCTGCAACAGTGTGACAAAATTTGTGATTTTTTCATGTGATCTCTTGACAAAATTTATGATTTTTTTTTATGCGACCTCTTGATGAATTTCACAATTTTATTCCACAATCATCTGACAAAATTAGTGATTTTATTCCGTGATCATTTAACGAAATTTGTTATTAATTTCTGCAATTGTTTGACTTTTTTTTTCGTGAACGACTGATGAAATTAGCATTTTTTTTTTCGTGAAAGTCGCGATTTTTTCCTGGAGTGAGTGACCTACTTTTGCGATTTTATTCATAGATAGTTTGACGAAATTCTACACTTTTTTCCCCGTGAACATCAACGTGAATTTTTTTTTTTTTTACAATTTGCATCCCTTCCTGATAACAGGCAAGATGGAGATATAAAACTTTGTCCTTAGCAACTCCTGCACATCTCCGGGAAAATGTGCTACTGTGTGGCAAACCATACAGGGTAGTGAGATGAAACCCAAAGAAGTCATATCGTTTAATGCATATATTTTGTAATTATGGGCAATAGAAAAAATAGCTAATATCCATTAAGAATTATCCATGGAAATTGCAGATTTTATATATAAAAAAGCAGAAATTGCAGATTTTATATAAAAATCGCAAATTGAGGATTTTACATAAAAATGCAGATTTTACAAAAAAAAAGTGGTAATCGTGAAATTATATAAAAAGGCAGAATTCTGCCTTTAGGTGGAAAAGTGGCATTCCTGTATAAGAAGAAAAATATTTCAGTAATTAAAATACTATACATTTATGAAAAGCAACTTAAAAGAATTACAACTTACACTTCGATCAATTCTCCATCTAAACAACCATTCTTTAATTGAATCATTTGTTGTGAAAAATGGGGCTTTCCATGAGTGTGTTACAAATGTTTTTTCAAAGTAAATCTACAAAATAATCATTTTAGTTGTCAAACAAGAATAAAGATTTTTAGATTTAGCATATAGAATGATCTTTTGGTAACAAAAATTACAACAATTATGTAAGAGGGAAGAAAAAAACAAGTTACTCAGCTTTTTTAAAATTCAATAATCAATCACATGAGTGGAATCCCATAAACAGGAGTGACATCAAATATACAATATTTTGAGGGGTTTTGAATGAGAAATTAATGTACCATAAAATGCAAACCAATGCCAAAAAACAGAATTTTTCAACTGGTGATTAAAAGGACTAATTATTAACAAATTATCAATATCAGTTTATCATCAATGGTCAAATCTAATGACTATTAATTAAACTTAATTAATAGTTAGGTGATATCAATCTATGATATCAATTTTTAACCTTTTTTTTTTTGGTTAGTTTATAATTTGATATTTTTCTTGGAAAATTTACAAATATAAAGAATTGTAAGAACTGCATTTATTTTAGAAAAGGAAATATATTCTATTAGTGTTAATATAATTCTCGTACGCTAATGACCTGCAAGGAGTTTGCAATACAACAGAGAAAGAAAACTGCTAACATACACAAATCATGTAATAAATGCATTATTTAATTGAAAACTAGATTCCGCTTGTTGCTGCTAAGCAATTGCCACTTTAATTACTGAATAAATTAATTTAAGTTTGCGTTATTCATTTACCACGTTGTTATGGGATGACTATAATAAAGCAGTATGAAGTTTTATTTGGGAATATTTTATGTAAATATAATATTATTAACAGAATGATTATTAGTATTACTTAATCTTTTTTTTATTATTATTATTTTTAATATATAAAAAATATGCAGAAAAAGACAGTATTTTAAAAAAAAATGCAGAAAAACATTATTGGAATATTTAAGTTCTAAAGGCAGCAGAAATCACACATCAGTAGTAGATTTCCATTCCTGAACCTCAGTTTTTTATGAGGGTTCATTTGTTTAAAAAGCAGTGTACTGCCCTAATTTATAAAATCAATTAAGGTAAGTTTTAAGAAAATAAGAAATACTTACGTCAGACATGAAAATTCCAATGACTATTCCACACAGACCAACAAATTTTAATACCATATAGAAATACTGCAATGGATTAGCTGTAAATTTAAAAGAAAAACCTTCTTTTAGAAAGAAAAAAAATACAAAACACTTGAATAACAATATTATTCAAACAAAATTAAGAACCTACAAAATCTTGCTTAATTCTTAACAACATTTAAATTCTTAACACTCTTAATTGTTACAGCACTGAAAAAGTGAAATCTGAATGTCGGTTACAATATCAATTTTAATTGATGTAAAAATAAATGCACTGTTTTGATACAGAGAATTTTTTTTTTTTTATAAATGTGTATACTTTATTTTATCATAAAGGGTCATCAATATGCTAAAATTGAACCCAATTTTTAAACTAGCTTTGACAACACCATAATTTATTGCATATTTACATTCAGCATAAAATAAAAAAGTGAAAATATAAATTTTCATTATTTATGAATCAGTGGTAAGTGATTTATAAAATTAGCAAATGTCATAAAGGAATGGTAAAGTTTATAACTGTTGCATAAATTTCACATACGAATTTCATATTTGTAAATTCTAATTTTATCGATTCACTCAAGGAAAAAGGCTGAAATTCCAGAGCCAATATTACAAACTTGTAATTCTATCGATGGAACAGTATTTTACTCATAATGAATAGAGGAAAGTATATTCAACTAGGTAAATTATATCCAATGGTTAGAGTATCATAGTTGAGAGTTTTTCCAACAGAGCGAAAATATGCCGGGACCAGGACTCGAACCTGGGTACTTTGGTTTGCCGTACTATTAGGGTGTTTTTTTTTTCATTTATTTTCAATTTTCCGTATTTTTGGTCCTTAAGACAGTTGTAGCGCCCCCCCCCCTCTTTTTAACACTTTTAATGCTTTTCATTTATTTAATATTTTCTTCATTTTATTTTATATTAGTTTTACTACTCGTAAATCCCCCCCCCCCTTTCTCTGCTGTTTTTTAACATTTGTTCTTTAATAAAGGAGTTAAACTATTTTTTTTTCTTAAATATCAAAGCTAACACAAATTCATTGTCCTTTTTGCTTAAATTCCTAATTTTTATATAATCCCTATAAATCAATTCACACACGTGTGGTCTTTTCACCCTGGGAATATTTCCAATGCCCTGGCACTTTAGTAATAAAAAAGACAATTTTCCCATGCGACTTAAAATGGCTCGTATTGTTAGAGAGTTTTATGACTGTTCCTCAGCCCAATTATTCTGTATACGTAAACAAAACTTCCACGTAGCACATAAGGATCCATGGGTGGTCAGTCAGCATTTTTATTTCTTCGTGGAAAGCGGAAGCTAAGCGAGGCACCTGCAAAAATGCCAGCACCCCTTCTGGGAAAGTGGACCGACCCACGGGAGGGACAGCTGCATAGTTTTACATGGAAATATTCGGAGGGAGTAGTTTTTCTTTTTTTCTTCGCTTGTGAGAATGTAGCGAGTAAGTGTACTGTTTTCAGTCTCGGGGAGGGTCACGCCCTTTTCCCCCCGATTGTTTTTTTTTATGGGATATAACAGTTGTGGAAGAGTCATTCAAATGGAAGCCGAGAAGATGGCAAGTTCGCTCATAACAACTGGTGATTTCAAGTAGAAAATGATTTTTTTGAAAAATGATGCTGAGGACATTTTCTTAAAGTTAACATTCACCTGTTAATATTTAAACTTGGAGTCGTCACTTAAAAGACCGTCGCTTGTTAGTGACATTATGATGCAGTTTTTATTGTAATAGCAGCCGGAGAATTTTGGAAAGAAGGGAAAGGCGTTCCCAGCCCCTCTCAGATAACATCTATAGACTGCAAGTTTGGGTGTTTGAGGACATTTTTATAAAGTTAACATTCACCTGTTAATATTTAAACCTGGAGTCGTCACTTAAAAGACCGACGCTTGTTAGTAACATTATATTGCAGTTTTCATTTATGGTAACAGCCGGAGATCTTTGGAAAGAAAGGAAAAGTGAAGACCGTCGCTTGTCAGTGACATTATGTTGCAATCTTTTGTTGTGGTAGCAGCCGGAGAATTTTGGAAAGAAAGTAAAGGCGTTCCCAGCCCCTCTCAGATGACATCTTTAGATTGCAAGTTGGGATGTTTGAGGATAATTTTTGTGTTTCTTGTGACATTATAGACTGCCAACTGTTAGACAACATTATCGTGTATACCGTGTCTGTTAAGCACCATTACCGTGTATGCTGAATCTGTAAGTAAACTTTTGGTAAATAATTTTCTTTTTATTGATTCAGTACTTTTTATTGTTACTATTTTTACAATGAAAAAGTTTTAATACATGTGTATGTGATTACATTACCTGCTCTTATACAAACCTTCCTCACATTTACAGGTTTAAATTAATTGTTGTTTTAATAAGGAAGGTTTTTAAAAAGGTAAATACCTGTTCAGTTTAAAAAAAAAAAAAGGAAAAGAATATATAAGTTAATAAACTCAAATTGCTGTTGATAATCTGTCTCTTATCTATTTGTTCATCTAGTAGAAATTCATTCTTTTTTTTATCTACTTTACCCAATTTAATTTCTACAGCTATCGAGCATGTGTACAAAATGTTTGGAATAAAACATCCCAAAACCATGCCATATCACCCAGCTGGAAATGCACAGATAGAACGCCAGAACAGGACTTTAAAAAACTCCCTGTGTCATATATTGAATGAGAACCAATCAGACTGGGACACTAAACTTAAATTTGCACTTTTGGCCATGCGCACGGCTGTGCACTCATCTACCAAACTAACTCCAACAGCTGTTATGTATGGCAGAAACCTTAACCTACCCTATAATTTATTTTCTCAACCCCCCCATTTTGTGAACTTTTAATACCAGCTCTGCAAAAGGTGTACGCTGAAGTGCACAATCATTTAATAAAGGTATCAGAAAACCAAGAAAAGTATAGAGAAAAGACAGCTGTTGACAAAAAACCAAAAGTTGGTGATCTGGTTTGGCTTTTTACTCCAGCAATTGCACCTGGAACAACAAAAAAATTAAGTAAGTTAAATAATGGCCCTTTCACTGTCTTGGAAAAATTAAATGAAGTAAAGTTTAAAATCGCCCTTGTTGCAAATCCCAAAAATGTTCAAGTTGTACATGTAGATCGCCTCTCTACCTTTAAAAACAGACTCAAAATTTGGTCCAATGACCCACAACAACAACCGTGTGTCCCAGATTCGATTGACGATCCACTTATCGATGTGCAGCTATCGATTCACAATACAGAACAGTTTGCTCAGCGCAGACGCAGACGTGATTATTATATTATACCAAAATCTGACGAACAAGAGAGTAACCCTGATACTGTAACTAAAAAGGAATCCAGCACTCCCGGAAGCTTAGCGAATTCAGCTAGCAAGCCGACCGAAATCCATTCTCCTGCTTCTCACTCAAACAATATTCCAGAGGATGAAAATTCAGCCGCTAACCAACAAGAGAAAAGTGAATCATCAGAAAAAGTTCTATCTGCGGAGAACACTGAATCGGAAAGGGAAGTACAGGAATTGGAAATAGTTGCACCTGCCAACGAAGCTAGCGTTGCAGAAAATTCGATTCACAATGCAACTAAGACAAAGTCTTCAAATCGACCGCAGCTGACTTTGCAGGATTCTTACGGTCTACATGAGAGACGAATCCGCCTGAAGTAAAAATTTTAGTTTCTTTATATTCTTTTATTTTTGCGCATTTGTAGTTTTATTTCATGATATTTATGTGTGTTTATGTGTTGCAACATATTTTATAGTAATTTTATGTATTTTTAGTCGTATATCTTAGCGTTTTCTGACCAGAACATGGTTTATTTTGGTTCACTTCGCGGAAATCAGAAGCCTAATTTCGTGTTTTTTATACACCCTGTGTCGTGTATACATACATTTTTTTAGTGGTATTTAGCTACTTGTATTAGTAAATACCCCTCCGCACACCTGTTTGTGCAGTTTTTTCTCCAAGTTTATGCTGTATTCTGGGTACTTTGAAAATGTCCGAATTTTTTTTTTACAGCAAGGGTTAGGCTGGGTCGGTTGGCACTTTTCATCGTAGGCATGCACATACGGTATAGAAGATTCCTAATTATGTATATAAATTTTTTTATGTGTTTTTTATACCAATTTTAGTAAAGGAATGCAGTTTGGTGTAATGTAATTTTTGTTTTGATACTTAGGTGAAGCATTTACCAGTTTACCTCTTAGGTATCGTTCATAACCCACTTTTTTTTTTTTTTTTTTTCATAGTGCAATGTCAGCAGAGTAGTATTTTATTTAATCCTAGTTGGCAGTAAGTTTTTGTAAAGATATTCTTTTTACCTGAAAATTCTACCTTTAAAATTTATTTTTTATCTTAAATTACTTTCTGCTTCTAAATTGTGTACTTTTGTATGTCTTCAAAATTAGTAATTATATGTACTCTATCTATAAGCCTATTTATTTTTATGGGGATTATGACCTTGTTTTGTAGTGACTATGTGTTATGAGTCACTTCTGTTTTCATTTGGTTTTGGGTATGTAAATTGGGTAGTCTGATGATACTGTATCATCACCGTTTGGTTTTTCTCTTGGAAAACCATGTTTTCAGTGAAAATTTTCTACGCTGGTTCAGCATACGTGTGGGTAGCACAAGAACATAAACAACTGTTTTTCCATGCACAGTGTTTTCCTTTTGTAAGTGCATTTGTATACATGTATTCAACACCCCAACCAGCACTTTTATGGACACTAAATTAATTACGGGGTACCTTTTTCATTTGTTATCCTATTTTAAAATTTAGTGTATTATTACTTGATTAATTTGATGAAATGTGTTGTGTCATACATCCGTTACAAGTGTTAATATACAGTTGCTTATTTTTTTTCTCTTGTTATTGTATGTGCCAGTAGTAATGATATAGGTAAATGTATGTTGTAATTTGATTTTGTTTTCACATCCAACTGGCCAATTTATCATTGTTTTATGCAAATGTTGTATATACAGTAAAACCTCCATAACGGACACTCCCGAATAACGGACACCTCTATTTAACGGACACTTTTCAAATCCCCACTCCCAAAATCTAAATTTTTGTATGTTTAACCTCTGAATAGCGGACAGAAGTTTTAGCGATCAAGGACGAAAAATTATTTTTTACCGAGAAAAAAATGGGAAAAAAAGTAAAAAGGCTCGAAATTTATCAGGGCAATACGTCACAAATTTTGTGACCACAGATATATGTAGGAGGTGGTCTCAGGAAAATCTCCAATATCGTAAGTATTTTGTATCGATCACTGTTTGATTCTTCAGATTTAATTGACAAACAATATTCAAAGCTTCAAAATATGTTAAAACCATTTTTATCGTTTTCTGAATATATTGATTTCTACGTATTTTGAATTTAGTGCCTTGTTTGTGATTAATATTTCTAGAATGACCTTAACCCCTTCGCGACGAGCGTCCTTTACAGAATTTTTAATCTTTTACCACAAGTTTTTCAAAACAGAAATTTCCGACTGTTTGAATTGCAGAAATGCTATCATTAAATAAGGCAAAGCTTACATTAAAAAGTTACTGGTGGGAATAATCGACGATTCTGAGCATTTTATGCGTCACGTATACGTGTCGCTCGTCCCCAAGGGGTTAAAACGAAAGCGATTGACTTTAAAAGAAAAAAAATTGAAATTGAAAGTGTAAGTGAATCTGAAAAACAGAGATTGAGTTTACGGATACTTGCCGAAAGTTTTAAAATAAGTAAAACACAAGTGGGAAAGATTTTACGAAATAAAGAAATAATGAATTTCTGGATTACTAAATCTAACGAGGACACTAAAAATGTGAAATTGAGGTATATGGATTACATTGAAATTGATTCTATAATTCTGAATTGGTTTACATCACTACGTTAAAAAAAATTCCTTTCAGTGGGACTTTGATTCAGGAAAAGGTTTCAGAAGTCTCCAAAGAACTCGGATTACATGGTTTTAAGGCTTTGGGTAGATGGCTGGAAAAGTTCCGGTCTCGGCACAGCATCTCTTTCAAAGCAATATGTGGAAAAGCAAAATCTGTTGCTCTGAAAAAAGTGGAGGATTGGCGTGAATGACTGCAATCAATTTCTGAAGGTTATGAGGAGAGAAACCTTTTTAATGCCGAGGAAAGCGGACTCTTTCTGGACTCTTTTAAGACTTTGTGCTTTAAAAAGAATGGCTCAAAGGATGTACCGGCAAACAAAATGACAAAAGAGCAAATCACTATTTTATTATGTTGCAATGTATTAGGGAAATTTTAAATCCTTCTTATAATTCAAAAATCACTGAAACCCATGTGTTTCTCAAAGAACATCCAATTTAATAAATTTGGTGTTATGTGGAGAGTGAATAAAAAAGCGTGGATAACCAGTTTTTTAGTGACTAAATGGTTAACTTCCTTTGATAATAGGATGAAAAAAAAGAAAAGTTCTCTTGTTTTCTCTTGTTTGCAACTTCTCATCCAAAACATATAAAATTAGACAATGATAAAACTGTCCCCCCCCCCCCCCCCAAACACAACTGTCGTATGCTAGACCCTTGATTAAGCGTTATACACAATTTTAAAGCCTGGTAGAGAAAACTTTTACTAAGCCATATTCTTTCGAAGTTGGATTCTATGAATACAGTTGAGAACAGCCTAAAATTAGTTAATGTCCCCGATGCTGTTGAATTCGGATTTCTTCAGCTGTAAAACACATGTAACCGGAATGCATATGACAGAATTTCAAAAAAGCAGGCTTTATATTAAAAGAAAACGAAACAATTATTTCCGATACAAATGAAGGACTATCGCAGTAAGTGAATTAATGAAATGTATCAGGAGTGAAGAAATGCCGAAATGTCCATCAACATTGGTGACGACCTACTGAAGAAAAATCAGTTGACGTAGGCGATTATATTCCTTCAGTATCGTCCACAAAAGCTGACTCCATTAGTGATATGAATCAGATACTGAAACCAGAGGATGTTTCCTGCAATATCGAGAATTTCCAAGAAGTAGCAAAATACAGTGAGCAGTTACACATTTTTTTTTTCTGTATGATTCAAAAGGATTAAAACTACTGATAGCATTAAAACGTCACATAGAAAAGCTAACTACATGCAATCGCAAGCAAAAGAAAACTTTTGTAATAGCATTCTTCCGCAAGAATGAAATAAACAGTGGAAAATGTATGTCCAATTTCATTTCAGTTTTATTGCTTAAAAAATTACTTTAATTTCTGATAAATCATATAATAGAAGTTCTTGGGCATATAAAAGCCAATTAATGAAACGTTGAGCATTTCTTAACAATTTTGTGAATCTTTGAAGTTTTCCCAATAACGGACACCTCCGAATAGCGGACAATTTCTGCGCTCCCGAGGTGTCCGTTATTTAGAGGTTTTACTGTATTATTATGAGTAATATATTGTTTTTCAGTTGGCAGTTTCTACACTCCTGCAGTCTTTTTCCAAATTCAAAAAAAACAAAAAAAAAAAACTTGTAAATAATTAAGTTTTTTGGCAAAATTTTGGTTGGGTAGATAGATTGGTAAACGTATTCTAAGTAGAACTCAATAGGTGTAGCAATATACAGTAACAGTAGTGGCATTCGAAGCAGGCACAGGAATGTTTTTTGGTAGGAATAGGTATCAGTTGTTAGAAATGGATATGTATGGAAGGTGTCTCGTGTAGAAACAACATGCAGTTTACCCAACGTTAGAAGGCAGTTTCCTTAGGTGTCTTGTTATCCCCCTTGTGGTCCTTGCAGGTCCCTTTCCGTGGTCCTGACCCGACTCCTTCGGTGGAGGAGGTGACCGGGAGCGGAATGGTGCGCGGACGCTCCATGGTTTGCGTTCATTGCGAGACGGGGACAGGAGAAGACCGGTCTGGGTTCCTCATCGTGGTCCGCCAGTGGAAGGGATCTCTGAAAGCCGGAGTCACCACGCATAGCTCTTAGGGTTCGCCCATTCGTGGGTTGAGGACTTGCGGGTCTCCCCCTCATAAGCGCAGGTTCTCTGCGGCGTGAGGATGGCCAATTATTGTGTCAGTACAAATGTACTGATTGGGGTTTTTAAAGAAATAGCAGAGGAAATTACAGTAGAAGCGTAATAGCTGATTTTATTAACTCCAAAAGTTAAACTATTAGATTTAAGATTCCATTTAATCAATGAGTATATAGAAGTTCTGTAAAGATTAGAATTAATGACAATTTATTTAAAACAACCAAATATATTTATTTAAACTTAATACATATAAATACAATTAACTTAAATATAGATTTCACTCACTTAAAGTAAAAAGAATTATCCAAATAAACAATAGTCAGACATCATGACATGCACAGAAATTAAGCAAAATATTTATAACCAAAAACGTCTTTAAACACATGTTCTGGAACCCAAAGTAGATAGACCATGACATTAAACGCTGAACCGCATGCCTTTGCATTAATCATCTGGAACAATAAACACGTAATCTCCAGACACTTTAGTATGGAGTCGAACACTTTAATGACGATCTCATCCAGCTAGGTTAATCTTGCATATATTATCTCAACTCATACGAAGAAATCACCATGCCTAATATATCGATATTGTTGAAAAAGGGAAAAACCTCCAGTTCCAGAATTTATCACACAAGTAAAACACGATATCACTTTAAATTATCTTATTTCACAACTAAAACCAAAACAACGTTTGGAAACTAAACTTAATTTAGACTTTTATCTATTACACAACTCTAAAGAAAAACAATCAAGGTTACATTCATATTGCTCGACGTCTCACGAAAGTAAAACAACCAAAAGAAAATAAATGCAAGGCAATAATGCCGTTAGACAGAACTATTTATCCTCACGACATTCTACCAAAACAGCATCCACGCATGTCCGATCGCCTCTTCCATCAGCTTCTCGAATGTCGTATGCAAATTGAGAACATCAACACGAGGCATGAAACGAAATGCGGCTGCATTGAATCGCACTGCCATCTAGGAGCGTTCGTAAGAACCACTCAGAAAAACAAAAGAAACGCGGCTGATGTGTCGATACGAAGATAGCTGGAAACGCCGTGAGTTAAAGATTGATATATCAAATAAGAGAGCTTTTAAATATTGAAAATATGAAACAGGAAGTTTAAAGGCAAGTTTATTAAAAGACATTTAACAAAGATACTTAAAGATATTTATCTAGTTTATTTATTAAGAACAAGTTAAATAAAGGTAAGTTAAAAGTAATTATTTTTAGCTTGTTTAAAGTATATTCTATGAAAAGTTTATTATATTATATTTTATTAATGATACTTATAGAATGTATGATAGGTAAAGGAAATAAGCATGGTGATAAGATATTAAATATACCAGGGACTGTTATATTTCCTAACAGCAATGCTTGGAGCCTCCTCCGTAGGTGGTTAAAGATTTCCCGTAAGACCGTTCCCAGAGACTACGAGGGTCTCTGGTTCAGCGGTTGGAGCCAATGCCAGCCGGATCTCTCCAAAAACTTGACTGAGGAATTGACGGAAGCAAGGATCGATCTCCGTAGAGCAAGATTGTGGTGACTCTGTAGTTCGCCGAGCGTCAGGAGATACGCCGTGCAGCAACTATCTGCGACGCAACGGCGGCAGAGGTGAAATCAGCCGTCTAAGATGACCACCACACATCCTCTGAAGCTGGAGAGTTGTGAGCTGACCTCAATGGTCACCACAGAAAGTGCCCGAATCGAGGAGACGTTCACCATCCAAAGGCGGCCATGGCAGGATTGCCAGGGACGTGAACGTTCTCTTCGAGGACGGGACGAGCCCGCTTTCTGCCATGTGACTATGAGGAACCGGGCCGGAGGCTGCCGACTAACGCGGCATCGATCAGCTGAAACTCGAGACCATGGTCCGAAACCCAGTCCGAGCACGTCTCTCATGCAGCCAGGAGTTCCCACACCTGGCGGGCGGACTAGTGGCACGACTACTAAGTTTCTTTTTACTAAACTCGATCGGGCCCGTCTCTTTGGCGCGCTTAAAGGGAGTTTCCACGTCCTCTAGAGTCCGATAGTGGTTCTTTAGGATTCTTCCGTTTTTTGAGTGATATGCCATGTGGATGATCTCGTAGTTCTGGAGTTGTCGCTGGGTTACCGGCTAGTTCTGCCTAGTTGGGTTCAACCTTGCGCCAAACTGCGTAGGGACGACCTATCCGAATCCCGTCTATGTGAAAGAACCGAATTTCCTCGTGGTTCTGGGTCGGAGAGAGGCGCCTTCTGCTCTTTTTTAGTGCATAACATGTGAACCTCATGGCCGATGAGCCCAGTAGCTTGCTCTTCCATGCATGTCTATGATCGGAAGCTGTGGGAAAGCAAGAGCCATTGGAGTAACTCGACATATGACCGAGGGACCGTCTCCCCCTATGGGGTTTCGCGAACGAAGTCGTCGGGGATTCCTCGGCGGTTCATCAGGTGTTCGTTCCACGCGGAAGTTTCCCATGAATGGGATTACTGGCACAACGACCTAGAGGTCAACACCTGGTAGAATGACTTGTGGGTCCGCAGTGGGGAGTGGCCCTAGGCCGATCGCAGCGCCGGGCGAGACAAAGCCCTGGTGCGTTATAAGCCCTTCAGAGGCTTGGGCACGATGGTCGTTTACGTGCGTCAGCAGCCCCCGTGGGCGCCTGACGGTGCAGGATAGTTTTTTATCCCCCTTGTGGTCCTTCCAGGTCTAGTCATCAAGTGTATCAGCAGTTACTTGGGAGTGGTTCATGGTGGGCAGCTCTTAGTATACATTCCGGAGTGTATATCTGGCAGCGGCGACTTCACTGTGTAATTCGTAATTGTCCCTCGGACCGGTGTCTGGTCTGCTCGAGCAGTTAGGTCTTACATTGTAGAATCTTCAGTATACTGTGAACCACCTCTCAGCCCAGTAACCCTTGCCTTTTTTTTAAAACTCTGTTTTGGTTATACACATATCAAAAAATGAAATTTTTTTTTTAGGTAATGGGAGAGTCATGTTAGGGTGTTGTTTTTTTTCATTTATTTTTAATTTTCCGTATTTTTTGTCCTTAAGACAGTTGTAGCCCCCCCCCCCTCTTTTTAACACTTTTAATGCTTCTCATTTATTTAATATTTTCTTCATTTTATTTTATATTAGTTTTACTACTCGTAACCCCCCCCCCCCCCTTCTCTGCTGTTTTTTAACATTTGTTCTTTAATAAAGGAGTTAAACTATTTTTTTTCTTAAATATCAAAGCTAACACAAATTCATTGTCCTTTTTGCTTAAATTCCTAATTTTTATATAATCCCTATAAATCAATTCACACACATGTGGTCTTTTCACCCAGGGAATATTCCCAATGCCCTGACACTTTAGTAATAAAAAAGACAATTTTCCCATGCGACTTAAAATGGCTCATATTGGATAAAGTTTTATGACTGTTCCTCAGCCCAATTATTCTGTATACGGAAACAAAACTTCCACGTAGCACAAAAGGTTCCATGGGTGGTCAGTCAGCATTTTTATTTCTTCATTGAAAGCGGAAGCTAAGCGAGGCACCTGCAAAAATGCCAGCACCCCTTCTGGGAAAGTGGACAAACCCACGGGAGGGACAGCTGCATAGTTTTACATGGAAATATTTGGAGGGAGTGGTTTTTCTTTTTTTCTTCGCTTGTGAGAATGTAGCGAGTAAGTGTACTGTTTTCAGTCTCGGGGAGGGCTCGCACCCTTTTCCTCCCGATTGTTTTTTTTATGGGATATAACAGTTGTGGAAGAGTCATTCGAATGGAAGCCAAGGAGATGGCAAGTTCGCTCATAACAACTGGTGATTTCAAGTAGAAAATGATTTTTTTGAAAAATGATGCTGAGGACATTTTCTTAAAGTTAACATTCACCTGTTAATATTTAAACCTGGAGTCGTCACTTAAAAGACCGTCGCTTGTTAGTGACATTATGTTGCAGTTTTTATTGTAATAGCAGCTGGAGAATTTTGGAAAGAAGGGAAAGGCGTTCCCAGCCCCTCTCAGATAACATCTATAGACTGCAAGTTTGGGTGTTTGAGGACATTTTCTTAAAGTTAACATTCACCTGTTAATATTTAAACTTGGAGTCGTCACTTAAAAGACCTACGCCTGTTAGTAACATTATATTGCAGTTTTTATTTATGGTAACAGCCGGAGATCTTTGGAAAGAAAGGAAAAGCGAAGACCGTCGCTTGTCAGTGACATTATGTTGCAATCTTTTGTTGTAGTAGCAGCCGGAGAATTTTGGAAAGAAGGGAATGGCGTTCCCAGCCTCTCTCAGATGACATCTTTAGATTGTAAGTTGGGATGTTTGAGGATAATTTTTGTGTTTCTTGTGACATTATAGACTGCCAACTGTTAGACAACATTATCGTGTATACCGTGTCTGTTAAGCACCATTACAGTGTATGCTGAATCTGTAAGTAAACTTTTGGTAAATAATTTCCTTTTTATTGATTCAGTACTTTTTATTGTTAATATTTTTACAATGAAAAAGTTTTCATACATGTGTCTGTGATTACATTACCTGCTCTTAAACAAACCTCCCTCACATTTACAGGTTTAAATTAATTGTTGTTTTAATAAGGAAGGTTGTTAAAAAGGTAAATCCCTGTTCAGTTAAAAAAAAAAAAAAAAAAAGGAAAAGGAGATATAAGTTAATAAACTCAAATTGCTGTTGATAATCTGTCTCTTATCTATTTGTTTGTCTAGTAGAAATTCATTCTTTTTTTTATCAACTTAAACTTAATTTTGCTTTTAAGAAAGTAATGAGATTTTTTTAATATTTAGATAGTCAGAGCAGATAACTACTAAATACTTAATTCTTGTTAAGATTAATTTATTATGATTATAATTCCAGTTAATTTTCTTTTATCAAAAAATATATGTTAGTTTTAATTCCTGTTCTGTTTTTAAGAAATATCATTAAGTTAATGTTCAAGGATTTGGATTGTTTCTACAAATTATTGAGAATTCCCTTTTAATTAAGGAAATGAATAAAGTAAATTTAACCTGCTCTAAGTGAAAAAAAAAAAAAAGGGAAAAAGGAACCTAATACCAATCAACCTTTAACTCTTAAGTATTTGAAACTAAGATTTGGATAATTAAATTATGTCAATTTCTTATTAAAAGAAAGATACTTTTTTTTTTTTTTTTTTTTTTTTTTTTTGGCGAATTCGTGCATTGTTGCGGTCATATTTTGTAACTTTAGTTAATTATTTATTTTCTTATTTTGATTAACTTTCACCATTTTTTTTTTGTGCCTTCTGAATGGTGGAAGGATTACAGGACCCTTTTTAATGTTTTCTTTACTCTAAATTTATCCTGTAAAGTTTTAATGGGGTTCATTTGTGTTACCATAACAATGTTCCAGTTCGTCGAACCACTTGTTGGGTATATGAGATATTGTGATGAATGAGAATTTTGTTGATACCTTTTTTAACAACTTAATTCATTTACTTAATTAATTTTGGTTATTCAAAATTTATTTGGTTTGTATTTTCTACTTTTTAATTGGTAATTGTGTAGATTGTTTTCATTTCAAAAATCAACAAAATTCATTCTTTTGGTTATTTGTAAATTTTCAAAATATCCCAACAGTACCAACGCTCTCCCTACTACCGTAAAATACCGTTAATCCGCCCCCCTAAACATGACGAAAAATCGTAAAATAATCAGGGGGGCGCTTACACGGTATTAAAATTGTAGTATATGATATTTATCGGTGGTGGTGGCGGGGGTTGGGGGCGGAGATGCTAATGGCCGATCGTCGCAGAGTATGCATTATTTTAATAAAGTGACAAAAGAAAAACATTTTGAATTATAAAAATTATATACAAAATAGAAAAACAGTATAACTTCACGATTAATGGCAATTTCAGATTATAGAAAATTCTGGATTTCAGAAGCTTTGAAACTGGAATGCATTTAGATAAATAATAACATTAATATCTGTCATTAATATGGTAACAGAAAAATAAAAGGAACTTAATAATTTAAAATAATTAAAAAACACTGGGAAATTGCAGTTGAAAATATCCTGAAGTAATTTCAAGAACAAGTAACATTTTATGTGGTGTCGCCATCTGTTGTAAGTTAGGGAGATTAAATAACCGTTTTTTTTTTAAATCATGATTTCGTATCTAGAAGTGCTAAATAAATAATACAAATCACAAAAATTGAGAACATATAGAACGAATTGGTAGTGTTGCCAGATTATTAAAAGAAAAAAACATTACTACCACAAAGATGGCATAAATTATGCTACAAATTCAATTGTGTATCGACAAATCGATTGATCTGATCTATCAATCGATATATTTTTTTTTGCGATTGTTTCCATAATAATGTTAAATACAACTATAAATTCTTTAATAAAATAAATAGATTCTCTTTTAATCAAAATATTTTCCACACAGTATCAAATACACATTTCTTTAACTTATTTCATGAGAAACTTTCACTATCGATATTTTTATTACCTTCATATCACCATGGAAATAAATTTACAGCAAAACTAATGTTTGGTTATATTGCTTTTTCAGATCGACAATGTGTTTGCACATGTTTGAGATATAACAAAGAATCGTCACGCCTTTCTGATCCGTCGGAAAAAAAACAAACACTTGGGAGATAAAGTTTTTGGTGTTGATCCTGACGTGCCGGCAAAATTTCTTTTGGGGGAGGGCGCTTTCTCGGGATTTTTTGAATTTTCCAATTTGTTTACAAAGTGAAAGGGGGGCGCTTAATCGGGAAGGGCGGATTAACGGTATTTTACGGTAAGCTATCCCGACGATATCCTGGACTGGCATATCTCACTCTTATTTGTTGGACAAGGCTACGAACTGCAGCACTAATTTCATTCATCCGAGCTATAACTATAGCATTTACATGATGAATCTTGAAATAGCACGGAAACTCCTGTATACCATGTAATTAGGTCATAATGAATAGAGGAAAGTATATTCAACTAGGTAAATTATTATTCAGATTAATTAGATCCAATCTCAACTATGATACTCCAACCATTGGATACAGTATTTTACTTTTAAGAACACATAAAATAGCATGTATCTTTAGAAACTGTTATTTTAATCATTATAATGCTTAACATTTTAAAATGTATCCATTTGGTGCTTACAATGCATAAAAAAAATAGGATTTTTATGATTTTTTTTATTGTGTTTTAATACTGAATAGCTACCAAAAATTGTAGGTTTCCAAAACAATTAACCCTCTAATTACTAACATAATCAATGTGTTATGCAGTGTTGTAACTGAGTATGTTCATTGAGCAGAAACTCATGAGTTTAACTCACTTGCTCTGAGTTTTGAGCTGAATTTAGTTCACCTTTTGAAAAATGAGTTGCATTTGAGTTGAGTTTGAACTAAAAAATCCATGAGTTTGAGTGAGAATTTCGGCTCAAACTCAATTTTTTTTTTCATAATTTCTTTAAAAACTTTCTTGCCATTAAGAACACATTCTTTACTCTTTCAAATATCAGCTAGAGCCCTGCACAGCCCCAGTTTTGGCTGTGCCTGGTCAACACTCATTCTGGGTTGGGCCCAGGCCTTACTTTTTTCTGCAGGCCCGGGTCGGCTCGGGCTGGGCCAAACGAAACATTTTAAGACCAATGTTGGGCCTTAATTTCATTCATCCTAGAAGTCTGCACAGGTCAAAATTTTAAGGCCCGATCGTGAACCAGCCTCCATCATTGGCTTGTCCCGACTTCACCTTGCAAGAAACAGCAAAATGATGCCCGGCCCAATAAATTTTGTAAAAAATGCATATATTTTTAAATTGTTACTATTCTACATTTAAAAAAGATAGTACATACATTTCTAGGTAAAAAAGTTAAAGTATGGTAAAACCTGTTAAATAACCTGTCTATGACGAAATCCTGTGCCCCTGCATTTGAACAATAAATGCTAGACACACTATATTCCAGGGTAAGCATCTTGCACCTCAGTGATATATAACAATTTCAATATGTTTGAAATAGTTTAAAATCATTAAAATACATTGCAAACAATTTTTCTCCAAAACACCACAATATCATAGCACTGTATATTGTGCTGTTTGAGTGCTCCTGTTAATGAACAATAAATGCTACATATTTCATTTTTAATACTGAACATGTCACAATAAACCTCAATAACATATATCATCCGAATATATTTATGTGAGTTAGAGTACAGAGAAACAGACAAACTGAATTCATAAACACTTTTCAACTTTATTCCAAATCCTAATCAATGCATAACATTTAACAGTAGATTTATTACTAATCAGTTAGTACCAGTATAATTTTTAAAATAGGTGGCAGAATCAGTGTCAGTGTGTGCAGGAAGGTTGGTAGTGGAACAAAGGGGGGTTGGGTCCCATGACTGTATCTTGTAACTGCGGTAAAGCATGAAGTTTTTTTTCAAGTTTCAAAAGTGTCTCTTATGAACTGATTTAACTGATGTATATGATGTTTCCTGAAAAGGACATTTAACCCTGTGTTTCACATGTCAACCCTGTGTTTCACATGTCATGAAGAAACTTGGTGGTCACAAATATCTTATGTTAAAATTCCCTGATATTTCCCAGTTAGCGTTAAAATAATGAAATTTACATAGATAATCTTTTACAACATTACTTTAATGCATACAATCATTACTTAGTAAAAGTTTATATAAAAAAAAAAAAAAAAAAAAAAAAAAAAAATCACACTACACGTTCTTGCATAGTTAGTTAAAAATAGACATTACTGCTTGCTAGATCTTGTGGTACTGTACATGGTAAGAATACTGTTATATCAAAACAACATCTAGTGGGGAGATGAATAAAAAAATTACTGTGCATCACGGTAATGATAACAGAGACTAACTTCAAATAAGGATAATTGATACTTGTCTATTATCCCGTCGACTACTTTTCATAGAAAAAAGAAAGCATTTACACATATTTGTTATGTCATCAAGAGATTTTTAATTCGATGTTTTCTCTGTATTTTTAATGATTTTTACTAATTTTTTAGTTCTTTCATTAATTAAAATAACAATTATGTCATTAAACGATGTCATGATAATAAAACAGAAAAACACTGCAAAAATATTGCTATGAAGAATCTATAAACTTTAACGGATGTCACATTATTAAGATAAATTTATTAAGAACTGTTGGATTTAACTCCAAAATAATGAAAGGGTAAAATAATGTTTGATTTTAACAAAGCTAGCACATGATGTACATTTTCAATTTTTGTTTATTTTGAGGATAAGTCAGTTTAGTGTTTCTAATGAACGATATTAACTTCTATTTCCATGCTTTCTCTTGCATTTAAAAAAAAATGATATAGATCTGTGATCAGCCATCTAAAGAAAATGGGGCAATAACCTATTTTAAAAAAAATGGAATTCTGCCATGAAAAAAGTGTGTATTGATGGGCATGATATGAGACTATCTACAAACTGATAAACAGTGATGGTCTAATGTGAAAAACTGCGAAAAACAGTGTTGAATTCAGACACTTTTCTCCAGGAAGGATTTCTGTGGCTCCGGTGGGAGGATTACACTTTTTAACCATTAAAAGTATAAAATCTCAAATCTTCTGGGAGAGGGGGACATTTCAATGCTCCAGGGGGGAATGTCCCCTCACGAGCCACCTCCAAAATTCAACACTGGCGATAAAAGAACATTAGAAAAGAAAGCTGGTTGGATGGCTCCAAATTAACATTTGTAACTGCATTAAGGTTCACCCCAGGCATAATACTTGGGGTGATGAATCAACATCAATAAAATGGAAAAGAAAAGCATTTGGATTTAAGTCATTGTACAGTTATTGATTGGAATAATTATCTCAGAGAAGTTTGTATATCTAACCTTCTAACAAGAAAATCTGGAAAAATTTTAGGGTATAGGGTTTAGGGTATAGGGTTTATTTTAGATATTGATAAAAGTTTCATGTTTAACTGTGTTTATATGGCATCTAATGCATAGAAAGGATGATTATTTTGTCACTATTTTGAATGACATTAGAGATTTTTAGCCTACGGAATAATTACTGCAAATTTTGACTTTTTTTCTTTTTATAATTTCATGATTTAATGTAATGTTTATGAAATGATCATTAACATTTTTTCTAATACAAATGAAATATGCATTAAAAGAAAGTTTCTTACTGCTTATATTAACTTTTTTATATGTATCATTAAATATCTAAAATAAAATATTTATGTTTCATCCATAAATGCAATATCTAAAAAAAAATCATATTTTCATTTAATTTAATAATTCTACATTTAAATTCTAAAACTAGTAAATCTTCAGATCAGAGGCCACAATGTCCATTTTTCGAAACTGTTCATTTCGCTTCG
The DNA here is from genome assembly GCA_963931845.1 of Maratus michaelseni. Classification (NCBI taxonomy): domain Eukaryota; kingdom Metazoa; phylum Arthropoda; class Arachnida; order Araneae; family Salticidae; genus Maratus; species Maratus michaelseni. The sequence goes on along the minus strand of OZ007586.1, from coordinate 246,692,357 downwards.
TATAATAAATGGCACCTTGAAATCCGCAGTTAATAATGTTAGATTATTTGTAAATTTCTAAGCATATAAGTTTTCTTAAAAGTTCACAAAATCTAATTTTTAAGATTTTATTTAATTTCACTTTCTAATATGCTAAAAAATTCAGTAACTAGACAACTGTTAAAAAACAAAAAAATAGGATTAAAAATACATACATATTATTTCAAAATTGTAAAAATGATAAAGAAAAATCTTACATATATAATCTTAATATTTTTTGAGAACATGCACAAAATTCCATAAAATAATATAGAAAATTGTGAAGGGCCAAGGTAATTATTGAAAAAATTTCAAACAGATTTGATTAACTTAAGACATTGCACAGCAAAAATCTGGCAAAAAATCTGTAAAAGTCGCTGTTTTCATTTAGCTAAAATATGATTGTACAACTATGGCAGAAAGACATTAGTTCTATTTTCCAATAAACAAAGAACTTCAAACCGAAGAGAAATATCTCAGGGCTTCTTTATGTTACTAACAGTGACTGTGCAAAAGCTTCAAAATCAGAAAGAATATTTCTCTTTATATCACATTATTATCAATTCAGTTTACTTTCAGTTTTTAAAGGATTGTAAAACACCGTAAGAAACTTAAACCACATTCTTGTTTCTCAAATAACGAGAGTTTTTTTAGAAAACTCTCTATTTTCCTTTTTTGTATAAATAAAATTTTTACCATAAGGCTGAGCATGAAGACTGGTATAAAAATAGAGTCCAAGCTAGTTTCAGGCACGGACTGAGCCCGAGAGCTGAGATTATATTTTTTATTCCAGATTACCGCTATCGTAATGGAAATTAACATTTGTTTCAATGAATTTCCAGGTTTAGTTTGAATTTCCCTGATATTTCCAGGTAAACAAAATTCCCTGATATTTCCATGTTTTCCCAGATCTGTGACCACCCTGAAGAAATAAACTCTACAAATGAACTGAAGTAAACTTATTAATAGTTCTCTGCAGCTAGCTTTCAAAACTATCAAACATGTAGATTAATTTTAACACAATTATTCAAATTGATAAAGAAATCATACTAAACTAAATTACAACTCATATATCAAACTTGTAGTTTGCCATTTTTATCATCAGTGTAAAATTCTGTTTATTGTTACAGTTCTGTACTAATATGTTCATTCGTGTGTGTCTTATGAAAAGAAATATATAAATGTAATGAGTTATATTAGCTTGAGAACTGGTGGTTTATAATTAATTATGTAATCTGTGTGCTACTGAAGAAATCTCCACTAATCAAGGTAATCAGTTTTTTTTTCGTCACCTTAGAAAACAAGTTGGAAATTGTACGTCAAACGTGACAAATGAGGTGCGTTCATACTATAGCTAGTTATATAAATATTCAGATCTTGATGATTTTTAATTTTGTGAAATGAATTATATCGTCTGCAGATTAATTTCTGTCATAAAATAAATATCTCGGTCGCTTGATCATTAAACCTCGGAAGCTCCTCTAACAAGAAAGTACAGATTTTTTTTCTTTTAATTCGAATTTCTTAATAAATATTTTTATTAATATCTCCTAAAGTTTTGATTCGATTTTTAAAAAAATTGAAATGTCTCGACAAAATTCTGCAAAGATAATATATCTTAAATTCCAAACCATTCGGTTGGGTAGTTTTTGCGTTGTTATATGCGGACGGACAGACAGACAGACAGATGGACAGACGGATGGACCAAGCGACGACAATAGGTGCTACGTATTTATATAATTACGAATGCACCTAAAAACTGTATGTTATTTTATGTACATATATTTATTTTACCATCTAATTATTCTAACAAAGATCATGAGACTGAAGGATATATATTATGACCTCCAAGTGTTCTTAAAAATATCAATACAAATACTAAAACAAAATTATTGTGTATCGACAGAGTTTCAATTAACATGTTTTCATATAAGGATAGTGGTCTCATTGAAAAACTAAATTGACATAATTATGCTGTCTGGAAATTCACACTTAAGATGTTACTTATCAAAGAGGACCTTCTTAAATTTATTATTAAAGATCCTGTTTCCCACTGAAATAACTAATGAATGGAAATTTAAGACCAAAAGGCAAGGTAATAAAGCTCTCAGTTGAAGATAAACAATTACCCTAAATCAGAAACCAAACCACTGCAAAGGAACTTGGCAAGTACGTAAGAAAATACAATAAAGGCCTAATTTTTTATCAAATTATTTTTAATTAGGAAACTATACAATGCTAAATTAGATGAAGGGGATAACATTAAAACTCATATAGTTAAAATACTAGAAATTGTCAATAAGCTAAAAGCTACTGGTGTGGAAATAAATGATTTCCATATATCTGTAATTTTGCTATGTTCACTGCCTCACAGTTATGACACGTTAAGTACTGGATTAAAGGCAAGGCCCAAAGCAGAACTCAATTCAAAGTTTATAAGAAGTAAACTAATTGTTGAATATAATTATAGACTAGACAGCTCGATAACTGAAAATTCTACTAAAGTTTTTAATCTGCAAAATAATAACTCTAATTACAAGTGAGAAGAAAAATTTTACATGCTTTGTCATAAAATGGCTGTGTAAAGTCTGAATGTTTTAAAGAACAAAAATAGAGATAAAGAAGTCCCTCCAAAAAATTCTTTAGATAATTTAATAAAACAAATATCTCCTGTTTGCTTTGAAACAAATGAAAAGAGTTAGCATTTGTCAAAAATCAATATTCCCCTGGAATCAATAGGCAAAAAAAAAAAAAAAAAAACTTGTAAAAAAAAAAAAATGAGCATGTTTATTCTGAATGATGAAAATATTTGTTATGAAAACAAAAATGGAATAAGGCTTTTCACAGGTAAAAATCCAAAACAACGATAGACGATTGATTCTGATAGTACATCTCATCTATGTAATAACACAGATGTCAGAATTAGAAACAAATCTAATGTAAGTCAGAAAAGAAAGTGAAAATGGATACAAACTAATATTCAAGAATAACAAATGTGTATTCATATATAACAGTAAAACTTGTAAGTACTAACAAGCTACATATTAAAGTGTAAAGCTGAATTTTAAGACCCGTTTTGGCTGATCTGAGCAAGAACAATGATCATTTTAGGGTGCAAAAGGAGTGAAAAATCTTTACGAGTTAGGCAAACAGCATGTGTAATGATCATTTTAGTGTGTTTTTCTGTTGCAATACAAAACAAAAGATTCATATAATTCATTTATATTGCTACTTATATGCTGCTTTGTTAAATAAGTATATCTTATATGTTGCGTAAGAAAGCAGATATTTTGTTCATTTTATTTTTTTATTCTGATTTGCTGTGTGTCCATTTCAATCTCTTATTATTTTGTTCATTGTATTTATTTAGCTACTCCCTTTCGAACATTTCTTTTGCTTTAATAATTTAGGCCTAATGAGTTATTTGCATTCTACAATATTAGTATCTTATAATGTTCGCAAAATTGCACGTGATGGAAACTGTTTGTTTAGAGATCGGTATGTATGGTACTGAAAATTCTTACTCATGCATTCACAATAAAATTGTAAAACATGTTGATAACTAGAGTTCTTATAACTCCTTCATTATTGGTGATAGAGCTTATGATGCTTCAGTTACTGATGAATACTCTAATAAACTTGTGTAATAAATTTAGATTGTTAATGCTTAAAAATAAAATAAAAATTATTTAAAAAGTAATTTATCATTTTTATATTACACTCATTAGTTGTTTATATAAAAACATTTGGTTTATGTTGTGCAATAATAAATTTTAGTATATGTATTCATGCATATTTACACGTTACCTGGTGCATATTTGTATATACTCCAATTTTAAGGTCCAGATAGGGCCAAAAGGTAATGGAACTTTCAATGTAGTATTCATGAATGTACTATAATTAATTTTAGCACATGCATTCATATTTATAGTGCATTTACTTGATGCATGTTTCTCCATACTTCAATTAAAATAACTTAAAAGTTCAGATTGACAAGATAACAGATAACTATATAATATAAATATACAATAAAAAAGGTACTATAATAAATTTTACCATATGCATTCATGCGTACAGCACATTTAACTGTTTCATGTCTGTCTGTGCTTCAATTCAGAAAAAATGTATGTCAAATTAAAAATTCTAAACGTTCTCCAATGTAACTCAAAACTTTATTGGGAGATGCATTTACTGCTGAACCACACTTAAAAGACGGACCTTGGCATGCTGCCAAAAAAATAGATCCATCCGAAGGGAGGGAAGCATTGTATGTGGAGGAGACAAAATTCAGGTTTCGCTTAACCTGCCTTACCGCTTGTCATTTCTTCACTGGCTGTTCTTGTACTATTAGCGTTTTTTTTTCTCTCTCCCTATTTTGTTTGCTATTCATTTTGTATTTGTTTCTACTTCTATAAATTGGATTTAAAAGAATCTAAAAGCTCTCAAGGCAAACATTTTCACAGTGCAGTGAAAAATATGTTAAACAATGTTATAAAATATTGTGATAATGAAGCAGATAAGGCTGCCTAACTATTCCATTAGCACATGCAACAAAAAGAGCTAGCGCAATTGTCTGTGTTTCAGATAGCGCTATAAGAAGAATTCAGAAAGAAGCTAATAACCATGCAAATAATTTTGCTTCTCCTAAAAAGAAAAAGGCGAAAACAACCATAGAGAATGTCAACTTGGATAATTTTAACTTGGATGTAATTCGAAGAACTATCCAGGACTTCTACACTAAAGATAAAAGAGTGCCTACTGTTCCGAAATTGCTAGCCAAGTTGAAAGAAAACATACAATTTTCAAAAGGAGGAACATTACGTAAAATTCTTCTTGGAAAAAAATGTCAAAATAAGAGGAAACTACCCTTGGAACGAAGTGATATTGCTCTATCTCGCACGAAATATTTACGGACTATTCACCAGCTCCGAAAAGATAGAAGACCAATAGTTTTTGTTGATGAAACATGGATTGAGAGCAATTTAACTGTCGGGAAATGTTGGCAATTGGAAGAGGTGTTCGGTGTTGTGAAGACGGGGGCAGCATCGAGACGCATTATTGCTTTATGTGCAGAGGAGGAAATGGGATTTATTCCAAGTTCATCGTTGATTTATAAAGCCAACACGACGACCAGTGATTATCATGGGCAGATGAACTCACAAATTTTTGAAAAATGCATTCCAAACTTACCGAAAAATTCTGTTGTTGTGATAGACAATGCACCATATCACTCTCTTCAATTGAATAAGCCTCCGATTTCTTAAAAAAACAAATGGGAAATTATGGATTGGTTGACACTGATCAAAGAGCCATATTCTTCAAACATGCGAAAAGTTGAATTAATGGACCTTGTTAACACGAATTCACCCTCTACTAAAATCTACAAATTCGACACCATGTTAGCCGAACATGGGCATTATGCATTAAGATTGCCTCTATACCATTGCGACATAAATGCGATAGAGTATGTATGGGCAGATATGAAGGAATTCATTCAAACAAGAAATAAAACGGTGGATTTAAATATGGATCAACTTTTTAAACTGACCAAACTTGCACTAGAAAATGTTAATGCTGAGAAATGGAAAAACTACTGCATGAACGTAGAACATAGAACATGGAAAATGAGTATTGGAAAAAAGACGGCATAATAGAAGAAATATGTGAGCCATTAATTATTTCGTTCGACGATGATGATTTTTTTCCAGATGATTCTGATAATTACATTGAAAGTGAGTGAATAATATCCCCCCTCCCTCCCTGCACATTTTTTTTTTGGAGAGAAGGTCCGTGATGATATTATGAAATACAAACATTTTTATTGCTTTATTTTTTCTGAGACCTTCACTTTAAAATAATTTTATTTTTACCAGCTTTAGCATATATTTTTTAAGTTCTTTCATCTCATTTTGACAATAATTTCATTTTTATTCCTATTTGCCTGAAATTTTTCAAGAATTAACATTCAAGTACTTAAAAATCAAACAGCGTCTTTAGTTTTCCTATAAATTCGGCACATTGTGAGTTACAATTACAATTTTTTCGTGACCTTATCCGAAAAATAGGTTCAAAGCACAACCTTTGACGACATTTTCAGTAAAATTAGTTACTTTTATAATAAAATGAAAAACGCTGTTCGATTTCCTGATATCTGAATAAGAACATCTGAAACTTTTGCGCATTTATGAATTAAATTGATTTAGTAAAGGTATCAGAAAACTTAATTTGAATTCGAGCACATTTTTTTAAGTATTTGAGTGTAAAAAATATTTTTCATCCTTTAGTATGACTCTGTACTCTTTGAACTATTTTCTTTTATTACTAGCCGGTTGTTTCTGAGTGGGACCCAGATACATAGTGCAGCGTACTGCCCTGATTTTGCTTGGGGCCCAGAAAGTGCATTTTATATGCAACCAGAAAAATATAAATAAAATACTTTAAATTAAAGTATACAAAAATAACTAATAAGAATATAAAAAAGCACTTAAATAAACATTTCGCGACATAATTTTTTTCTTCATGAGCCTTCTGACAAAATACTATTGGGCCCTAACCATGATTATCTAGGGGTGGGGCTCAAGTAGTATTTTATATCTGGGTCCCACTCGGAAGCGACTGGCTAGTATATATTAAAAAATCAGCAATAATTCTGTTTTTCGTCTAATCTTCTGCAATCTGGTTCATAGCCGATGTTGCCCACAAACTCGCTAGCTCTAAAATCGCTGAAATACATGATTAACTACTTTTTCCTTGAAAACTTGTAAAGAGGAGTTTCACATTCTTACTTAAAACTGCTGCTGAGATATGGCACAATTAAGTAAAATTTTCGACACACAGTGTGATTCCCTAGATGGATTATTATCTAAAATGCTGAAATACATAGATACCTATTTTCTAGTACATTTATTATCCTGAATTTCATGCATCTACCTATTACTGAGATATCGCAAAATAACATAGGAAATTCGACCCCCATTTAACCCTCTTTAGTGGCTGAATTTTTAAAATCGCTGAAATACATGTTTAACTATTTTTTAGTAGCTTTGTTATCCTGAATCTGTGATTTCAAGCTAATAACTAAAAATGCTGCGAACATTCAAAATGACCTAAAATTTTTTACCCCCATTTAGCCCCCCTCCCCTCCCTTTAATGGGTGAATTTCTAAAATTGCTGAAATATGTGTTTAATTATTTTTATAGCAGATTTGTTATCCTGAATTTCATGCTCTTATCCAAAACTACTGATGAGATATGGTGAAAAGGTGAAATCATCAAAAATTATCACCCCCCTCCCATTTAACTCCCTTAGTAGTTGAATTTCTAAAATCGCCTAAAATGCACGTGTAACAATTCTTTAGTATATTTGTTATCCCGAAACTCAAGCTCATAACTATAACTTCTACTGAGATATGGCAAAATGGCATAAAACATTCAACCCCCATTTACCCCCCCTTAGTGTCTGAATTTCTAAAATCACTGAAATACATGTTTAACTATTTTTTCAGTATATTTGTTATCCTGAGTTTCATGATTCTACCTATAACTTCTACTGAGGTCTGGCAAAATGACCTAAAATATTTGACCTCTTATTTAACCCCCCTTAGTTGCTGAATTTCTAAAATTGCTGAAATATATGTTTATCTATATTTTTGGTAGATTTGTTATCTCAAATTCCGAGCTCCTAACTAAAAATGCTGCTGAGATACAGCGAACAGGCAAAATGACCTAAAACTTTCGACCCCCATTTAACCCCCTTAATTGATCAATTTCTAAAATCGCTGAAATATGTGTTTAATTATTTTTTTAGTAGATTTGTTATCCTGAATTTCACGTTTCTATCTAAAACTGCTGCTGAGATATGGCGAAAACGCGAAATGACTAAAAACTTTCGACCCCCATTTAACCCCCTTAGTGGTTGAATTTTTTAAATCACTGAAATATGTGTTTAACTTACTTTTAGTACATTTGTTATCTTGAATTTCACGCTTTTAACTAAAACTGTTGTTGAGATATGGTGAAAAGGCAAAATGACCTAAGACTTTAGACCCTCATTTAACCCCCTTAGTGGTTGAATTTCTAAAATCACTGAAATACGTGTTTAATTATTTTTTTAGTAGATTTGTTATCTTGAAACTCACGCTCTTACCTAAAACTGCTGATGAGATATGTTGAAAATGTGAAATCACCAAAATTTTCGACCCCCCATTTAACCCACTTAGTGGTTGAATTTCTAAAATCACCTGAAATACATGTTTAACTATTCTTTAGTAGAATTGTTATCCCAAATTTCAGGCTCCTACTTAAAAGTCCTGCTGAGATATGCCAGAAAGATGAAATTATCTAAAACTTTCGATCCCCCCCCCCATTTGACCCTCTAATGCTGTGAATTTTCAAAAATCCTTTCTTAGTACGCGCCTACATTGTGTAAAGAACATGTCTTCCAAATTTCATTGTTCTAGGACAAACGGTTGAGGCTCGGCGCTGATTATGAGAAAATCAAGCTCCTCCTTTATAAGTATAGATTAATTGAGTATTTTGTTATACATTTTCACCATATTATTAAATGGTTTTGTGTAGGAAAATGAACATGAAAAATCATGAAAAAAATGGAATTCTTGCGGTAAAATTAAAAAAATATATATTAATAATCATAATAATAATAAATCATAATAATAATAAATATTAATAATCATAATAAAGAACATTTTAAACCACACTTCTCCTACAATTACATAAGTGTGCCCTATAACTGTAAGGAACCAATATTTAAAATCATAATTTATTTAAGAAAACAATAAATTGCAATGTCATGTGTAAAAATACAGTAAAAAATAGTATTTATTTACTTAACATGTTTATATCCGATAATTAAATAATCTAAATTATCATAACATGTTTCTTTAGATTGAAGATATCCCCTTCATCAAAGAGAAAACTACAATTTTTATGTGCTTTATTACATAAGAACAAAAATCCTTTTTATAATCTTGGAACAAGTAAATATGAAACTATCGGAAATCAACTCCTCCCCCCATGAAATCAAAACTAGGGGAGACTCCCTTTCATTACCTTGATCCCTATTATGAAGAATAGACTGGTCATATTTGTACCTGTTACTCACGTGACCAGTCTTTAAAGCTTGGCTGAGCAGTATCTTTATTTTCTCTATTGCTTTAATTTTTATTATTGTTAATTAATTTTATCTTATATAATAAAACACAAATGTATTTTTACAGGGTCAAAATGGATACTGAAATCTATGCCTGAATATGAAAAAGAGAAATTTTGCTAGTGCATATGTGAGTGTAACTTCTCCAATGCCGATTTCCAGCCCATGTATAAAAAAAAAAGGTGAAGGAGTTTTTATTTCTTTAAACTATCGCTAAGAATTATACTGTAAAAATTTCTAACATTTTAAAGGGGTTATGAACTTTTTTTTTCTATGGTACCATCAAGTTTTGACAGATTCCAGCTAGTACTTCTATTAATTTGCAAGAAATTGAATGATAATTTTTGTAGCATAATTGAATCTGCCAGTACCTAGGCTCTCCTACCACAGTATTCTTTGATTGTTGACTAAACTACCTTACTACCATTGATACTTTTTATGTGTTTTTAAAATTATTTGTTTTACTAAACTAATAAAATGCAACAGCTGTCATAAAAGCAGTTATAATCTACACTTAAAATGAACAACATATACATTATAGTATTAAAGATAAATTTTTAAATTATCACCTTCTACAGAAGTTGCTGTAATCTGTTGTAGTAACTTCAAAGCTATGAATATCATAACATAGAAGAAAGACACAAGTGGTGCAAAGTAATAAAACTGATATGGACGGTTCATGCAAAGGCATAAAACAACTACTAAAAAGTTTAACCGAAAAAGAACCTGAAAGAAAGATAAAAAGATGTTTATAAAATGCATTTTATTTTGAAAAAAATTTAAGATACTTGCTGCTTATGAAATATTAAATGATTATGACCAGGTCCCTACTTATAACATTAGGGTCCATAGGTGCTATAATGCTTTGACCTCCCTCCCCCTCCCTTCTCCCACTAAAAAACACACACATGGATAAAAAAAATATAGCGATACTTAAAATTTTATTACTAAACCTATAATAGTAGCATACATTATTAATACTTAATATATATACCAAATTTAAAATGATGATTGTAATTTCATGTATCTATTTATTTTTTAAGACAAATTGGCCAAAGTGAGGACTTATAACACTGAATTATGTTTGACTCCAACTTACTGCTTTGTAGAGTATAAATACATAAAGAAATATTTTAATCATAATTTAAAAATGAAATACAATAACACTAAAATGCTCTATTTTAGTTTAGTTGTCATCTCCATTGTTTAGTGTCATCCAAATAATTTCTTGCAAAGATAATGGAGAAAAATGTATTCATTCTAGGAGAAAATAATTATGTATCCATAAAGTCAAGAGATGGGAGAACCCATTAGAATAAATATGGTTTATTAAAAATACGAGCAGGAAAGATCGAGCTATGCTCGGTCAAAATTAAATTTGAGTTCAAATATCATGACCCATGACCAAAATGACCAATTGAATTTTCTCGAACATGTGACTCAGCCCAACAATCTTCTCGTGCCCGAAAACCATCAGATGCAAAATTTAGTGTAAATAGTCTGAGCCGTTTTTAAGATAAAATAGCTTGACCCATAATGACACATGACCAAAATGACCCACTAATCGAAATTTCTCGAACATGTGACCTAGCCTAATAGTCTTCTTGTTCTTTAAACCTGTAGGGTGCTAAATTTATTTCAAATCCTATGAACCGTTTTTAAGATAAAATAGCTTGACCCATAATGACCCATGACCAAAATGACCCACTAATTGAATTTTCTCGAACATGTGACCTAGCCCAACAGTCTTCTCGTGCTCAAAAACCATTAGATGCAAAATTTAGTTTAAATTGAGCCGCTTTTTAGATCTTGACCCCCAATGACCCAGAAATGACCCACTAATCGAATTTTCTCAAACATGTGACCTAGCCCAATGATTTTTGCATGCCCGAAACTCGTAGGAAACAAAATTTAATCAAAATCGCTAGAGCCGTTTTTTAGATAAAATTAATTTGACCCGCTTTGACCCAAAATTACCCACCAATCGAAAGTTCTCGAACATGTGACCCAGCCCAATAGTCTTCTCGTACCCGAAAATAGTCGGATACAAAATTTCGTCAAAATTGTTTGAACCATTTTTTAGATACAATTAGCTTGACCATGACCCAAAATGACCCACTAATAGAATTTTCTCGAACATGTGACTTAGCCCAACAGTCTTCTCATGCCCGAAAACCATCAGATGCAAAATTTAGTGTAAATAGTCTGAGCCGTTTTTAAGATAAAATAGCTTGACCCATAATGACACATGACCAAAATGACCCACTAATTGAATTTTCTCGAACATGTGACATAGCCCAACAGTCTTCTCGTCCTCAAAAACCATTAGATGCAAAATTTAGTTTAAATTGAGCCGCTTTTTAGATCTTGACCCACAATGACCCAGAAATGACCCACTAATCGAATTTTCTCAAACATGTGACCTAGCCCAATGATTTTTGCATGCCCGAAACTCGTAGGAAACAAAATTTAATCAAAATCGCTAGAGCCATTTTTTAGATAAAATTAATTTGACCCGCTTTGACCCAAAAATGACCCACCAATCGAAAGTTCTCGAACATGTGACCCAGCCCAATAGTCTTCTCGTGCCCGAAAATAGTCGGATACAAAATTTCGTCAAAATTGTTTGAATCGTTTTTTAGATACAATTAGCTTGACCATGACCCAAAATGACCCACTAATAGAATTTTCTCGAACATGTGACTTAGCCCAACAGTCTTCTCATGCCCGAAAACCATCAGATGGAAAATTTAGTGTAAATAGTCTGAGCCGTTTTTAAGATAAAATAGCTTGACCCATAATGACACATGACCAAAATGACCCACTAATTGAATTTTCTTGAACATGTGACATAGCCCAACAGTCTTCTCGTCCTCAAAAACCATTAGATGCAAAATTTAGTTTAAATTGAGCCGCTTTTTAGATCTTGACCCACAATGACCCAGAAATGACCCACTAATCGAATTTTCTCAAACATGTGACCTAGCCCAATGATTTTTGCATGCCCGAAACTCGTAGGAAACAAAATTTAATCAAAATCGCTAGAGCCGTTTTTTAGATAAAATTAATTTGACCCGCTTTGACCCAAAAATGACCCACCAATCGAAAGTTCTCGAACATGTGACCCAGCCCAATAGTCTTCTCGTGCCCGAAAATAGTCGGATACAAAATTTCGTCAAAATTGTTTGAATCGTTTTTTAGATACAATTAGCTTGACCATGACCCAAAATGACCCACTAATTGAATTTTCTCGAACATGTGACCTAGCCCAACAGTCTTCTCGTGCCCGAAAACCATTGGATGCAAAATTTAGTATCAATTGAGCCGCTTTTTAGATCTTGACCCACAATGACCCAGAAATGACCCACTAACCGAATTTTCTCGGACATGTGACCTAGCCCAAGATTTTATTGTGCTCGAAACTCGTAGGACACAAAATTTAATCAAAATCGTTAGAGCCGTTTTTTAGATAAAATTAATTTGACCCGCATTGACCCAAAAATGACCCACTAATCGAAAGTTCTCGAACATGTGACCCAGCCCAATAGTCTTCTCGTGCCCGAAAATGATAAGATGCAAAATTTAGTCAAAATCGTTTGAACCGTTTTTTAGATTGAATTAGCTTAGCCAACACCGGCTCTATTAAGAAAGCCCGGAGACACTCAGAGTGACGTCACTAACCTCGGTCATTGATGACAAACCTTGTTTATTTTCCGTTCGTCATCATAACTTTCCGAGTTCGTTCCAAAACTTATCTCAGCCATAAGTTAGAGTGTGCAGGGTATATAACCATGTATATACGTTCATGTAACCATTTCATGTTATAAATATTATATTCATTTGAGGAAAGACTCTTTCATTTTAATCCTTTTAAAAGTTTTCATTATAGTGTCTTTTTAAAGATAAAAAATCTTTTTTAACCCCCCCCCCTCCCCTCCTCCTTTTTATATCTTTTAATAAAAATAAAATATGAATAATTCATAAATATCAGAGTTTTTATTATTATTAACAACTAAATAAGTAAAATATAAATGTAGTTCTCTATTTTTTTCTCTCTTTTAAGTTACATTTTATTTGCTTCATGTAACCATTTCATATGTTATATTCATTTTATTAAAGACACTTTCATTTTAATCATTTTAAAAGATTTCATTATATTGTCTTTTTTTAAATATTTCATTTCCCCCACCCCTCTCTCCGCTTCTTTTTATGTCTTATAATAGAAATAAAATACGTATAATTCATAAAATATATATTTCATAATTCATAAAATATATAGTAAAAATATTCATATTATATAAAATATAATATATAAACATAAAAAAAACTCTTTTTTTTTATCGTGTATTTTTTTATATATAAAATGTATAATTTCTAAGTATAAGTCTTATTTTATTTTTTAAATTTAATATTAAGAAGAATATTCATCTAATTCATTATTTTTTATTTTCTATTAAGTAATATTTTATATTCTTCATGTGTTATAAATATATTTTCACTTCGTGAAAGACACTTTTTTTCTTCTTTTGGTTAATGTGCAAATTAAAGTTCATATTTGAGTTCTAGCACATTTTCAAGAAAATTAATAATATTTCGATTGACTGGATTGCTTTCCATTAAAGTAAGTACTTATTTAGAGTATATACATGCATTTTTAAGAATATTAGCAATGTTAATCATTATCTATTAAAATATGTTTACTTTGTCGTTGCTACATAAATAGACTAAAATATTTATATATTTTTTATACATAGATTAAATTGTAAATGTGTTAACGTGAAAATGTTAACTTACTTAAATACTTCTCCTGTCACTAATTCATATGCAAAATTATATCAGTTAGTAAAAAGTGTAAGGTAAGAACTTAATATACTGCATTGTCTGTCATTTGATAATTACATATTTGATTTATTTTTCCATATATGCATTTCTTTTATAATCACCAATAAACAGAGATATTTTACTATTATTAGGAAATATTAAATATATAGTTGCCCTGTTTTGAGATAAAAAAATTTTGTGAAGGCCTCTGAATTAAAAAAAGGGTCTTTTAAAAGACATTTTTAATGTATAACATTTATCATTATAACATATTTTTTATCAATTAAATACTACACATTTAATTATTACTACACATTTTAAATATGATATTTGATTTAAATAAAATTTTGTGAAAAGTAAAGGTTATTTTTGTGAAAAATAACATTTTGTAATTAAAGTTAAAATCCAGTTACTCAAATTCGAACCAAGATTAAAAAATACTTTTTAAATCCTTTTTCTGAAGTTGTCCTCTCTGGTGAACTTATTTGTTTGCAAATTACACATTTTAAAATGTCACAAAATAATTAATAAATAATAAATAGTAAGTTTTTATGGAATAAAAAGGAATTTTGTGAAGGATCCTGTTTTATTATAAAGAATTTTGTGAAGGGACCATTTTATTAAATTGATTTTTGTGAAGGAGCCTGTTTTATTAAATTGGATGTTGTGAAGTAGCCCTAAATATTCACCAAATTTTTCTTGGTATATTACCCTTGATATATTTAATATTTTCTAATAATTATTAAACCACCTCTGGTGAGTTTTATTGTAGATTATATATATGTATAAACTATGTAATGTGTACAAAATAAATCGAATATGTAATTATCGTATGATAGACAGTACATTATAGTACAGTTTTACTAACTGATATTATTGATAACATTTTGCATGTGAATTAGTGACATCATAAGAAACATTTAATTAAGTTAATATTTTCATGTTGAGAAATTTTCAATGTAATATCTGTATGTTACAAAAAAATGAATATTTTAGCAATGGAAGATATTAAATATGAAAAAAATAAATAAAAGGGAAAAGGAAAAGCATGAGAATGAAACAATCATGAATTTATCAAAACGTATTCTTATAACTAAAGTTTGCATAAAAAACTTTTAATTAGTTTTTGATTATTTTTAACATTAAAATTATTACAAATTTTAAATGATAGCTCTAAAAAAATTGCTAGATTCGTAAGCTAGAGAATAGATTATTTGCTATACACTTTAAAGATCATGGTCAGTAATGACAAATGAAATATTTAGTTACTTTTTACATCTTTTATTAAGTGTGACTAATTATATTTATTCTGAAATACACAATTTATATACTAATTCTTGAATAAATATTTACAAAATTACTTAAGTTAGTTAAAACTACATATAATTAATTTTTTATGTTACTTTTTAGTGGCATAAGAAAGGTGTTATGATATTAGTTACACTTCCAATCCAGATTAGACTTAATGTAAATAAAATTAGTAATAATAAATAAATTTAGTCTTTCTTCGTCATAAGCGTACAAATACGAAGTATGTGAAATTATTTATGCACAATTTTCCATTGATATGTATGAAAAAAAAGGTAGGTGTTAACTAAAAAGTATTAAATTTACAAATGAAGCAAATTCATATTGAATATTGAATAATGCATAAAAATTGTTGCGAAAGATTATTTACTAATAAATAAATAGTGCAAACGTAATAAAATATTTTTCGCAACATGAGCTTCGGACAAAGCTGTGGAGTTAAGCCTACTCGCGCAGAAACGACAAATTAAACATATTTTAATACACAATGATCAACATTGTTAATATTCATAAAATTACACATATATACTGTAAATAAGTACTTACCTTAATTAAAAGCAATCCGATCTTGAACTGAACTACTTTAAATTAATATCAGAATTCAAAACACATTGATTTCCCAACACGTTGTCTCTGAAACGCACGGTACTATTCCTATGAGCAAGTACGGAATGGGAGAATATTGCGACCTGCTTCATGACCGAGGTTGATGACGTCAGCAAACCAGTATTTCCTCTGAAACCTGGCTTTGTAATAGAGCCGGTGTTGGCTTAGCCCTGACTCTTGATGACCCACTAATCGAATTTTCTCTAACACGTGACCTAGCCCAATGGTTTTCTGGTGCCCCAAAACGGTAGGATACAAAATTTCATGAAAATCGTTAGAGCCGTTTTTAAGATAAATTTTGCATATATATATATATATATATAACCACACACAAGATTTGCTCGTATTAGAATATATGATAAAGAAATAAGAATTATTTAAATTTCATGATTAACTAGTTCAGCTTCAAGTGCTGAACTTTCCATATTCATTTTTATATGTTTCTCTCAAAAGAGCCAGGACAAGACTGATAATTTTCATGGTTGTTCATATTTAAAAAACAAAATTACATCATCAAACTAAAAATTGCAAAGTAATGTTGGCATATTATACTTATTGTTAATTATAAACATTAAATTATATCAAAATCACTATAAACAATAAATTAGATGAAAAGTATTATAGACTAATAAATTATATGGAAGTCATTATAAGATAATAAATTACATGAAAATCACTATAGAACAATAATTTCTCTTATTAGTTCAGAATGTAATAACATCATAATCAAAAATTGCATCATTTTCTGTAAATAAACTATAAACAACTACTAGGTTGTTTCCATGTTATGCTTGATTATGATGAGAATCAAATTATAAACAAATAAATGATTATACATTCATAAAGAACTGATATTACACCCAAACAGATAAATTATCATAACTAAAATTTATTTAAATGAAAAATGATCATTTTATTTACTATAAAAAATTGCTCAAATATTTAATTTCAAAAGAAATTATTTCAACTTTAGAGAAGTATATGGGTCTTTGCTCTTTTTATTTAACCTATAATTATTTTACTTGTATCAGTAATACAATAACTCAAAATTGTTTAGACCGAATTTCATAACTCTTTTTTCAATTAGAAGTAGTATACACAATTAGAGGATGTGAGGAGAGAAAAGCTTCTTTGAAGACTGGATTAAAGAGGAAAATTGTAAAAAGTACAATAATAGTGTCAACTAAAATTTGAAAAAAAGTGCCATTTTTCTTTCTCCACCTAAGAACTGATAAACAAGTTTAGGTTAATTAAAACAAGCAAAAGAAAAGGAAAACAGAAAGAGCAAAAGAATGAATCTTTTTAAATAAATAAAAAGGGACTTTTATACAGTGCTCGATCAAAAGTTTGGTTTATTTATCTTTTTTATTTATTATTATTATTTTTTTTGGCAAATACTTGTTTTTGGTGAAAAAAAAACAGATAAACATATGGTGCTTACTGAATTTGTTGTCAGATCCCATAAGGACTGACTATAGAAGAAATTAACCCATTGTGGCTCCAGGTATTTTTCATTTGTTCTATCATAGTTTGAGGATTTGAACAGTATTGATGACAAAAACTTAGTAATAAAAATAACTATTCATTCTTTTTAATAATAAAAAAGGAAATCAAGATAGCAAAGAGTAAAATATACTGACATAAGTTGAAGATGCACTGGATCAAAATGTCAATCAATCTTCCTTACATTTGCTTCTGAAAGTGATTTCTTTTTCAAAGAATGTTTATATAACTTTTTAAAACTTTTTGTATTAACATTTATCTACAGAAATTCATAATATAGTTTTTGCTTTAAAAAAAAGCTTTTTTTTATTTAATAATTTATTCAATTAAAGTTTATAATCAATCACTTATTTCAATCCATATTTATACTGTTATATTTGTGTTTGATAAAAGTTCTAATTGCATGCAACTTCACTTCTTTCTATTTATATCCTCAAAGTGAGTTACATTTTTTTTAATGTTTCATATTGATTTTTATAATAGTAAAAATAGTACAAGGTTGCTACTCATATAGGAAAATGAAATTCCCTGATTTTTCCATGTGTATTTGAAGAAAATTTCATTCAGCAGTGTAGCATGTGTTGGACATGCTGAGGGTAAAATAAATACTGCATCCCTCAAAAATACTAAAATTTTCCAACTACAGATAATATTGATTGAAAATTCTACTTCTACACCTTCCCTCTCTCTTCCTTCAAAAAATTTAACTTAGGATAATAATTATGTATTACATAAATAATATATAATAATATTATATAAATAATATACAAAATATATACAATATATTTTAATTTTCTAAATCAAGCAAAAATAAGTTACTGTGATTTATTTCAATTAATAGGAAATAAAATCCTTTAAATGTTGATGTGATATACATGGCCAGTCTTATAAAAAGAAAGAAAAAAGTAATCACATTGAATATATATATATATATATATATATATATTTCCCACAGAAAACCTTCAAATAATTTACATTAAAGTAATAAATCAGAAAAAAGCACATTTAAAATTATATGATTTCTGTAAGAATAATTAATGTATCATTGAGAAAAATATCAATCCCAAGATATAACAAAGATGCCTTAATAAATATAATGCTCATAAATATAATTTTATAAGAACAAAAATAGATGAAACAAAGATAAAAAAAATCATGTGATAATTTATATACTAATAAAGAGTATTTTAAACAATTAAAAGTTGTTTAATAATATATTTTATAAATTATCAAATCAGATTTAATTAATGTAATTTTATAACTGATTTTAACAAGACAAAAATAAATTTTCACAGTTATTCAGTCAGTGTTGCCAGATTAGATGGAAATTTTTTTTTTCAGAATATCTAGCACCTTTTTTCAACTAGTAATCAACTCTTTTTTAAATAACTGAATGTCTGTTATTAAATAAAACAAAGAATAGTATTTTAAAATCCTCGTAAATTGTTTGAATGAAATAATTATTCAATCAGGTAACACTGTTTCAAAGTAAAATTAAAGATCTTCATAAGTACAATTTAATTTTTTCTTTGATTTTAATCTGTATGTAATTTTTCAATTGCCTTTCCATATCCAGCAACCATGGCAGCTGCTCCATCTATCACATGTTTCATAATTGAATACAAGAATGATCCCTTTATGAACATTTAGATATTAAAAAAAATAGGCACAATTAACACCAACAAGCTTAAAATAGACACTCTTGAAGTGAAACATAAAACATCCTAGCCTCTTTCTCTTTTCTGAAGCTCTTTTTGAAAAATATTCGTTTGCAATAACTAATATATTTCAAAATACAGCTGTCTGAAAGTCTTTTTTAAAAGCAAAAATTCAATATTTTTGGGCACTAACTTCAAAATATTTTTCTTGTGAAATTGCTGCATTGTAGAAACATAGACAAAAGCCAGCAGAAATATTCTATATCATTGTTTTAGAGTCATTTCATGTCAGTTCAGGCAGACATGTAACCCACCATCATATATTTCAACAAAACAGGGTCACCAGTAAAATGTTTTGCTTCCAGGTGAATTAGTTTTCAAGGAAAAAATGATCAAAGTTTTGAAAAATTGCCATGAGTTGGCATTTTTGACTGTTCAATTTTCAAAGCTAGTGTGTCATAAATAAAGTCATATTTCGATATTTAATCAACAAATCATCTTAAAAAAACTTATGCACAATAAATACGGATTATGAATTTTTTTTTTTTTTTTTTGTAAATTAAAATGTTTAAAACATTTTAAGTATACGAGTTGTAATTTTACAACTAGACGGAAAATGTCTGGGCCAGGATTAAGTATGTATAAAAAAATCTTTAAAATTAAAAAACAAATTTTTTTTTTTTAAATAATTAAGTAAATAAAAATGCATTATCAACCAAATACAGGGGTGCTATTAAATTTATTTTTGTTACAAATTGTACAAAAAAGTATCCTTTACCTGATTAAGAAATAAAAATAGAGGTTGTTTGAGTGCTTTTAGTAGTATTTCATATTTGAAAAATATTTTATGGGCATTCCAGATCACCTAAAATTATTCCATGACAGATCACACAGGCCATGTAACCCACCATAACATATTTAAATAAAACTGAAGTGTTTGTTGTTAATACTAAGACATAATCACCATTAGTTGTCTGGCTCCTTGGTGAAGTAGTTGTTGATTAGTTGTTTTCACTTTATATATGAGTAGTTCATTTAATCAACAAAAATCACAAATATTGTAGTGAACTTAAACTGTTATGGCACCTTTAATATTTGACTACAACCAGCCCTGGCCCATAATCAAAGGGTTAAGGGCCCTGTCCCCTCATGCGAAAACATCCACTCGCTAATGTTTATCCTATAGGACAGTTATTTTCTATCTCATTTGCATTTCAATATTTTTAAATGATTCTTTTGCATTGGATAGCTGAGATCGACTTCTACAACTGTCATTTTTACTTTTTCAATTTTCTTTGCAGATTTTTTTTTTTTTTTTTTTTTTTTTTTTTTACAAAGATACTTTCGCTTTCAAAACAATCTTCATAAAAAAAAATCTGCAAAGAAAATCGAAAAAGTAAAAAAACGGTAGTTGTACAGATCAATCTCAGCTATCCAATGCAAAAAAAAAAAAAAAAGTGTTTAAAAATATTGAAATGCAAATGAAATATTAGAAAATAACTGCCCCATAGGATTAATATTAGTGAGCAGGTGTGTTTGTTTGAGTGGACAGGACCCTTAACAAAACTGATTGATTCATGACCATCTGCTACCAAAACCAAAAAATCAACAAGCATGAAATCAGTTGTTGCATGACTTACTGAGCTCCATTATAAATCCAGAGATAGGCATGCCATAGTGAAACTTTCACCTTTACTTCAATAAAATGTAAACATTTATACTTTTTTTCATTCTTTAAAATTAAGATAACAATTTCAAAATGTTGTGTGTGTAGTAAAATACCATACTCATGTTTGTGAAAATTGCAACACCATGAAAGAATTGTCAGAAATTAATGAAATTTATTCCATATATTACTGATAGTGGTACAAATAAATGATCTAATTTACAAGACAAAAAACAAACAGAACATCACAAATTAGTGCTTTGTGTGTCCGCCACGCTGAGCAATGAGAGCCTGTACACGTCGTGGCATTAAATCATACAGGTTCTAAATGTAATCCTGGGGAAAGGCATTCCAGATGTCTTCGACTTGAAGCCAAAGTTCAGTCTTACTGTGTGCCTCACCAGCTGTACGAGTGAGTCGCCGACCAATGAAATCCCAGACATGCTCAATAGGAGATATATATGGGGAATAAGCAGGCCATGGAAGAAGCGAAACCTGTTGTGCACTGACGACAGCTTGTGCAGTCTGAGAAACATGTGCACAGGCATTATCCTGCTGAAATACAGCACCCGGAATGTGTCAAAGAACAGTCTTACTGTGTGCCCTACCAGCTGTATGAGTGAGTCGCTGACTAATGAAAGCCCAGACATGCTCGATAGGAGATATATCCGAGAAATAAGCAGGCCATGGAAGAAGCGAAACCTGTTGTGCACTGAAGGCAGCTTGTGCAGTCTGAAAAACATGTGCACGGGCATTATCCTGCTGAAATACAGCACACGAAATGTGTCGAAGAAGAGAGATGACCTCTGGTTCCACAATTTTCCTTATGTAGCAATCACTGTTGAGGTTGTCCGCAATGTGTACTAGATGGGATCGACAATTATACCCAATAGCTCCCCACACCATGATGCCAGGCATTTGTGCAGTATGACACTGGATAACACACGGTGGGAGTAGACGTTCCCCTCTGTAACGTCTGACGCGTACTCTTTTATCATTGTACTCCAGATTGTAGCAAGATTCATCAGAAAAAGCAACTTGTTGCCACTGGACATGCTACATGCTGTGCTGCTGAGCCCACTGAAGTCTGAGGCATCTGTGATTCAGCGAGAAGGGAATCCTGCATAGAGGAACCCTTGCATACAGTTCATGCTGAAGCAGATGGCGACGAACTGTGGAGCTAGACAACAAAACACCTGTAGCTGTGCTCCAACATTGTGCTAACACATGAGAGGATGCTGTAAGGTCCGTCACATCCATGCAGATGAGGTCATCTTCTGCCATTGTGCTCTTGCGTGCCCCACTGCCCGGTTTTCACATTGTTTGATTCTCTTCTGTCCATTTCTTACAAATACGCATTACTGTTGTGGCACTATACTGCGTGCAGGATGCGATTTCTCGATACGAAAATCCACCTTCTCATATACCAATGATGCGGCCTCATAAGAACTCCGTTAGTTCTTGTTATGGCTTCCGCCGCTTTTGACGAGGCATATTGACCACCAATGAAATATTTACCACAGACAGAGGAAGATATAAATGGATTTCAACGCATCTTTACTCCTTTATATACCCAGAACAAGCAACTGATAAGGAGCTCTTTCTCATTCCATGCATGCTTTGTAATTCTAATTATTTGCATGTCTTACCTCACTTTACATTTCCTGTAAGTTTGGTTCAATTTGCATAATTCCTTCATGGTTTTGCAATTTTCACAAACATGCGTGTATAATTAAACATTGCTTTAATTTAAAAAAAATGTATATTAAGTACACACAGGGCTTAACAAATACGGTTGCCAGGTCGCCGTCAGAGACCAGATTTTTCTATCTGGTGACCAAGTTTCTTAATTTGGCTTTTTATTTATTTTACTTATTTATATATTTTTTACCAAAAATTTAACTAAGAAATGAATACAAACGGTTTCCCCAGCCCCACCCTTACTCGCCTGCGGAAAGCAGTGATTTTTCACGAGATTAGAATTTGGGAAGTGTATGTGTGTGTGGGGGGGGTGGGGAGGGCAGGTTTCAATAAAACAGTAAGAAATCGTGATATGTAGCCTCTGTGATGGCATCTAAAATTGGATACAATGCTGCAAAATGTTCAAGGTCTTCTTTTGTTTTGAATCAGTAAAATGTATTTCAGAATTAAAACTAATTGATCTATCACATTCATTTTAAAGAATAATAACATCTAAGTTAAGTGATTATAAGTAATTCATTTGACATAAATCTATAAAATTTAATTAAAATTTGAAGACTAACTAATTTTAATAAAATTAAATAATATGTATTTTTTAAATATTTCTCCCTTGCATAAAATGCATGGCTTTTTTATTATCTGCATACCACACACACTGCACAATATGTAGGTGTCACTCTGGTTTGTAGACGATTGTCTAGTCTATATGACGTAAAAGATTGAAGGTACTATGTATTTGCAGAGATTGGCTGCTTTTAAAAAGAAAAAAATAATTAAACAAATATTAAGTATATATTTTTTTTGTTTGATAACAATTTATTTCGCTAATGAAATTTTTTGCACTGCCTCGCCCCATGGACCCCCAGAATCCTTTTATATTTGAATCATCTTCTTTTTTTCTTTCTTTTTTATGTTATAATACTGTTGTTTGGAGAATTATTTTTTAATTATGGAGAGTAAAATATATATATATTTTAAAAGGTCATTTGGAATTTATAAAAGTGATAATAAGGAACAAAATGGTGACAAACAATCAAAACAAAATGAACCAGAACAAATCATTCATTGCACTTCAGAAGGGTAAGTTTTTATTTATCCTCCAATTTTTATCATAGATTGTTGGATCCAAATAAGTCTTCCTCCTCTCCCCAGCCGGCTAATTTCGATTATGTAATACGGGCATGAATGGTTTATTTTAGCATTGCATATTTCACATAATAACTTTTGAGTTATTTTGCAAACTTAATTAGTTTTAATATTTCTCATATATGGATTTATTTTACAAGCATGTAAAGTTTTTTATTATCCCAGCCAGTTTATGTATATAAAAAGCTTATTTTTTACAATTATAGTTGCTTACAATTTCTATTAAGAGCAGCATCTGTTACCCATCTTAATCCCAATCTTAACTTAAAATTCTGATAAGATGTTTCAATATAGATGTAGCAAAGTTCCAAAATATTAAGAAATAAACTTAAAAATTATATTCAAGCAAAGTACATTTGTAACTTTTATTTCGAATTTGGCAAAAACAAGTTTATCAAATGTGCATTTTAAAACAATAAAATCAGAATTATTTGAATGATTTTGACCAGAAAATAAGCAAAAAATTGTTTTCCTGTTTCACTATTTCATAATGCCCCACTCATCAGATATAGATTTTGGAGTACTCAACTATCCAAACATTTGAAGCATTCAGCAATCAGCACTTTCCAAACCTGCCTATTAATTCAGCCTTTACAGAATTTTTTTTTTCAGAGATATATAATTTTGTTAAGTTTCATTAGAAAACTTGGTTTACATGTGTTAAATGTTAGTGTGTTCTTAGTTTATATGTTAGTATAATTATGTACTGTTCTAAACTATATGACTAATAATTCTAACCTCTGCTTGTTATTCTTTTTTTTAAAATCTTTTTTTTTTAATTCATAGAAAACTTTTGTGTTTTTTGAAAAACAATGGTGGGAGTTGAAGGTAAATATTTTTCTACTGGCGACTATATAGAAATTTTTGCTGGCAACCAGATTTTATCAAATTTGTAAAGCCCTGAGTACACATGTATATAATAGTCTGACAATGTAATACAACATAATACTATTGAGATTATAGGAGATGATACATTTTTGCAGCACTCTATAGGATTAATTTACGATCTTATCGACAAACCATTATAAAATTTAGTACATGTATTCTCTTTTAGTGCATAAGCAATATATATACAGGGTGTCCAAAAAGTCTGAAAACGGTCGAATAACTCGAGAAATATACATTGGATTGAAAAATGGAAAAATGCATGTTCAATAAAAAAAAATGTATTTACGGATATCAAAGTTGCTCTCCTGCAGGGAAAGTGGGCAACTTTGAAATCCTAAATGATAACCCCCCTTTTTTAGTGCAGATTCAGATTGTATGGAAGAAAATACGTAACTTTTGTATTTAACATTATTTTCAAAAAATTGTAGATGGTGCTGTGATCGAGTAAAATGCAGTGAGAATCGCTTCCATTGAAATGTCTGGAAACAGTCGAATAACTCGAGAAATGCACATCGGATTGAAAAACAGAAAAATACGTGCACTATAATTTAAAAAAATGGTAACTTTTATAACCCTAAATAGATTTTTTTAAAGATATTGAGCACATATTTTTCTGTTTTTGAATCTGATGTATATTTCTTGAGTTATTCGACCATTTCCAGAATTTTCAATGGAAATGATTCTCACTGCATTTTACTCGATTACAGCGTCATATGTGATTTTTCAAAGAAAATGTTAAATACAAAAGTTACATATTTTTTCCCATAGAATCTGAATCTGCAATAAAAAATGGGGGGGGGTTATCATTTAGGATTTCAAAGTTACCCCTCTTTCCACCTCATGGGGGCAGAGTTAGGGGACAACTTTGATAACCCTAAATAGATTTTTCAAAACTAATGAACATGCATTTTTCTGCTTTCCATTCTGATGTATATTTCTGGAGTTATTCGATCATTTCCAGACTTTTCAATTGAAATGCTTTTTACTGCATTAACTTGATTACAGTGCCATCTACGATCTTCTGAAGAAAATGTTCAATATAAAAGTTGCATATTTTTTCCAGTAGAATCTAAAACTGCAATAAAAAATGGGGTTATCATTTAAGATTTCAAAATTGCCACCCCCCCCCCTTCAACCAGGGGGAAGAGTTGGGAGGGGCAACTTTGATATTCCTAAATAGATTTTTCGAATATATTGAACATGCATTTTTTCATTTTTTAATCCGATGATATTTCTTGAGTTATTCAAGCATTTCCAGACTTTTCGGACATCCTGTATAACAACATATATATATTTAAAATATATAAATAAATAAATACTTTTGTTTCTTGATATTATTATTTTTTGTGTGTATGTGTGAGGAAGGGGTATTAAAAATCCATCTTTCAGAAATATTGTCATGCAACATATGAAATTAAAGATAACGAAAAACTGAATAAAGTGACAAACTATAGCTATCTAAGTTCAAATAGTTTTTGAGATATAGGTATTTAAATGTTTTTAAACATAATAAATTTTACACAATTTAAAAATTTTTGAAATTCAACATCTCAAAAAATTGGTAAATAAAAATTTGGTATTTATTGTATAACAGTTACTCAATCTACTGAAAATATGAGTTTAAGAATTAGTTTTACACAAGGGTGTCATTTTGAAATTTTCTTGGAGGTCGGGAGCAACACGTTTTTTTTACTTCTTCTTCAGGGAGGGATAACTGCCCTCCCTCCTCAAAAAATGCACCGCTTGGTTTTACTAAAAAACAATGTTGTTGATATTTTCTGCAATACTTAAGAATATAAAAGAAATGCATAAATAAAAAATATTTCCAAGGATCATATATTGAATAAGTCCTAACTTTAAAAACAATAATTTTTGGAAATTATAATTTAAATACTACTAAAAACAACCAAAATTCCACTATTTTATCTCATAATCAGGTAAAGGATACTTTTATGTACAATTTGTAGCAAAAATATATTTCATAGCATCTCTGCCTTTGGTTGTTAATGCATTTTTAGTTAATTCATTATTTTTTATAAAAAAAAAATATTGTAAAGATTAAAATTTTTTTTAGACACATTTAAAATGTTTTAAACATAACAGTAATTTTTGTCATAATCTACATACCTTATTTATCATGCATAAATTATTTGAAGATGAGTTTTGATTAGATATTGAAATAATGACTTTATTTATGACACACTACCTTAAATCGAAGTCAAAAATGCCAACTCATGGCAATTTTCTAATACTATCATAAGTTTCTTTTTCAAAAACTTCACCTAGGAGCAAAAAAAAAAATTAAAAATTACTGGTAGTTATATCTTAGCAGAGAGAACAAACTCACTCACTTTCATTAAAATTGGTAATGGTGTGTTATATACTGAATTTTTATTGCCTGATTTGATGTGAAATGGCCCTTTAATTAACTGTTCTGAAATAATATACCTAACAAAAAATGCTAAACAGTACTACAGAATCTTTAAATTATTTCAAAATATATAGTAAAAGAATACATAAATACATAATTATTCACTAATTACAGCTCTACATTTTCCTTATGACTTATTTAGTATTAATTATGTGAAAAAAATATGCATAGGTAAATCAGAGCTAAATAACACACAGAGATATCCCAATTCAGTGATGTGTAGACAGAAAAAAAAAATAAAGAAAGAAGTTTACACACAAAATAGTTATTTTCTATGTTGTTATTAAAAAAAGAGAGAATATAAACTTACCTGCACAAATCTATAAAATCCAAAATCTATATACTGATAAAAATAAGTGGTATAATCACAGCCACTGAGGAAAAGGTATGCAGCAATAACAACTTGTATGTGCATATATATCGGCAATACCTAATTATGGAAATATATAAGTATAAAGGCAATTTATACACAATTCAACAGTAATTTTCATCTGTGTTTAAAAAATTTGTTCTATCACAACACATATGGTCAGTGGCAGCTTGTGGTTAGAAACGTAGGTAAAGAATTATAAGAAGAGTATGAAAATGTGTTATAATTTTCAAATAAAGGACTGAAAATGGTACCAAAATCATGCTTATAACTCTTTCAATAAAATACTTTGTAATGTACAACAATATATCTTTCACAATGAAAAAGAGTTTTTTTAACACTTGGTAATGTAACAAAAGTTTAGCCTGTGAAAATTCTTAACAAATAATACTTATTTAGCTATGAAAAATTCATTTTCTAGAAATGTCTTTACTTTTACATATACTGATATGCTTGTTACATAAAAAAAAATGTATACCAAATGTTTTTATCTATTTTAAATTCTTCAACAACACTGTAAAAAATTTTCCGGAAGGTTCCGGAAAAAAATGGTGGCATTAAGATGCCACGGCTTTTTGCTGTTACGTTTCACAACAAAGTAGTGAAACATTCCAATTTTTCAGAAACATTCCGTAACATATACTCCGAAACCTTTCATATCAAAATACTAAAATATTTCAGCGTCACGATACGATTTTTTCCGAAACCTTTCATATCAAAATGCTGAAACATTCCAACTTGGAATGTTTCACTACTTTGTTGTGAAACGTAACAGCCAAAAAAGCCGTGGCATCTTAATGCCACCATTTTTTTCCGGAACGTTCTGGAATTTTTTTTACAGTGTGAAGATTTATTATGATTGCTAACTGTCCCTAATATTTTGTTTATTAATCGTTTCTCAGAAGTTTACAGCTGATTTCTTTTTTCGGAACCTTTCATATCAAAATACTGAAATGTTCGAGTTTCACAGAACGTCTTTTTTCGAAACTTTTTTTAAATTTTTTTATTCTGAAAATATTATTTTTTATTTATCAGGTAACAAAATCGAAGCTGTACAACAAAAATATATTAATCGAAACTCATAACTAAACATATAAAAAATACTTGCTAAAACTGAATTCCGAGCTCGGATTTAAGCGAGTAAATAAAGTGTAAAAATGTTAATTATATTTTAAAAAATGCAAACATTATTTTTATTCCTTTATTAAAATCTTAAGTTTTTAGAAAATATAAAATTTCCTTTTAATCAATTTTTTTCTGATTTAATAATTTACATTCTTGCTAGAACGTGCAAAAACTTCTTTTATGTGTTAATTTTTTTTCCAAATTTTACATAATAAAATGAGAGAAATAGTACATTAAAATTATGTTACATCTATCATATTTTATAAATAGGAAAGGTGGGACATTAAAAATTCTAAATTTATTTCAACTGCCCTAGACACAAATTTATTAAAATCATTGTTTATAATTAATTAAATGAAAAAAGACAATATATGGTTGTATCAACGGATAAGATTTTTGAAAACAATTTACATATAACATAGGCTTAATGATGTATTTAAAAGACATTTTAATTAATTTATAAATTAAAGAAAGTACCAAAACTGATTAACAAAATATATAATTTTTTTGAAAGATAACAAAATGTGAACATGGACTTGATTTTATTACTCATTTAAAAAATACATAAATAAATAAATAAATAAAAACGCTTGTAGCACCAACATTTTTTCTATGATTTCAAATGCATTAATCCTTTGAAGGGCACCGATATACAACATCAAAAGTACGATGTTTTACAACCAGTATTTTTCTATAATAATTTTTACGTGTAAAATCTCCAAAATATAAAAGCAAAAATTTCTATTCGAAAATACTTGTGGCAAATTTGTGAATTTTTAGTGTTTGCGCCATGTAAACGGCATCCATTAAAGAGTTAAACAAGAACGGAAAATCATGCATCAGGCATAGATTACGAAACACTTTCCATTACATCTAAAAAACTGTAACGAAACTACACCGTTAAATGAGGTGAAAGAAGATATTAAATAGTTTAGGAAACATCTAACACATTTAAAAATCCAGTTTTAGCATTTACCTTCCAAATATTAGTCAAAAAAGTAGTTAAATTATATAGTGCAGCCCTGTATATCACCTATAGATTTGGATATATATACTACATAGAGTGATAAAATTTAGTTCAGTTAAAAAATTCACATATAGCAATTTTCGCCAATCGGGGGAAATGCACTCGAAATCTTTTGTACAGACCTGTATATTATCTAAAGATTTTTGTACGCATCCCATATTAAGCTAAAATCTAATTAAGGTAACAAATGCATAAGGCAACTTAAAACTCACTTCCAGCAGTTACCAACCATAAACGACAACATATCTTGTTCTTTGCTTAGCCGTGTATATGAATTTATTTATACTCCATAAACTTCTATTAGTATACTAAATATAGTTGAACAGGAAAATGCGTAACACAAATAAAAATACCATTTAGCAATTTACTCTCATAGTTAGTAATACGTACGAATTCCTTTGTGTAGCCCTGTATATGATCAACAGAATATATACACACCACGTACTATGCAGACATTTAGTCAAACCTAAAAATCCAAACCAAAATTGAAAACACTTTTATCACTCATAGACTGTAATTATCGAACAAAGACTGTAACCGAATTCTTTTGTGTGTCCGTGTAAATGAACGATAAACTCAATGCACACCATGCTATTCAGTGAGCAATTTATAATGCATCTCAGTAATACATATAAATTTCATTATGTTTTAAATATTGAAACTAAATTACATTGCAAACGATTTTTTCCTGTAGAACCTTGTGTGACAGAATTATTTTGTGTAACCCTGTAAATGAATAACAAATGCTTTGTACATCCTATTTTAGAAAAAACATGTTTTAGTGCGCTACATAACTGTATATCAATTTCATCATGTTTCGAATGGCGTAACATCATCAAAATGCACTTGAAATGATTTTTTTCCATTGACCGTAATGTAACTGAATACTTTTGATTGCCCCTGTACATAAACTATAAATGCTACACACTTCATTTTCAATAGGGATCATGCTATAGTAAGTGCCAATCACATACAAAAATTCCAGGTGAATCCGAGTATATTTACGGGAGTTAGAGTACGGACAGACTGCCAGACGACAGACAAACCGATGTCATAAACACATTTCAACTACGTTGGAAAGTGTTAAAAGGCTAAATTTCATGAAGCAATACAAAAATTATAAACACCGTTTGTGGCATATTTAAATATGCTTTATTTCATAAATTATTAAAAATATTAATTTTTAATAGCATAACTGAATTGGATTATACTGCAATTCTATGAAATTTAAAAAATTAAATATGATGTTTATCTTAAAAAATGTATATATGTCACAATGTTTTTAACTTATTAACGCAGTTCTCGTATTAAATAGTAGGAAGCTTATTTCAAAAGAAAATTGAGAAACATTTTTAATAAAAAGCATTTTCTCAATTGGCAGATACATTCAGTTTTTATTACAAAGAATAATTATTTCATAATTAGGCATTATAAAAAATAATCAATATACTTTTTTTTTTATTCGGTGTCTTATTTAAGCAATTAAATTTTAAAGTTTCGTATTACTGATAAAATGAAAATTCAAATAATGAAGCATAAAAAGATTTAAATTAGCTACTCACTTTATCGGTTGATATCCAAACAAAGAATGGCATTTGTTCAGATTGCTTTTGTCTCTACTTACCTAGGCAGCTGTTTTTTTTATTCTTCTTTAGTTATCAAAATGGCTAATGGAACATAAATCATGAAGCACGCATGCGCAGAATGTAGTTCACGGAAAAAATGAAACCTTTCAAAAATATTACACGAATTATTGCCGTAATTGAAGTGGGACATAAAGAAATTTCAAATTCCGGTAAAATATGCGAAATGTTTCAGGATAATTTCCTGAAACGTTCCGAAAATTTTTTACAGTGAAGCTTTATTTTTTTAACAACATTGAAAACAATAATCAGAATGACATTTTTTTTCTCTTTTCATATTAGATTTGAATTTCTTCCTGATATAAAAAATGTGAAGTAATTCCTTCAATTGACTGTAATTTATGGCATCAATACTTTCACCACATCCATGGAATTTTTACTCAAATATAACACAGCATCAATTAGTGTCAACAACAACAAAAAAAAAGTCTATTTAAATGCACATTTTTTATGAAATAGATTTTGAATGATCTTGAATTATCTTTTATGGCAGTACAAAAGTATTTTCATTTTTAAAAAAAATTCTTAGTCTCAATTAACCTTTTTTCATGAAGTGATCTTGTTATATTTAAGAAGTGTGAAAAGTTTTCTTTCTTACATGTAGAATGTTTTCTTAATGCAATTGAACTACATAAGCATTATATTCGGTAATATTTAAAAAATTAACATAACATTTTCCACTCTTCTCTCTTATCTCTTGTTTGGCTACTATTGCTAACAATTTAATTAGTCTTCAATGATGAAGTAGATACTTTTTATTTTTGTTTTTCTGTTGATTAAATGATGTTAGTAATAAATTACAAACAGTTTCATTAGCAAGTTTTTGGGGTCAGGCACAGTATGCTCAAACCCAGGATATCAGAGTGAAAGATTAACAAATGAACTTCCATATTCTTCAAAAGCAAGACTCCTGAATTGAAGTATTTTACCTATGACTCAAAATATCCATTAATTTCACCCTCTAATCTTGCTGTGCATTCTTGCATCTCACTCTTATCGAAAGAGAAAAGATGGTTTAACACATTGATTGTGCAATGGGTTGCTTATTGAAAATTTATTGCAAATACACATTAAATTATCTGTTTAAAAAAACAGAATATACTATATTTTTACAAAATAATATCTGTGAAATGTCAGATATAGAGGCACTTTGCCTACTTCTCTTGACAAGCTGCCACTGCATAAGGATTTAGTTTTTCTTTTCTTTTTTTTTTTAAATCTGCAATTGACAGGGCTCATAAATATTTCAATGTAAAGAGCAAAAAATTTTTTATTTATGGTTCATTTCATATGTCATCCCTGAATTTGTTTCAAGTGTAATAAAATATATATATATTTGTAAAACTGAATAAAATTTACAATGTTGATCCAAATTTCCAAACTATGAAACAGATTAATTAAGTAAAACAGTAAAATACATAATTTGTAAAGAAAGGGATAAATATTTTAATGAGTGAGTAGGGGAGTTTTGATTAATATTTAATGTCAAATGCTATTGTTACTGCATCGTTCATTTAAAGTAAAAATTATATTATATGTAGTTTAAATAACTCATAATTAAGAAATCTATATAGCTTAATTAGTTTTTAAAAATATGTAAAATGAAGGTGTAACTCTGCAAAAGCACATACTTAAGGATCATTCTAAGAAAAATGCTACATTCTAGATGCAAAAATTTTAATTGAAAAAAATTAATAAAAAAAAATTAATATACATAGTCTATCTTTCATTTATTTTAAGAGTTATGTAGTCACATTACTTGGTACTTAATCTTTTGAGTGCCTGAGGGATTTTCCTGCATTTTTATATAAATGTTTATAAAACTCAGTTTTATTTAAATATTTTTTCATGATTTGATGTTAAAGTAGCTTTATCATAACTTCATCTTAACTAATTCTTAAATATAATTCGGATTAAAATATTTTTGTCTATAGTCAATTTAATTTGTTTACTGCAAACGGAATTATATGTGACAGTCGCTTAGAAGGTTAATTTGTTTTCTAAAGAATTAAGTAGTAATTTTCTTAATAATATTGTAATGGAGGATAGATCTATAGAGGAAACAAATACCGTATTTTCAGGTGTATGAGCCGCAGCGCATACGAGTTTAAAAGAATAAAATATTTTAAGTGCGGCTCTTATGCAAGGGTGGCGGGTACGTTTTTTTTTCATAGGGATGTCTTATAATACCTGTTTTTTCCCATACCGATATTTTACGATGCCATTTTTACGTCTTTAATCAACTGTCACATGCTCTCAAATTTGTACCAAGTATTAGAAAACGTCTCCCAATCCCGATATGTTTGTGAAAGGTTATTTGTTTATTTTTGAGCAATCAGTGGGGTGAAAAATGTTGGTCTCACCAGCTTTCAAGTTAAAATTGATTGTGTTTTCTGTGCACCCATCAATAAGCACTGTATCCCTGGGATATTAGAATGGATATAGAGCTGTCACGACCTTTTTCACTAATGTTGGAAATATTTTGTTTTAGCTGTAAATTTAGCTTACCATTTGCTCAAGTATTGTTCTCTTAAGCTATGTGTTTGTCCATCCTTTCAGAGAAAGTACTTTTTTTCAGCACCATTGCTTGTTTACTTTTTCACCATCACTTTTTCTAAGTTTAGTTGTCTCATGATTGTTTTTGCAGGGCGTATAGGTGGCGCTAGTGTTCTACAGTTGCGTAACACAGTACTTTTTATGACGTATGCTGCACCATGATTCATCCTGATAACTAACTGTTCGTTTCATGGTTCATATGCAAATGTCTTAGCAATTTTAACGTGTCTTTAGTCAAATGGTATCTCCCCACTTTTTAAAAAAAGAAAAAAAACCAGGAACACTACTAGTGCTGACGTGGTTTCGGCAAAGTCAATATACGATATTCTTTTATATATTTATTTTTCCGGCATTTTAAGTGAAAATATTTATATGTATATATTAATAATAATACGATATTTCTTTATATTTAATTCATTTTATTTTCTGCATTTAAGTGAAAATATTTATAAATAAATTTGAGTTTCTTGGGTGCGGTGCTTATGTGGATATACTTTAAAAAATGGATTTTCATAGATGCAGCGCTTACGATGGTGAGGTGCATATGTGGCTATACTTTTTTTTAAAAACAGATTTTCATTGGTGTGGAACGTACAATGAGTGCGGCGGTTATTCCTGAAAATACGGTACACAATGTTTTGTTTTGTAATGCCATGCTTATTTACTGCAGGATATGAAACTTGAAGTTAAAAAAAAACTTTATGTATAGGAATTAAAACTATTTTTTATTAAAGAAATGATGCTTACTTTTTAAATCAAGAACGGGGGATACATAAAGTTCACAATCACTTCTAGTTCTATGAAAATATTTCAAAATTAATGACAAACAACTATGCATATTCACAGCTAACAACTGAAATTAAAATGGTAGCCTTCTGCCCCTGAATACTTTTATTAGGTGACAAATGCTACTATATTTTGGAAGTTATTGCAGAAAATTTTATTACAGTGGAAGATACAAGAAAAGCTTGTAACAGTAGTTGAAACATAATTAAAAAAATATATATATTTTTTTCATAATAAAATTTAGTTTTTATATAAAGGAATTTTCAAAGAAAAAAAAATACATTATTCCCAAAATAAGTGAAGATGTTAAATAGAGAAAATTAAGTGTAATATATAATGGACAAAATTACACGTACCATGGTATAAAATGTACCATGTACAGAAAAAGTAAAATTTTTTGTAGAATAACCCTTAAGCATTTGATAAATTCAATTTTTACTAGTACTTATTATTTTCAAAATAAAGGATGATATGAAATTAGGTTTTGGACAAATGGTATTCATCCTAAGGTGCTATGGAGTATTTCAGTCTTTTTTTTCCTTTTACAGGACCACTTGTGAATCAAAAGTAGTAATTCAAAACTGGTAGCACCCCACAAACTAACAATAGATGACAATGTACAGTACTGGAAGAAAAAAATCACCAGCACTTACTATCTCTGTAACAAATCATCATATAAAAATGTGACTGGTAACAAACAACCAATTACTAATAATGTTTACTAGTTAATGCTACACTTAAAATTGGCTTAAGTGGTTGTCTACATTTTGACATCATATTTGTTTTTCTCAATAATTTTTTACCTTCAGATACCAAACTGGAAGTCATTTAGTCAGGTAGTTTATGAATTATGCAGGTTTAAAGTTTGGAACTCTCTAATGTTAAATTCATTTTAAACTGTTGCAAAACAGATTAGAATGTGGGTAGTTTTTTTTAAGCATAATTCAAAACTACTTGGAGGAATGTGCTATAATTTTGGATTTTTATGTTTGAAGCTTCTAGAGATTGATATTTGTTCAAAAATACATAGGTTACAGTTCATATTTTTCTCAAAAATTAATTTACATTTTCAAAATTATCTATTACATATGCGTCAAAAAAGCCAACTGAAAAAAAGTATTAAATACCTCAGAATTCCAGATAATTTCCTTGGACTATTATATTCTACAATTGCGAAAAAACATAATACTTAAATTGAAGGAAAATGAAGTTAATAATTTACATTAAGCATTGACCAGCATTAATGCCATTTTTGTTTCTAAACTTACTGAGACTATTTGGAATATTAAGGTCTGCTGTAGAAGAGAAACTTCCCTTCCACACTTGACTTCTAAAATTTGCAGTTATATCAAATTCTTGAAAAAAGTATTAAAATTATAAAGTAGGACTATTTTGGTACTAATCAGATGTATCAGCATGCAAGAAAAATGCTACCAAGATTTCTAATTTAAAAAATCTCATACAGGAAAAACAATGGAAAATGCAATTTGCTATACAAGTAAATAACTTTTTTTTTCAATCTAATTTCTTATCTAATAAGTAAAAATTTCAAAATCTTGTTTGTTTGCATTTATACAATTAGAAGTGTTAATAATCTGTCAATAAACTGCATCAAGATAGTACACTATGTAAACCTCCAATTGTTATTTCACATTTAGAAAAAAACCTACATATGGTTGTATACATTTATGATAAGAATATTTTCAAACATATTTTTGATTTTTCTAAATTTTGTTTCAGAGAAATACTGAGAAATTACCTTTCAAAAAATGATTTAATTTAAGGTTTTATGCAAAGTAATTTAACAGTGAAACTTGTGAAGCAGTGTGGTCTTGCATTGATTGTTTTCAGAAAAAGAAGCAATATAATTGCCACAGAGGGGTTGTTCTTTAAAATTTCTCTAATAACAGTTAAGTGGCTGGGAATTTTCCTGCACTAATACTTTGCAACAATATAATATCAAATTCTTAATAGGTGGAAACAAAATAGTATTTTGATTAAAATTTCGTATGAATTCACTTATTTCCACTGAAGATCTAGAAGTACACAGGTAAGATCATCATATTTTCAAATGTTCAAGTAAAAATCAACAAAGCACAATAAGAGCAAATTCTTTAAAGAAACACTTTAACTATATTTATTCTGCTCTGTCATAATAATATCTGTCATGTGGACTAAATGCGATATTTAGTAAAAAGTTGTTTTCCCCCTCTCTCCTTGTTTATTAATAATCCCTATTCATATTATTAATTACATCATTGTCTATTAACATTTTATTTCTTTTTTCTATACAAAAATAAGCAATTTGTGATAAAATACAACTTCTGTTCTAATAATGCGATCTTTATAAAAATTAGATTTATGGGTTCACCATAAAAAATATGCATAGAGGCATAATTTTCAAATCAGTAAATGTAATATTAAAAAAAATTAATAAAGATTTTAATCTCTTACTACCATCAAAATCTGTAGTTTATTTATCTCCCTCCCTTTCAAAAAGCCGGAATGTCTCACTGAGAGTCTCCGATTTCAAACACCAGCTGTAATCATTATATAATAAAAAAAAAATATTTTCATTAATGCAAAATTAATTTGTAGTTTCGGTCCTAATTAAGCGATCTTTATAAAAATTAGATTTCTGGGTTCACCATAAAAAATATGCATACATGTGTTAATTTCAAATCAGTAAATGCAATATTAAAAAAAAAACCCTATAGAGCCTGAAAAATGCCTAGTCTGCCATCTTTGGGCTGTGGTAATAGATGTCAGAATTTCCATCTGTGGTTTTCCAATGAAAGGAAATTAACCAAATTTATACAAATCGATTTTTAATTGATATTTATACTTCTAGTGGGAGTAATTAAATTTTTTTTAGAAATTCTGAAAACTAACTTTTTTTTGTATGTGTGTCCGAAAATTCACTTTCCTAGATGAAATAGTTTATGAGATAGGAGTGTATTTGAAAACGTTCAGTCTGTTATTGCCATTGCAATGCTGTGACTATGGCAACCCTTCCACCTCTTCTGGAGTTTCAGAATGAATTTTCTTTGCAATTTGATTAAATTCTATGCTTTAGTTGAATATTTTCCATTAATGAGTGGGTTTTTAATTAATATCTTGTGTTAATGGAAACATTAAAAAAATTTTATGATTTGTCATGCGACAGTAGGTATTCAGCTGTAAGTACACAAAATTTCAAGTTCCTAACTTACACAGTTTCTGAGAACGGTCTCTGTGACAGACAGACAGACAAAGGAGTGAGACAAATAGGGTTTTGTGAGATGAACGAAACCCTAAAATTCAATATCGTCAAGAGTGGTATTATTGGAAAGGTTTTGTCATAAAGATCAAGAAAGATACAGAAACTACCCATTGAATCTAATAATTCACCTCTTGTCATGCAAATTAATTAAAGATTTGCTAGCTAATGAAATTAAAATGAGACTCTACTTTTAGCTTCTGATGAAATCTTCTGGTACTACTAAAGAAATGGACACACATCTCATAAACAGTTAAGATTCAGACAGATAGTTCCTATATTTTTCCTAATCCTCATGGCAAGACCTTTCCAAAAATGTTACTCTTGGCAAAATCTATAACTAGCAGTTGAATATGTTTCCTAGTTAGTAGTTTCCTTATATTATAAAATCATTTCTGATCTAAAATACTTCATTTAGATGCAGATTTAGAGCTGAGTGCAGTTTGTAATATATCAAAAAACAAGACACTAAAACAATTGAAGATATTTTTTATGAAAAAGTAAACAACATACAAAATATAAGATGATGAGCATATTGCACAATTAGTAGATATTTTAATTACATGACATTTAATTTATTTTATAAACAAGTTTAACTAAAAATTACTTACCCTGCTAGCATCAGCCATATGATATACGAATATAACTAATTGTATCCATCCTTTCCATTCATTCGTCTGATCCCGATGAAGAACTCGAGTCTGGTAACAGAAAAAGGAGATCTGAATAAAAGGTTAAGTAACAGGTAACAAAATAAACATTTTGACAAAAAAAAAATATATATATTTGTACAGGCCATTCCTGCAAATAGACCTGACCAATAGAAATGCATTAAACCCAATAAACAATAACAAATGTGCTCAAGGTGATTCACTATCAATGCAACAAACTTTAAGAGGTGATAGATATCATTGAAACAAACATTTTTTGTATAAAGAAGCTGGATCTCAATCCACTTATTCAGTCATAAATACTTGGTGTCTCACTCGAAGCCGAAATGTTTTTTGTGTTTATAATTTAACAGTAATGAAAATATTTCACCAATACTTTCAACAGACATACTTTGCTTTCTATGAAATGTGATAATTTCCCTGAGAATTGCTGGAAATGGCCACAATCTGAATCCAAACAACACTGATCTAGAGGATATGTAATTTGGGATGTAGCTCACAGTACATATAGGTCATTGAACTATTCACAGTGCACTGCCCATATCATCTCATTTCACGCATAGTAAAGCACGTCTTTTGAAAATATCGATAAAGTATCTTCATTGCTGTTAAAGTTGTGAACAAAAATCTAGGTTCGACTTGAAGTGAGACACTCTGTATTTATGACTGAATAAGAGGATTGTGACCCAACCTTCCTCTACAAAAATGGTTTGTTGCAGTTCTCTCTATGACCTCTTAAAGTTTGTTGCACTGGTAGTAAATCACCTTGTATGTATTTATGAACAATATTGTTGGAAAGGAAATTTAATAGCAAAGGAAGGTGCATTTAAAATCCTCAAATTTTAATTTTGTTTTAACAGATACATTTCTTTAAAAATATATTACGAGAGACAGCATTTTGGTATGATATTTGAAATGAAAAAAGGAAACAAAGAATATTATCAATATATATATATATATATATATCATCATCATCATCATCATCATCAACCGTTTTCAATCCACTGCTGGATGTAGGTCTCCCCCAGATTTTTCCATTGTTGCCTGATAGTCTGTTTCAAAAGTTTAAGCACTCTGCAAATCTGGTTTAAAATAATTGAAGAAGAAAATATTTTATGCTAATTTAAAATAAATACTCAACATTTAATCAAAATAAAATAAAATAAGCCATTTTGGGTGGTTAAAATAAAAAATGTATTTATTTTTATTTAATTTTTCTTTTTTCTTGAAGAAACACTGTTTCAAAAGTTTAAGCACTTTATGCAAATTTTTTTAGAAACACGGGATTGGCCGTGTGTAATGACGTTGTATGACATCATATTGCACTTTTATAAAAGTATAAAAGGTGGAGAAATTATTTTCTCTCATTTTAAAAATGCCAAAGGGTAAAGAATTCACAAAATGTGAGATTTTGAAAGTTTTTAAATTGAAATCGCAAAATAAAACTGTTTCTGAAATTGCAAAAGTTTTAAATCAATCAAAGCGAGGTATATATCAACAACTCTCTAGAAATGATAATTTTAAGCAGAAACCAAGATGTGGACGACCTCGTATGACGACTGTTCAGACTGATCGGATAATACGGAGATTTGGTATCTAGACAAAATATGTCCATACGGCAAATTAAAGATAATCTTAGTGTACAGGTATCCAAAGACACTGTACATAGACGTATTAAAGAGTGTGATTACATCATACTACAGAAAATGGCTCGCAAACAGTCTCTCAAATTACATCACAAACAGGCAAGAATGAACTGGGCTAAAAAACACATGTCCTACGGGGACAAATGGCTTACTGTTTTATTCAGCGATGAGAAAAAGTGGAACTTAGATGGCCCTGATGGTTGGAACACGTATTGGCAAGATTTACGAATGGAACCAAGGGTATTTTTCAGCAGGCAGCAAGGCGGTAAATCTATTATGGTTTTGGGAGCATTTGGATTCAATGGCCAGACCTCTCTGGCTTTTTGAAAAGGAAGACAAGATTAAAAAAAGTATCAAGAGACGCTAAACCAACATTTACTTCCATTCGGTGACATTTTGGGGGGTCCTGAATGGAATTTTCAACAAGACAATGCCTAAATCCACGTATCACATTCTACAAAACTTTGGCTTTCTCAGAAAAATGTTAAAGTTCTTGACTGGCCGGCTTTAAGTCCAGACTTAAACCTGATTGAGAATGTCTGGGGTATTTTAACCCACCAGGTTTACGACAATGGAAAGCAGTATGACTCTATTGAAGAACTCCAAGAGGCTATTGAGAAAGCATGGTACTATTTGCCACCAGAAACCCTACAAAAACTAATAATTTCAATGGACGCACGTTTATTTGAACTAATCCGAAATCATGGAAAAATAATTTGTAAGTAAAAGTTCTGTGAAAATTATAAATCTGGTTGTTTTTGACATTGTGCATAAACTTTTGAGACAGTTTTTTTTAAACATTTTTTTAATTATTTTTTTTACAATTATGTAATTTATTTTTTTTCTACTTTTGATATCATTTATTTAAATAATGTTGCGAAATCTGCAAATAAAAAAATGTTATTCATTCTAACTTTTTATAATTCTTTGAAAATCGACATTTTGTGCTTGTGATTAAACTTTTGAGACAGACCTTATATATATAATTGTAGTGTCTAACTGTGATTTTCAGAAAAACACCTATTTCTAAGTTCTCTTGACTATTTAGATGATAAGGCTGCATTTAATATGATTTCCAAGCAAGTGTCTGGTGAAGACAATTTATGACCATTTTTTGATAATCCTGCCTGGCCTTCATAAGAAAAGGCTGCTAGGTTTGGCATTGAATCGCCAGTGTAATAAGATGGTAGTTTTTTTCTTTTTAACACTTTCCAACATAGCTGAAAAGTGTTTATGAATTCGGTTTCTCTGTCTGTCCATCCACGTTCTAACTCACAAAAATATCTAAAATGTCTAAAACAATCCTAACAGTTATTTTATATTTACAATAAAAATTAAGGGAAGGGATTGAAAAATGCTCTTTATACATTTATTTTGGAAATGAGGGAGGGAGGGAGGAAGATTTATGCTTGACCCGGATGTAAAAAAAAAAAAAAAATTATAATAATCCTAATTTCGGCACTGAATATAATTAGAATCGAAATATATGTGAATATTTGGGATCCAATAGTTTTTTTTTCTTGTTGCTTTATTTTCTTTTTTTTTTTCCATTTTTTGACAAATGAAATCTTGAGTTATAAGTACATATTGAGTTGCAAGCAAATTTTTTAC
The DNA here is from genome assembly GCA_963931845.1 of Maratus michaelseni. NCBI lineage: Eukaryota > Metazoa > Arthropoda > Arachnida > Araneae > Salticidae > Maratus > Maratus michaelseni. The sequence continues at coordinate 246,650,749 of OZ007586.1, read as the reverse complement.
TAAGATGACATTTATCGGCTGTCGCGAACAGAAATCCTATTCAAAATGCCAACTTTCACAGCATTTTCTAAAAGATCTCCTGCCTTTGGATTACCAGAGGTGACTTTTTAAAATTAATACTTAAAAAAAAAAGAACCTATAAAATTGAACAGTTTTTTCCATTTTTCAATAAAGGCAGGAGGTTTTCTAGAAACAGCTGTAAAAGTCGAGTGTTTTGAATAGAATTTCTGCTCGTGACAGCCTGTATTGTGATCATAGTAAAAACTCAATATGTACTTATAACTCAAGATTTCATTTGTCAAAAAATGAAAAAAAAATTTATTTCAAAGCATCTTTGGAAATCATTTCATCATCAATAATAACTCATAATAAAAAATCTAATTCATAAAATTCATGTATTATTAACTCAATATTTACATGCCACATATTTTCAAAAGTCTGCTTTACAAACATCTTAGTCAAAGAAATTTTTCATTTTATGAGTGATAATAATTCCCATCCCTCATGGGTAAAAATCCTGGCTGTGCCACTGTATTTTTTATGTATATGATTTTAAAAAGTTTTACACTAATTACACTAAATGTAATAAAATAACCTATAAGTATACTACAGCCTATTACACAACTGATAATCTTATGAAGTCAGACCATTGTGCCCTTTCTAGATTGTGTATTATTATTATACATACTAGCATATTAAGGTGATGGACTTATTTCTGAATAATTTTTCTGTTTATTCTTTTTTTCCTCCCAATATCAGTTGAAAAGATTATGTGATTCCAGTATGGTCAAGTGAGGCATTTGCCCAGAGCCCCCATAATTTGGTGTTGCAAAATGCATTATCAATATTATTATTATTATTTTGTTTTGTGCAATCATGTTGGTCAAATGATAGATTAAATCTTGAAAATCTATTTTTTTTTACAGTCCCTAAACTTCAATGTAATCAAGAATTTGTAATAATCCTGTATGATAAATATGATTAAAGCAATACTTTTTCAAATGACATATTTTCAAAAGCCTGCTTTACAAACATCTTAGTCTGAGAAAATTTTCATTTTATGAGTGATAATAAATTCCCTATTCTTTATAGGTAAAAATCCTGACTGTGCCACCATATTTTATGTATATGATTTTAAAAAGTTTTACACTAATTACACTAAATGTAATAAAGTGACTTATAATTATACTATAGTCTATTACATAACTGATAATCTTATGAAGCCAGACCATCACATCCTTGCTAGATCGCATATTATTATTATTATACATACTAGCACATTAAGGTGATGGACTAATTTCTAAATAATTTTTTGGCTCATTCTTTTTTTTATGTCGATTAATATTTAATTTTTCCCAAAAAAGAAAAAATCTATTGGTAAGAAACACTATTATCATGAGATATGGTAGTAGTATCTTGAGTGACACAGCAAAAACCGAAAACCAAAGATTCCATCACTCTCACATATACAGCTAGTTTCAGATAAAAGGAAAAGCTAAATGCCGACATTTAATATCTCAGCAAATATGAGGCTTATCGTTCTGATTTTTTCACATTAGTCTTATATCTCCGGTTTAACTCTATCCTGAAATTTATACATTTCTACATGCAGCAGATTTTAAGATCTGGAAGTCCATTTTTAACTAAATTTGTGTGGATGTAAGGGTGTCATACTTGTTTTCTCCAAAATGGCTCGGATGATTTAAAAAAAAATTAATATATTATATTAATCAGTTTTAAATGAAGTGAATAAGACTTTGTCTGAACTTAGGAAAACTCTTGTTTTCTATATAATCCAGTTTTAAAATCAGACTACTTTCCTATTCGTTTTCTCATAGCAATTCATGGGACTACTTCACTCCTTTTTCCTATGTGACAATAAGGATAGTAATAGCTCTCTTGATTACAGTTAAAGCATCTCCATATGGCTGAATAATTATTTAGATTTTTTTAAATTTTAAACTAAATCAGTTTTTAATGTAATTTTTAATATGTAATATATATGTATTAAATTAAATAGTTGTTTCTATATTTTTCTTTTTTGTTATAATAAAGAATTTCGCATTTCAAAATCTTCATTAGGTCAAAAAAATATTTAGATTCCTTGTTTAAAATATTGAAATATTTTATAATTATATATATGTAATTTAATTGTTATTTATAATTAATTTGTCATTTTTTAAAGGAAAAAAAAATTTTTTTTTGGTCAGTTGTTGATTTGCACAACAAAAACCAATTAACCCATCGCTTGTATCATATATTCATGAGCGATTATCATCGCAAATTCTTGTTTACAGGAATAAGCCTCATATTAAGTATTTTATTATTTATTTATTGTTTGTTTAATTATTTTGATTTAATTGCCCTTTTAGAAATTGTCTTTTGATTTAGTTACTTAAATGGTGAGATGATTGTCAATAGAATTACCTGTTTTATCGTTAAAAATAATACAAGGTAAGGAAGTTGCATCATGGCGAGTGAATATTTAAGAAGTCTTTTAAAAACTGCAGGCTATAGAAGATTTGTTTTTTACTTGTTAGCTATATTTTGCAACTCTCCAAATTACTACAATGGGATACATATTTAGGGGATACAGATGTGATATTAATGGGATACATATTTAGTATTAGATAGTACTAAGTTCTATCCTATACTAAACTTTACTCTGTTGTATAGTTTAATTTTATTGGGGGGAATAAACCAAAAAGTATTGTTGTAGTAATGAATTGTTTTTGAAGTTGTGTAAATTCTGTCATAACAATTTTCAACTAAGGGAAATATCACATTGGACGTATAATCACAGTATTTTAAATAAGAAAACTTAAAATAGTTACAAATTAAAGAAATAAACAAAAATATTTTGTTTAAAATTACATATAAGGATTTTTTTCACAAAAAAATGATTAAAAAAAATTATATTTATTTAATTAAAGAAAGACCGCAACTTTTCTATTGACAATGTAAGACTATAACTAAATCAAAAGAAAAGTCCTAATGAACACCCAACAAATCAAATTAAGTAAATAAATTGTACAAAATACCTACCTAAGTCACAAACATAAAAAATACAAGAGAGGGTGGGAGGTGGGGGTTGTGCTATCTGATAATCGTTTGCGCAAATATGAATAATTTTAAAACATAATGATTCAATTTGATAGCAATTAATTTGTGTTCAATTAGTAATGTAGCACAATATAAATCATTGGCAAAAATAAAACACAATTGTAATAGCTTTAAGTAAAAACCTTTCAAGCATAACAAAATAACATTCAAAACATCATTGTCAAAAGACAAAAAAAGTGTAAACATAACTTACTTTCAAATTACAAGACTATTTTTGATACTTTTATGCTAGTTGGGCACCAGTGATAACTCACCAAATCTTGTTTCATTTGGCATCGTTTCAATTGCAACTCTTTCAAATCATTCACCTCACGCAATTTGAATAACTAAAATTTTTTATTTCAGTGGGATTGAAATACATTTAATTATGATGAAAATTTGATATATTATATCATAGGCGTAGAGTTGTATGGGCCCCTGGGGCTCAGGCCCTACCAATAATTTAAAAAAATGGACTATATTTTTTTTCACCAAGTGATATACCAGAAAAAAATCACAGACTTTGGAATGTTTAATAATTTATAAAAAATAAATTAGTGTATAATGTTTTCAGTAGATAATTGTTCTTTTTTTAATTTATTGATTACTTTTATTCTTTGTAAATACCTAAAACAACCTATGAAATCTTTTAGCATGGCGCATGGGAAAAAACGAAACACACTCCACAGGGGGTTTCCGTTCTTTGGACAGCGGACACACTTTCTGGAAAGAAATTTCTTTCTGATTCTGCTGATCTGGTGTCATAGACAGAGGACAATAGAAATGACATTTTCAACGGGTGGCAAAAGGTGTCCAATTCCATTACAGCATGTTAGATAAAACAGATTGTCGTTCCTTGAACCCAGCCTTCAGAAAAAAAAGAACGTTCCAATTTACTAGATTCTGAGAACTCTCTCTCTCTCTCTTTCAGAGAGAGAGAGAGGGGGGGGGCAGTTAAAGTGGTTTTAAAGTTTTGTTGCAGATGATCAAATCAGAAGAATCACCAGTGTCTCAAAATCAAAGAATATAAAGGCAAGAAGTTTTTTGTTCCTAAATTATGCCAAGCTAATATTTATTAAAATTGTCAAAATCCATTAAGCTGTCTCTTGCAGTAACTGATGATTCACCAGGATCTGATAATAAAAAAAGTACATATTCAATTATTTTTATTTATTATACTGAAGAATTTATTTTTGTTGTTTTAAGTTAGCTAGCTCACAATGGTGATTAGAAATCTGCACTGGCTTGAACAAGGCCCAAAATATGAGCTCAAGCCGCTTTTCTTTCATTAACATCAGGCTGGGTATGGTCGGTCAATATTATTTTCTGGAAACCTGAACCATGCCTGAACTTTTTTCTTCTTCTTTTTTTTTTCCAGGCCGTATTGGTCTGACATTTGATTTGATTATCATGATCTTAAAAATAATATAATAAAATTACTTGTTTACGATTAATTAAAGATGTAATTACTGCTTAAAGTGATAAAAACATTACATAAAAGGCTTAAAAATACTTTTTAATATAAAGATTACATGTTTCATGCACCCTAACGGCAACTTCTTTAAGACCAAAATGATAAATAAACTAATTTTCGCAAAGTTCTTAAAAATGAATCATGAAATGAATAAATCAGCCTCTTTTGAAATACATAAAATTTGGTACAAATTTAAAACACAATAAAATATTAATTTTCATGTTTCCAGTTTGACCAATTTAAGAACATGCTTGGATTATACATGCGTTCTTATGATTTGTGTTTATCAGTTGAAAAAATTTTGCGAAAATAGTTTATTTATCATTTTGATCTTGAAGAAGTCGCCTTTACAGCACATAAAACATGCCATCTTTATATTAAAATGTATTTTTAAACCTTTTGTGTAATGTTTTTATCACTTTAAGTAGTAATTAAATCTTTAATTTATCGTGATATTTTCAAACTTTTAGATGTTCATATAAATGTATGTATATGTACATATGTATTCATGGCGAACAGATGGGCCAGTATTTCGTGTGCAACCCTACAGTATTATATTATACATTCATTTGATAAAATATTTGAAAGGTTATACTTCTTGCTGTATTAAAATATGTTTTGGCTTTAAAAATTACAGATTTTTTTTTTTATTATTATACAGCTTTAAAATATGGTTTTCTTTAATATTTTTTAATACAATTAATATATTCTTAGACCATTAATATGAAGAAATTTCATAATCTTTCATGTGTGTGTGTTGGGGGAGGGGGAAGAGGGTGACGTGCAGCATTGATCGCTGGTAGTAACATTAATTTTTTTGAAAACTGGATGACTTAGTTATTACTATATGAATATTTTCTCCAATCTAATTGCCGTATTTCAATCAGACTTGCTAACAAATATCTCACACCTATTTGATTTGATTGACCTCAATTAAAAAAAAAAAAGAAAAAAAAAACCTCTCTTTAACTTTACTTCTTTTGTGGAATGTTACAAAATTAGACATAAAAGAAACTTTTTATTTAGAAAATGTAATGGGGAAGATTATAAATGATTAGGGGTTATAAATGAATGTGATTAAAATTGCTCCAATTGATGGTATTTGAATTTTAAGAAGTGAATTTATATTAAAATTTAATCCTTTAAAACTTGAAAAAACAGAAAATGCTAATCTATTTTATTTTTAAGCGTCAAAATTTTTTTGAGACTATTGATATTGCTGATAACATAGTAACATTTGTACAATGAATTAAAAAGAAAGAATTTAAACAAACAAACAAACAAAAATTACTGCTCCTAGACTTTTGAACTTGCAGATATTTTACAAAATTTATACAGAAAAATATATAAAATATGGGAAATAATTCTTGTCATCGGAAAATTTTATTTACGCCCTTTATGTTACCTCATCGAACTGACCTTGTAATCTTATAAAAAAGATGTTTGTCTGTCTGTCGGCGATGGCTAGGGAAATCTACGGTACAAAGAGGTTTGAAAATTTGGATGAGGATGATCAAAGGCAGGTCCTAATGCACTTGAAGCACAGATTTTTCAGTTTTTAATAATTTGCCGAGATATTAATTAAACCATAATGAACATTGGAAAATGGCACGTTGTCGCAGTTGCCTGGCATAAAACAGCATTTCGGATACTCTTGAAGCAGAAAGAAAGGAAGCAAGGGAAAAGCTTTCCATTTTTTCCCCATCATTTTAAAACTGTTGCCTTTGTTGTTCAGATCCCAATATGAAAAAAATACCCACTTATTCTGAATACTTTCACGATCCTCATGATGTTTAAAAAATGTTATTTACCATTTCAAAAAAAAAAAAAAATCCATTTAGTGTTTTTTATTTTTTCTGCATACCTACAAGTCCACCTTTCTAACGATTTCTTTGTTTAAAAAAATATGACTATCGGCCTTCTAATAAAAACAAACAAACAGAAATTAAAAAAATAATAATAAAACCCCCACTTATTCATAGTATCTTTGCCTTTCTAATGATGTCTTTGTTTAAAAAGAAATATTATATTTAGCTTTAAAAGATATATACTTTCTAAATGCCAATTTCAAATTTTGCTTTTATTCTTCCGATTTAAAATTCTGCATCCGCTTTCCAAATAAAAAAATAAACACTTATTCCTGGTGTTTTTCCTGTTTTAATAATGTCTAGGTTTAAAAAAGTCCTTTCGGCCTGTACCGGGAGGAAAAGGTAGTTTTCATAGTGAATATTTTTAAAAATTCAACTAATTTTACTCAAACACCTGAAGCTAAAAGGCTTGGAACCCTGTTATGGAAGATTCAATCTCGGTTATCATTAATACTGAATTTGAATGCGAATTTCAGCATGAGAGTTACAGCATAACAAACATCAGATTTTTTCAAAATTTCAGCCACCCTAGAATTTCAAACTACCCTATCTCAGCAATTTTTTAAGATATAGCCAAAACAATGTTCCAGAATCCTTGTATCACTTTCTAATACTTAATGAAAACATTTTTTTCAATTTATAATTTTTGTGTACATTTTTTGAATTTTTAAAAATAAAATTTTTTTTAACTGGCTGCTCTTTTAAAACAAGATGGTGCATGAAGCTGGCCAACGAACTTGGTCGAGACCTTGGTATTAGTGATGGGCGATAATGATATGTTTTATCGATAGTATGGTAAAATCAATTATATCGATAGTATCAATTTTTTTACTTGATAGTATACATTTTTTTTCGATAGTATCATTTTTTTTTTTTAATCTACAATATAAATTTTTTTTTCGATGGTATCAATTTTTTTTACGATAGTATCAATATTTTTATCGATGGTATCAATTTTTTTTATCGAAGTCTCTCCAGTCAATAAATTGATAAATTGCTATTCTTATCCAATCAGCGCAAGATCGTCTGCTTAATGGGAAGTTGAATAATATATGGTTATCTTAGACTAAATTGCTCAGGAGGGGACTGAATGCAGCTTTAGAGTACGGAAAAGTTTTTTTTTCCTTTCTTTCTTATTCTTCTTGTGGTGCAATTCATTGACTCACGTTGTTTGTTTTGATTTTAGAATATAGCAAAGAGAAAGAAAAATAATCACTTGCGTGACATGTGCTTGTACTATACTGAATCTCTAACTTTTATAAGACAAATAAAAACAAAACGGAAATCATGGTACAGGCTGTGCATATATAACGTTATCACTTTAGGGGGAGGGGGGGGGGACTGTCACTTGATATGGTATGATATCTCTAGGTGGAGGGGGGATTTTGTCTTTTGATATCGTTATCATTTTTTACCCAAACAAATTTCTCAATTATTATTTTAGATCAAAATATTCTGTTACCTTTTTCTTTTTAGTCTGTTGTCCTTTTTTATGAAAATACAAAGTTTAAAATGCTGTTATGACACGGAAACACTCGCAAGCTAATGTTAAGTCTATAGGAAGGTTTTTCCAAATTTTTCACTCGATTTTAATATTTTTAAATGATTTCTTTTTGTATAGGATAGCTGAGGGCAATCTCTAACATTGTTAGTTTTTAATTTTTCGATTTTAGTTTCAGTTTTTAAAAAAAAATTACTTTCACTTTTGGAACCGGTTCTGAAATTAAAACTATACTAATATAAAAAAACTGCAACCAAAATTGAAAAAGTAAAACCTAGCAATGTTAGAGATTGTCCTCAGCTATCATATGCAAAAATAAATCATTTAAAAATATTAAAATGCGAGCGAGAAATCTGAAAATAATCTTCCACAGACTTAGCATTAGCTTACACATTTCTTCACATGACTAGTGTAGGCTCTTAATATTTAATTACAACATCCTTAAGTGTATTCTTTCTTCTGTATACATATATATATATATGAAATAAAACAGTATAAAATTCTCGGTTACTTTGCTTTTAAAAAAGGTGTAGTTATTTTTCAAGTGAGCTTAATTTTCATCTATACATGCATACATTAGGTGGACAAATGAGTTTAATAAAATTTAGCATGCTTTTTCATGTGTGTAAGTCACACAGACGATCTTTTAGTGTCCAAAAGCTCCAAAATTTCATAAAATTCAAAGTATCACAACTCATTGTTTAGTTGTAAATAACTGTAATGATTTTTACTGTTTTATTTGTTAGAGTGATGTTTTTAAATATAGCTTACAATTATAAAAGTTGAACTGTGCAAAAATGTAATTTTTATATGTATGCAGCAATTTTCAAAATAAGTACTCCTATATCTAAAAGCTATACATGATTTGCATACGTCTTGAAGTTGGAAATATATTTCCATCACCAAAGATTAGAAACATAATCACCATAACCGCTGCTTTGATTCAGGATTTATGGCTTTTCAGGATTTATGGCTATTTTCCGCTTTAGACAGTATGCTAGTCTCTTCCGGTCCCATTTTTGGTCCCCTAGTTAGCTCTCCTTTCTCCATCCCTAAATCCGTTTTAACGTTGGTGTCCTCTTTCTTCAGTTACTGCTATTTTCTGCTTTAGGCAGTAATCTGCCCCAGTTCCATTTTTGGATCCCCTTGTTAGCTTTCCTTCCTCCCTTCCCGTCTCCATTTCTGTTTTCAATCTAAGTGGCCTCTTTCTTGAGTTAAAGCTATTTTCCGCTTTAGGCAGTACATCAGTCTTCCAGGGTCCCACTTTCTGGACCCCTAGTTAGTTCTTCCTCCCTTCCCATCCCCATTTCTGTTTTAACCTAAGTGGCCTCTTTCTTGAATTATTGCTATTTTCTGCTTTTGGCAGTATCTCAGTCTCTCCCGGCCTCATTTAAGGATCCCCTAGTTAGCTTTCCTTCCTCCCTTTCCATCTCTATTTCCGTTTTCAACCTATGTGTCCTCTTTCTTGAGTTAAAGCTATTTTCCACTTTAGACAGTATCTCAGTATTTATAACACTTATTCGAACAAACTGGATATCCAGGTTATTATATAACTCTGAACTATTCGGTTAAGATTTATTCTGGATCCGTTGAGGACTAGGCCCTTTAGTTTCTGTTTTATGATATTTTTACCTTAAAATTTTCCGTTTTAGGCAGTTTTTCGGTCTTTTCAACTTTTTACAGTAGTTTACATATATTTTTTGTTTTTTTCCTATGTATGTGCCAGTATGTGCATCCACTATTAAGCTTGAATATCTCAGATATTTATTTAGTTTAGAAACAGATTTTTTTTTTACATTTTCTCTCCCTCCCATCGCCCTCCCCTACTTTCTTTTACCACTGCTAGGTTTCTTTTAACTTTCTTTGCTCTCTTGCTATTTTCTCAATCAATAATACCGTATTTTCAGGAGTAAGTGCCGCGGCGTATACGTGTTTAAAAGTTCAAAATATCAGCGATGCGACGCATACGCCAGGGCAGTGGGTACAATGATTTTTTTTCTCAACATAGCAATATCTGGATGAGATGCCATTTTTCCCTTTTTCATCAACCCACCCAAATGCTTTCCGTGTACGAGTCCACTTCGTAACTATAGCAACTTAATTTTCCCCTCTCTCAATAAAGTCATTCTTTATTTTCGAGCCATCTGCCCCCATGTCCCTCTTTTTTAAAATAGTAATGGTCGTCATTTTTTTGGCGATCTAGATCTCCCAGAAAGTAAGACAATAAACAAAATGCAGCTGGTACCAACCTGAAAAAGCAAAGTAACAAAACAGTTTCACTGTTTATTTACCTCCATGAAGATATGAAAAAAAGGGAAATATCAGTAATGATAGTTTTTTTCATAAAAAAGTTCTTATTTTTTTAGAGAAGTTATAGAAAGATTTAATGTTATTAAGAAAACTAATCAAAACTGGTAATTTACTGATTGACTGATATTTATAATGAACCAGTAGATGGTGTCAAAATAAATAGGTAGCGTAGTATTTTTCTATTTTAAAATCTGGTAACACTGCTCACATCTCAATCGCATTGCAATCAGCATGAATCAGTATTATTTGCGTTTGTAGAGATTAGAACATGTGTATGATTCTGCTCATTAGTCTAAAGTTTTGTCTTTGTTTAAATTTTAAATTATTCCTCTTAAATGCCTTAAAAGTTATATAGCGGCATTTAATTTTAGAGTCATAGAACAGGCAGAAGGCATCGGAAATCGGGCATCTGGAAGGAAGTTTGGAGTAGACAAACGTTGTGTGCACCGCTAGAGATCGAAAAAAGACGATCTTGTGAAAATGCCAAAACGCAAGAAGTCTGTTGGTAGAATTGAAGAAATGAGTAATCTATTTTCTGATTAATGATGTATTGCAAATATATTGCTTTCTTTCTACCAATTTTCTTTTTTAAATTTCAATAATAATTATAAAATAAAAAGTGTGTTTTATTATGAAACGTGATTTTATTTCAGTGATATATATACTTTTTTAAAGGTGTGTTTTATTGTAAAACATGGTTTTATTTCATTTCAAAGTTTTGAGTCACTACAATATTTTATCAATCTTATTTCTATGAATTTTTAATTAGTAATTCAAGTTTAATCTTCTTCAAAGCATCGATCTTCAAAGTATGCATAGACAATTTTGTTAAATTGAATTTTTTCGTAAGATTTTTATTTCGTATTGTATTTTAAGATAACCTGTGTTTTATTGTTAAATTATATATCTTGTAAGATTTTATCGCTATTCTTGTTACTTTTAATCCAATTTTGCCGATAGTTTTTATCATGGCTGTTTCATTTTTACCGATTTTTCAATGATGCGGTGCTTCTAATGGGTGCGGCACTTACGTGTATATTTGTTTCTTTTGTACCGATTTTTCAATGATGAGGTGCTTACAATGTGTGCGGCACATATTCTCGAAAATACGGTACATCTTTATTTTCTTAAAATTTATGTATTTAGATGCATCGCATCTCATAGATAGTTACTGATTGCTATTGATAGTCATTGATAGTTATTGTATGCTATCGATAGTTATTGTATGCTATCAATAGTTATTGATAGTTATTGTATGCTATCAATAGTTATTGATAGTTATTGATTGCTATTGATAAACTATTGATATTTCTTTGATATATTGAAAAAGAACGATAGATGCGATAAATTGATACAGATAGACTTGAAAAAAAATAAAGATGTACTATCAATTGAGTTCAATAAATAGTAGCAAGAGAGCAAAGGAAGTTAAAAGATGCCTAGCAGTGATAAAAGAAGGAGGGGGGGAGGGGATTGGGACGGGCATAAAATGTGAAAAAATACCTGTTTGCACATTAAATAAAATCTGAGGTATGCAAGCTTAATCTGAACACGTGTCACTGGCCTATGAGCACAAAAAGCTAAAAATATATATCCGGAGCTACTGGAAAAGGTACAAAAGACTGAAAAACTGACAAAAACGGAAACGCTAAAGCTGAAGTTAAAAACACCATAGACCATTGCATGGAAACTAAAGCCTAGGCCCCAAAGGACCCAGAGGAAGGCTTAACCGAATAGTTCATAGTTAGTTAAAGAATCAATATCCATTTTGTGCATATGAGTGTTATAGGTACTGACTACTGAAATATTCTCTAAAGCAGAAAATAGAAATAACCCAAGAAAGAAGCTACCTAGGTTAAAAATGAAAATGAGGATGTAAAGGGGGAGAGGACAGCTAACTAGGGGCCTCAAAAGTAGGACCCGTGACACTGAGATACTGCCTAAAGCGGAAAATAGAAATAACTCATGAAAGACGCTACCAAGGTTAAAAACCTAAATGGGGATAGGAAGGGAGGAAGGAAAGCTAACTAGGCAAACTAAAAATGGTGACCAGAGGAAGAGGAAGGGGGTCAAAATAATACAAAAAAAAATAATAATCACCCGAAATAGTTGAAAAATATGGAAAATTGCATAAAACGGAAAAGGTAAAATTATAAAAACTCCATAGCATGGAAATTAAAGCGCCCAGAGCTCAAATGACCTAGAATAAGGCTTATCCGAAGAATTCAAAGTTAGACGACACCATGAATATTCAGTTTGTGCATATAAGTGTTATAGTTATTGAGATACTGTCTAAAGCGGAAATGAGCAATAACTCAAGAATGAGGACACCTAGGCTAAAAACGGAACTGAGATTGGAAAGGGATGAAGAAGAGCTAACTAGGGTATCCAAAAATGGGACTGGGGGAGGAGAAAGGTAGGCCAAAATGTACCAAAGGGTCAGAAAGTGTCTCTCCAAAGGGCCAGAAAGTGTCTCTCCAAAGGGCCAGAAAGGACTCAACATTTGTTAGACTGTTGCCATTTCCAGCTTACAATTAAACATTACTTTATATAATAGTACTTTTCCTCTTTATGGAGGTGCTTTCTGGTGTCTGAGGAGGGTCTGCAAAATTTGATATATCTTTTCATGTCAAAAATAATAATTGCATCTGTGAATGTAAATAAAACGAAAAAGAAAACGATGATTTTTTAAAAAAAATTAGCAACATAGCATCACTCAAATTTGATATCATTACTTTTAAGACCCATATTTAAAATTCTTAGAGCCATACGAAAGTGCTGCATCACAACTTTTAACCCATTAAGGGTTTTTGTACTGATTATCTATATTATTATTATTATTCTGCTTTGTGCAATCATATCATGTTGGGAAGTAATAGATCGAATCTTGAAAATCCAATTTTTACCCTCGTATCTCACATAAACTTCAATGTGTTCAGATTTTGTAACAATACTGTATGATAAATATGATTAAAGAAATACTTTTATGTCTCCCCTCCTGCCCTCCTCCTTAAGTCATTTTTTCCCCCTTGTCACCTTTTCTCTGGTAATTTTTTCCTCCTAGATTCTATAAAATGAACAAGTCTCATTTTTTGTATATTCATAAAGAAACTTAATATATGACATTAAATAAATTTTCACAATCAAAAATATAAATGTCAGTTATTTCAAAACTTAATAAAAATAAAAAAATCTATCAGCAAAAACACTTTGGCGAAAACTAAACTCATATTTTCATCTCATTACGTAAAAGTTCTGCCAAAGCAATTGTAACCTTTTTTATTGCCTTGACAGGAAAATGCTCAATGCAAGCTACAAAGAAAGGGTGGGCTTTCTATATAATTATCTCTCCAGGTTACAATGATAAAACAGTCAACAACTACCCTGCTTCCTGATGAACTCCGGACACATCCGGTAAAAGTCATAAAAGATCAAAGATTCCGATACACTATAACAAAAGAACAGATCCTACGAAATCACACTGTTTGCAACTTAAAAGATTTTTCTCTGTCTGTCTGTCTGTCTGGAATAGGTTCAGAAACAGTTGTATAACAAATGCTATTATTAATAACTTATTTGGGGCAGACAAAGAATATTTTTGGCTACAATCTGCAGTTTGTCGCATTGTGATATGTAAAATAGTTTTTGAGAAAAAAAGAGAAAAACTAGGAGAGTCAATCAATCAACCAATCTTTCAATACTCAAAAACTTGAGAGCTAATTGATCAAATTTAAGGGTTGGGTTGGGTTGATTATTGACGGCCAATTATCTACACTAGGGATATAGGCCCGGGGGGAGTGCCCTTCGTGGGGGTCTTTCTAAGGGAACCTAATCCGTATTTACGCATAGATAAATCCACGGCTCGAAGAAAACCACGAAAACTCCAAACGATTAGGCCGACGGGCGCGATTAGGATCGAACCCAGCACATCCCGTCTACCAGCTTCGAGAGCACAACCTCTCAGCCACTGGTGGGGCTTGATCAAATTTAAGGAATCTTATGGTAATAAGTTTAAAAAGTAGTTCAAAAATTCAGAAAGAAGAATATATCTTTAAACAGGTTTTGACCCATGGGGCAAAATATTTAAAAATAGGGAACAATCCAGATATCAACCTATTCAAGTATCATAATAAAGAGGTCTATTTTTTTTTGAAAAAGAAAACCCTATTCTCTCTCCTACCTCTTTAATTTTTATTGAATCAACCTTGACTTTTGGAGAAAGATAACATAATTTGATAAATTTTAAAAGTTTATAAATTGTATTTTATGGATTTGTCTTTAATATTACAGAATTATTTTTTCTAAAAGAAAAATATACTTTCATTTTTAATAGAATATAGTACTTTACAGTGTATATTGATTTTTATATTAAAATCTGGGGGATATGGGAGGAAAATTGATCTCTATAATTCAAATCTTGTAAAAGTAAAAGCATCTCTGTCATAATACAAAATATTTTTGCTTTCACAAATTATCAAATGGGTAGTAATTATTATTATTTTTTTTATTACACTATGAGTAGATAACACTGTTTTATACATTTTCACCGCAGCTTAGCAATTTTGAAAAAAAAAATAGTCAAGTTTCAAATGTTATAACAAAACTCTGTGATGAATCTCAAAACATCATACATAGACATTTTAACATGTGTCACATCACATTTATAACCATTCCCTCATAACATAGGAACCATGCACTTTGAATGAAACACATACAATTTATGTATCATTAACTTCTAACATAATAATTTCAATTATTTATGGAATATTAGAATTGATATTACTTACAAATTGACTTTCTTCATTAAGGAATACTCCTACTACAAAAAGATATACAAACGGCACGAAAAAATCTGTATATGTAAAATATTTGTTCGCTTTCATAAAAAAATTAGTCCTGAAAGAAATAAAAGTTTATATTTAGAATAAAAGGTAATTCAAAAGGAATGTAAAAATTTACAATAATATAATAATAGGAGAAATAATTTTATAGAATAATGTACTAAATAATGAAATTATTTTTGCTATTTTATAGTATTAAAAAATAAATTCTTTAAGTAATTTTTGTAGTGTATTTTCACATTTTAAATGTACACTGAAAATTTTTCATGCATGTTAATGTTTTGAGATGGACATTTTAAACACTGACTTTATTAAATACTAACATATGTCATAGAAGGTATATCTATCTATTTATCTATCTACCTATATATATATATATACAAGTGAAATTGACTACATCTAGACAAACAAAAAGCCTCTTATTCAGGATTGCAGCGTTATCAAAAACTTCCATACAGGAAGAGATGACAAGTTGGTTAGATGCAAACTGCTTTTAAATCCAGGATACCATTCAGAAAATAACAAAAATGAGCAAATTACACGTGAAAGTAAAATTTATGACATTTTTCACAACATTTATGCATAAATTTTCTAAACTATATTGTATTGAATATAAAATAAGTAAATTAACAAATTTCTCATGTTAAAATATTTTATAATATTTTGTGTAATAAATATGTTGCATTTTCTTAGTTGAGTTAAAGAAAATGACTACCTGTCAACATGCACAGTTTTATACTACATTAACATTCTTTCATACAAAAGTAGAGTTTGGTTTCCTGTATTTTCATGATCGTTCAACGAAATTTGCAATTTTACTCCGCGATCGTTCAACAAAATTTGCAATTTATTTCTGCAACTTTTTGAAGAAATTTGCGATATTCTTCCGCAGCCATTTGACAAAATTTACAATTTTATTCCACAATCGTCTGACGAAATTCGAAGCTGTTTTTCCATGATCGTTCAATGAAGTTTACGATTAATTTCTGCAATATTTTATGATAACCATAATTTTTTTCTGTGATCGTTCGACGAAATTTGTGCTTTTATTCTGCAATCGTTTGCTGACATTCACGATTAATTTTCATAATTGTTCGTCAAAATTTGTGATTTTATTCCACAATTGTTTGACTAAATTCGTGATTAATTTCTGCAATATTTGATGAAATACACAATTTTTTTCCATGATCATTCGACGAAATTCGTGCTTTTATTCTGTGAATGTTTGCTGAAATTCACAATTAATTTCCGTAATTGTTTGATGAAATAAGCGATTATATTTTTGCAACCTATGCCAAAATTTAAGACTTTTTCTGTTAGATTAAAAATCTTCTAAGTTTAGTTAAGTTCTCAACACTTCTTAAATTACATTTAATACAGTAGGACCCATATTTAACGAGGTAATCGGGACACAGAAAAATGCTCGTTAAATCCGAATCCAAGTTAATAACTTGTATGTACATAAAAAAACAACTTAAGTAAATTGCTACTTGATATTCGTTAATGAGAAGTGGAAAAATATTCTTCCAAAGTTTATTCTTTGACTTTACAAATTTAGTTTCATTTAATTTTCGTCGTAAAACACTTAATGTATTAAATGTTGCATCATCAGTATTTTTCATAGCTTCAAAAAACTGTTTAAGATTTTGTAATGCCTCTGCAGCACAATCACGTGACGGTGTTTTAATTACAGTTTCTTCTTCCGAGTCACTGTTACTTGCATTTTCCTCTTCCTGCTCTTTTACTACTTCCACGACGATATCCTCAGTGAAGAGTATGCCCGAGATTAAGACATCATCATCAACGTTATTGTCTCATTGATGTTTAAAAGATCGTTAAACTGCTTAATGTTATTTGGTTGCAAATAGACTGAGAATCACAAGTCATCTTCATCTTCAAAGTCACCGCCACTTCTGTCAATCCATCCAGCTTTCCTGTAACAGTTTTGAATACAGGTTTGAGTTACACTTCCCCAAGCATCTGTCTTCAGATGTATAACGTGAAGAACAGAAATTTTAAGATCCTGATCTTTTTCATTTCTCTCTAACATCATAAGAATTAATTGCTTTCTACAATAGCATTTGAAACTCCGAATAAGAACTTGTTTGAGAGGCTGTAACACCGAGGTTGAGTTAGGCGGTAAAAAAACAAGTTTTATGGTTTTTTTTTATTATTATTGCTGAACAGCAGGTGAGCAGAACAAATATCAACGATGAGTCCAACTTTGTTTTCTGTTTTTGGAGCGCTTTATTCTACTCGTGAAAATGGGATTAAAATAATTCAGAAGTCACTATGCTTTTTTGTTCGATTTGTAAGTCCCTGATAGGCTTTTTACCCCTATAAAGCATCTTGGATTTGCAGATTTACCGACAACAAAAAGTTTTTTATTGTCTTTCCCTTACATGCTACAACACATTAACACAGTTAAGTGATTTTTCAGCAACTTACTACCCACACATTTTTCACCTTAATACTTCATCGTTTGATAAGGGATTAGATTGTAAAAGACGCCAGCCTTATCAGCATTGTAGATGTTATCTTCAGCATAATTTTCATGTAAATCTTTCCATGTTCAATCCAACCAATCTTTCACATTCTTGTCGTTCACATTGGAGCCTTGCCGATAATGTTTCCTGCACAGATGTTGTGACTTTGCTTGAAACGATGTAGCCATCCATTAGAGCATGAAAAATCTGTGTAACCTAGCTGAGCTTCAAATTTTTCATCTTCAATTTTAATGATGGGACCAATTTTCGGCAAACAAGAATTCTGTTGCTGAACAAACCATTTTAACAGAGCTTCATCCAAGTCATCTTTTTCAAACTTCTTCAGATGTTTGCGATCTGTCACATTCGCTTCATATGCTTCCATTAAGGCCTCTTTGTTTTTCAAAAGAGTTGACACAGTTGAACTGCTTACATATTGCAACATTTTTTTCATCTTTATCTAAGAGTTTTATAATTTTCACTTTTTCTCTTATGGATAAAACTTTACCTTCGACATTTTAAACAGCAGAATAAAAAACACGCTCTCAAGAAAAGGCACAAGCCGAAAATAAGTTTTTCTTACACGTAGTTCTGAAACAGGTAATTACGCCTGATTTGGATTGGATCAAGCCATTGAAGGGAGGAGTGAGTCATCATAAATGATTTCACTTGATGCCAGCCGTACCTCACCCCCCTGCATCCACCATCTTTAACCGTGGTAAAGCACTAAGTGTGTTGGAATTCCATTCCTTTTCAGTTGGGATTATTTCATTCTCCCTTTTTCCCTTCCTGTAAAAGGGACAATAGGATGGGCATCCAGTTCACACCATCACCCTTCCAAAAATCGATACCTGCCTATGATGGTTTCAACTGTTGTTCGATAACTTTAAAGAATAGTTATTTTTTCCTTACAAGAGGAATGGGAGAAATCTAGGAAATCTGTGTGTTTTTCTTTTTTTTAAATCATTATTTCTGTAATTATTTCTCGCTTTCATAATTATTTTCCTCCTTAAATCCGGGGAAAGTACAAAAATTTGCTCGCTAAAAGAGTATATTTCAATACATTTATAAACATTATACCAAGCAAAAATCTCCATTTTCCTCGCTAAATCCGGAATCTCGTTAAATGCAGGCTCGCTATAAACAGGCTCGACTGTATAAACTTACTTTAAGATATACTTATTATTGTTAATTTACCCATTCCTATTATACTTTATTTTCATGCAGCATTTCTTAATTTAACCCGTTCGCGACGGCACGCACACTCTGAAATGCGTATCTGAGGACAGGGCAGGAAAATTCTATTTCTCCTTCTGGGCCGAAGGATTTTCTGCAGTTAAGCCTAACGCTTGTAAAATATTCTTTAAAAACTTATAACAAAATAAATATTCCATGAAACTTTTTTAAATTCACGTACATGGAATAAGTTGTTACTGTACATATATTTATTCAAAAATGAGGTATATTCTCCGATATTGTAACACAAAAATGAATTTTTAAATAGATTTAATGCTTATGTTTAACCCCGTTTTTAATTTAAAAAATACTATAATATAATAGAAAAAATACTTACATGTTTTTAAACTAACAAGATATCAAACATTTTCTTCTAAACATACCAATTTTGTTACTAAATAATTTGTAACACTTTTAAATCGCAGTAAGCAAAATAAATGTTTTAAAAAAGACGATTTATTCAAAAATGAAAATAATTAAATAAAACTTGCAAACAACCAGCGAATGTTACCTCATAACACTTAATGTACATAAAAATAGACAAAAAAACTTGTTTTAATTTTAAAATATATATATATACTAGGGGGCTCAGCCCCCTACTCGCTAACGCTCGCCAACCCCCCATGAATTGCGAAGCAATTTACATTGAGACTACTACATGGTCCCAGCTTGCTTCGCTCGCTTGCCCCTTTTTATCTTTCAGCAATTCTAGCCGGAATAAGTTCTACCATAAAACATTTGAACTTATGAAATTGACAATTTTTTTTTAATGTAAAAAAGTAATTCTCCCTTGAAATCATAACTAAAAATGCATTTAGTTGGCACTACCAATGGGCATATAAATCATTTTTTAATACTATGAAAAAAGGATCTTGGAAACATAATTAGTTTAAAACTTATTCTACGACAATTTTTTCTTAATGTGAAAAAGTAATTCTCCGTTGAAAACATAACTAATAAAGAAAACTGCCCAGTTAAACTGAGGGCATTGAGCTCACAGGCTATTCACACTAATTGTATATTATGCTATTTTTTCAAAGAATAATGCCACTCGAAAAATAAAGAAATCGACAATATATTAAGGAGGGGGGGGGGGGGATAAGCACCCGTTTCCACCCTTTATACTTAACCAATAAACGCCCAAAATCTAATCATGTAAGCGCCTTACCACAATGAATTTATACACAAAATTTGAAAAAAATCGGATAATTTTGCTTGAAAAACCCATTTATCTAAATTAAGGGAGGTAAGCCCCCCCCTTTCCCCCCTTTATACTTAACAAATGAAAACCCATAACTAATCAGGCAAGCGCCTTACCACAATGAATCTATACTCAAAATTTGAAGAAAATCAGATAATTCTGCATGAAAAACCCATTTATCTAAATTAAGGGGGATTAGCCCCCCGTTTACCCCCCCTTTATACTTAACCAATGAACTCCCAAAACTAATTAGGGAAGTGCCTTATCACAATGAGCCTATATACAAAGTTTAAAGAAAATCGGATAATTCTACATGAAAAACCCATTTATCTAAATTAAGGGGGGGTAGCCCCCTGTTTCCCCCCTTTATACTTATGCAATGAACCCCCAAAGCGAATCAGGGAAGTGCCTTATCACAATGAGCCTATATACAAAATTTGAAGAAAATCAGATAATTCTGCATGAAAAACCCATTTATCTAAATTAAGGGGGTTAGCCCCCCGTTTCCCCCCCTTTACACTTAACTAATGAACTCCCAAAAATAATCAGGGAAGCACCTTATCACAATGAACCTATATACGAAATTTGAAGAAAAACGGATACTTCTGCATGAAAAACCCATTTATCTAAATTAAGGGGGAGTTAGCCCCCATTTCCCCCCTTTATACTTAACCAATGAACTCCCAAAATTAATCAGGGAAGCCCCTTATTAGAATGAACCTGTAAACAAAATTTGAAGCAAAATGGATATCACGAGTTATCGCATTACGTACGTACATACATACATACAGAACGGGCGGGCACATTAGCTCTCAGGCTTTGATAGCCTGTGAGCTAAAAATGCATTTAGTTGGCGCTACCAATGGACATTCAATCATTTAAATACTATGAAAAAAGGATCTTGGAAACATAATTAGTTTAAAACTTGTTGCACCTATAATATTGTACAGCACGGCTTAAATTCATTAGGAAAAAAAAAAATTAAACTTGTTGCACCCCTATAATATTGTACAGCACAGCTTAAATTCATTAGGGGGGGGGGGGGGGGAATTATTATAGATTTTTACAAAAAAAATTATTTTTTACCTCAATTTACAGCAACAGATGGAGGCAGATGCAATCTAGACAGTTGATATTTTTTTCCCCCCGATTTTTGAGTGAGTGAAATTCGTAAATGAACTCTAAATAAGAGTTGAGAATTATTTTGAAATTAACGATATTACTCATAATTAAAATGAGGAATCATCTCAGACGTTTTGGATTACGTACATGTTATTTTATTTTTAATAATTGCTAGCTTTAGTTCAAGTTCAGGGCTCGGAAGTAGCGCGCTACAAGTAGCGAAACTACAGTAGCCGCTACTTTTTCCAGTAGTTTGTAGTGTAGCGCGCTACATTAAAAAAAGTATAGTGTAGCGAGTAGCGTGATACAAAATATCAGTAGTTTGTAGCGAGCATCGATGCTACTTTTGACGCTACTTTAGGAGGGAGGAAAAAAGTGCCAACCTTCAAGTGCCAATCACATGATCATAACTCGTTTCTTTTGTGCGAAAAATGTTATCTGCAACAATTTGCGAACGTTAGCGGCAAATCTCAGTTGCAGTGTCATATACTTCTCCATAGACGACGGGCATGGTCACAAATTAACTGTCACTTTTCACAGTTTGGGTGTTAGAAACTTCGTGTATTGTTATTTAAATCCATAGAAATCTTCTCAATATAATGTATTTTTATACGACTACGATTGTTTTTACCAAAATATAGTTGTCTGGCTATGTTAAGTCTTTATCTGACTAATTTCTTCTCCCTTTTGCCTTCCACACCCAGCAAGCAAAGAAATCTAAAATCTTTATATAAAAAAAAAAAAGATAAAGAAAAAGAACGGATTTATCTAAACATAAATCATCTAAATTATCTCAAACCTCTCAAATTCATGCTTCCCCCTTGTAGCATACAAAGGAGTTTAAAATATTTTTAAATCTTTATTTTTATACAAAAATAAAATCTTTCATTCCATTTGTTGCTCTCTAATGACAATAAATAAAAATTATTTCCTTGTCCCCAAAATTTACGCTTCCCTTTTTGCCCCTCCTCCAGCATACAGTTTCAAACATTTAAAACTCTTTATTAAAAAAATGGCCACATTTGTTTCAACTTAATAATAATATATAAGTAACCATCTAAATTCTCCCCTAACCTCCCATAATTTACTCTTCATCCCCCCCCCTCCCCGACCCCAGCATACAAATAAATCTAAAATCTTAAAACCTAAAATCTCTAAAGTTATTTTTATTTATATAAAAAAAAAAAAAAAAATCTTCTGCCCTAAATAGTGCTTTGTAGTGACGATAAATAACCAACCATTATTATAAATTATCCCCCTTCCCCTAAAATCTCCCCCACCTCTCTATATACAAAATTTAAAACTCTTCTTTTTTTTTTAAGTTCGTATTCTTTGCTGTCTGGTAACATTACATAAATAATCGATCATCTAAAATTTTCTCTTTCGAACAAAATTTCTGCTCGCTTCCTGCCAGTTTAAAAACGTTAGAATTCTAATTATAAATATATATATATATTCGAAAAAGCACAGTAAACGAACAAGTACACCATTTTATTATTAAAAGTGCACTAGGAAGGCATGATTTCTGCGTTCAAACAAACTAACAGCTGGAACGGCATGCCCGTGATCTATCATTTGCTGCATTTGCAGGTAAAACCGCAAAGTATTGACTCATCAAAAAAATTAATTTTCTTGCAGGGAACCCTTTGTCTTCTTACTCATTATTAGATCTTGTGTTTTAATGTGGGGATGCTTCTTTTGAGATTAATGTAACTTCAGACATGAATGACAGACAAAAATAGTATAGAACTGCCCTGGTCGGCATATAATGAATACTTTGATGTTAAAGAACAACAAGAAAGTGGTAATTATTCTGTAACATGTAAACTTTGTCCAATTAATAAGAAGTTATCAGTATTAAAATCATCTGCTTACAACTGGAAGTTTAACATAGAGGTGAATTAGCATTTTCTTTATTAATAATAATTACTGGATCGCATCTCGCACCGACTATCTAAATCGTTATTCACTAAAATTCATAAATCATTGAAAAGTGTATTTTCGAATTAAGATCCCTGATTCAGAAAATTTTCTTATCAAACTGCTTATTATCGCAGAAAAATTATTTTATTAATACGTCTTTTGATCGTTGTGAAATATTTGTCCAATGTATGTATACAAATTAATTTACTGCATATTTTCTTTTGAAGATTCCAATAGATAAAACAAAGATGGTTGGAAATAAAAATATATTTTTAAAAATGCCTAAGAATGCTTAGTTTTAGTTTTATGGCTATTTATTTTTACTTTAGCTGCACAGGTTTTTTATCACTAAAATAATTGACTTATAATGTTTATTATTTGATTTGATATTGGTTAGCTTGGTGTTTTAATGAAATATCTCTATCTTTGTCTCCAGAATGAATCTAAAGTCCAGTCTGTTGAAATTCGGGTTTTCAAAGGGAAACAAAAAACAAAAAGAGATAGAAAGGAAAAGAAAAGCTAGGATTTAACTTACGCAAGTCTATATGATCTTGTTCAATTTTTAAATTGCTTTCAAGAATTATATTTAAATTGTAAAGAAATAGGACTATTTAGCTCTACTTTTAAAAAATAATGTATATTCAAATTTACCAAGGGTTATTCGCTTTTAAGGTTGTTCTAAAATCCAAACTGGCAACTTTATGACATATTCTTTAATTTGTTTTTGTTCGGAAATGCATGGAAATGCATGTGTTCTTATTCAGAAACTTTGTAACTGAAAGACGTTTTCCACTATTCTTTATTTTATTTTATATATTTTATTTTTTGGTAAAGATAGAAGATTTTTCAGAAAACACTGTCAAAGTTGGAGTTTTCAACCGAATTTCCGACGAAGCAGCAG
This sequence comes from Maratus michaelseni, assembly GCA_963931845.1. Classification (NCBI taxonomy): domain Eukaryota; kingdom Metazoa; phylum Arthropoda; class Arachnida; order Araneae; family Salticidae; genus Maratus; species Maratus michaelseni. Next base: position 246,626,784 of record OZ007586.1, on the reverse strand, counting down.
GGGAAAGGGAAAAAACGTGACACGAATCGCTTATAACCCGGTAAGTAATTTATTTATCAAAAAATGAAAAATTCATTTCGATTCCAAATCGCTTCAATAGTCAGACCTTCCAATTTTATGCCTTTGTGTTTAAAAATGAGTGAGATAATGTATTAGAAAGTTTCGCGTTGTTGAGCAAGGAATTTGAGAACCACCTTAAGCGCTACTGTGCTATACCACTGTCATAAATTTGTAAGATTATTACAATTTTTGTTTTCAAATTTCCTCTTTTTAACACTTTCCAACATAATTAAAAAGTATGTATGAATTCGCCTTGTCTGTCTGTCCGTGCTCTAACTGTCGTAAATATAGTCGGATTGCCATGAAAGTTTTATATGTTATTGAAGTTTACCATATAATGTTCAGTATTGAAAATGAAATGTGTAGCATTTATATCTCGCTTGCAGGGACATTCAAAAGAATTCTGTTACATTATGGTCTATGGGGAAAAATCGTTTGCGGTGTATTTAATTAGCGATGATAACTAAAGTAGCGAAAAGTAGCTAAGTAGTGACTACTTTTGAAAAGTAGTTTGTAGTCGCCACTTTTTAAAACAAGTAGTTGTAGTTGTAGTTAACTACATTTTTCATAAAGTAGTTGTAGTTGTAGTTCGCTACAAACAAAAAGTATTTTTTCCGACCCCTGCTTGAGTTTCATTCTATGGTTTCACTGCTCTCACAGTGACCGCCATATTGGAGGCGGAGCTGATCTAACACAATCTAGTCTGTTCATTGGTCTGAGCTCGGGAAACTACGGTTGTTGCCAAAGCATAAGCTACAAATTCAGCCCTATTTCCGTGCCACGTAAGACAAATATATATATAGATATATAAACATATCATATGGGTCATTCCATTGTGACGGGTGTGACATCCAGACAAAATTTTAAGATTTTATATCTATATTTGGGGAAATAAATTAGCTAACAAATCCCTGAAAAGTATTTTAATTATGTTTTCTCATGCATATGCTTGGATAATTGAGCAAATATATAACTTCAATAGCTCTCAATATTTAAAAAAAAAAAAATTAAACTTGTGACGGGTGTGACTCTCTCGGGACAAGAGCTTTTACTTGCATACACATTTGTTAAAATTCCTGTGAATATTTAACTGTGTCATTATTAAAACAATTTTTTTCTAATGAAAGAGATTCAAATTAAACTTAATACGTAATTTTCATAAATTTAATAAAACTAACATATTTATGCAGTTAGTTTAAAATTTGTAGTGCCCCCTACTCGTTATAAGTGATGGGGGAGCTACTTTTTTTACAATAGCAGAAATTTTTTTAATTGTGATGTCATCTTCCTCTGGCCAAATCCAGTGTGGCCCACTAGCTTGCATGTATTTTAAGCTTATTTCTTCCTTGCGGAAGTTGATATTCAAGACATTACCATAGGACAAGCTATTACGCTTTTTACTACTGGCCAGGGAAACCAAAAGATAATCACCAATATTTAAATCTGATATTTTCAAAATCTTTCTGGGGGGAGATTCACAATTAGCAGTGACTGCCACTTCCCACAGTGTTGATTTGACAGTTTTCCCATCAAAAGGATAGTACTATCACCACTTACTTTAAAGTGGTGATAAGACTTGATGCCTTCGATGGACTTGATGCCAACCCATTTTCTGTCAGTATTTGTTTAGTTTCTAGTATTTTCACTGCTGAGACATACAATGCCTTCATTGCACCAATCTCCTGAGCACATTTAAAAAAATTCAAAGCAGAATTAACTTAAAAGTAAGTAAGTTGCTACCAACTCATAATTTGCTAAAATAATTCAAATATATATTTCATGATTTATCTTCTCTTTTTTGGCAAACTGGCCTTAATATGTTCAAAAACAAGAATGATTCAACCTTACACTTCATTTAAAAAATATTTAAATATATTTCAAAGCAATTTAAAATGTTGTTATACCTGTCACAAGAATTTTGTCACACTAAAATTTCGCACAAAATAAAAATTTAATGAATTTTTAACGTTTTGTAGTTATTCAGACTTGCAATAGATAGACTTTCCAAAAGTTTCATGTATTTTCATGGAAAAATGCATTTTGTATAATAACTTAAGCATCTTTTTTGTGACGGGTGTGACAGAGAGACAGTGTAAATATATTTGTAATAAAAATCAGGTCTTTTAAAATTTTTTGAAAAATTAAGTGTTTTAAAAGATACACAAAGGTCACAAATAGTAATATATGCACATATATGGAAAATGCTGCTGTTTTAAATATTGCTTCTGGTAGATTCAAAATACCCTATTTTACAGGCTGAAAGTTTTTCAAATTTTTCCAACTTTGAGCCTAGATAAATTATAAAAAAAAAATATTTTTAGAGCTTAGTTCTCTGTAATTTCATATGCGTCATATTTTTACCTTTAATTTGATATATTATTTGTAGTAATAAAAGACATTTGAAATTTCAATCCTCATGTCCACTTTTTCATGGAAATGCCCATATATAGTGTTGAATAATAATCAGTAATAATAAGTAAAATAGAATAAAATTTTAAAATATACAGTTCCAAGATGTTTTTGAAGTTAAAATTATTTTTCAAAACAAAAACAATATATATATGTAGGATTTCAGTTTGTACACTTCACTGCATCAAATGAACTAACTACTATTATTATCCATGGTTAGACACTTCACTTCATCAAATGAACTAACTACTATTATTATCCATGGTTAGACATGCGCAAGTTGTAAATAGTTTGAATCGCGAGATTGGGCTAAGAGCCAGTCTTCTAAATTTTGTTATGAAGCAAGATATATAAAATGGATATAGCCGGTAAAGGTGCTATTAGGCCTAGTTGGATTATTGTAAGGTAAATTTGTTATATAGTTTTAACCAAAACCGTATTAGTTGAAATTAAAGTTTGTATTTTGTTGTTCATCGATTATTGGTTCAGTAAAGCGACTATTTACATATGATCTACTTACATTTTTGGGGGCTCGGATGCCAAGATTATTAAAAGTAAAAGCTACCAGTAGTGAAATGGAAACCAAACGTAAAATGTTGTAAAACGCCAGTATCAAAAGTTGGGTTACGAATTAGCAAGGTGAAACCGTAATCGTATCACTTCAAGTACAATTTTTGAAAGATGGGAACTCTAAATAAATCTAAGAGAATTGATCTAATAAACCTCTGTGAAGAATGCGGAATTGAAGCACCAGAAGAACCGACAATACCTGTCCTAATAAAGCTGATCAAGAGTTGGGAGAGTTACAAAGAAGATTTTATAAGAGATCGATTGGAAGTAGTGATAGCAAGTAGAAAAGAGAAAGAAGAAAGAGAAGAGAAAGAGAAGAAATTACAAGCAGAACTGGAAGAGAAGAAATTACAAGCAGAAGAAAAGAAATTGAAAATGGAAATGGAAGAGAGAAAATTGAAAATAGAATCGGAGCAAAATTTTGAAATTAAGAAATTGCAGATACAAAAAAATTCAAGAGAACACATTAATGAAGACCCAAGGACAAATCCAGGTAAGCAATTTGAATTGCTTAGATTATTAACTAAATACGATAGCTCGAATGATATCAGTTTATATTTAGCTATGTACGAAAGGCAAATGGCGCAAACGGACATGGATACAAAAGAATGGGTAAATTATTTAATTAATCTAAGGCCGTTAGATGTGATCAATATAATAACAAGGGAAAACAAACCTGAAATTCACGATTATGATTGCATAAAAAATATTCTACTAAAACGCTACAAACTATCACCAGAGGAGTTTAGGCTGAAATTTTTCTCATCTAAAAAGGAGCCATCAGCCAATTGGCAAGATTTCGCTTATGAGATAAAGGTGTATTTTCAACAATGGATTGAAGGTCTTCAAGTAAATAGCTTTGAAGATTTAGCAGAATTAATTGTTGTTAATCAAATCAGGCATAATTTACCTACGGAAACAAAAACACTTTTCATAGAGGAATTATTAGTAATAAAGAAAATTGATGAATTAGTTAATAAATTAGATAATTACGAAACAGCACGAAGGGTTTAGAATAAACAATCAGTTAAGGATACAAGTAGCGATTTTGATGACAGAAGATCGAGAGTGGCTGACTACGCCAATTTGACAATAGACACAGTGTGAATCATGGAAGCAAAGAGTCGCATATAATCTGTTTTGCGTGTGGCAACCCTGGTCACGTGAGTGCGAAATGTGCCATGGCGAGTAATACAGAACGAGAATATTCAAATTTTTACCCGTAACATAATCAAAATTGGCGAGAAACAAAATACCAAAATGAAACCCAAAACACGCAAAGAAAAATAGTTAATATGGGAATGTTAAATGGTAAAAAAGGAAGAATCTTAGATATTAGCAGAATAAAAACAAACGTAATAATCGATACAGGAAGCGATATTTCAATCGCCAGTTCAAGATATCATACTGCAATAAACACGCCAAAACTAACCAGCAACAATATATCTATATCAGGCATAGGTGAAAAAGAAATTAAGCCAACAGGTTTTTTCTGGCATAAAGTCTATGTGGATGATACAGAAATCGAAGATAAATTTTACGTAGTACAAGAGACGGACTGCAACTTAATAATAGGTAGAAAAGCAGTAGAAGGCATGACGTTAAATGTAACGGAAGAGGATGCTAGAATAATAAGCGGCAACACAGTAAGAGTAGGATACATTAAAATCAACGAAACACCGACAAAAATTGATATAGCAAGTATAAACAAACATAATCGAGGTTGGGAAGATATGGTTAATATTGACTGCGTAAATGACGAGGCAAATTTAACTCATATTACAAATTTAGCAAACAGAGAAAAAATAAGAAAAGTAATAAAACCATATAAGCCGAATAAAACAAAAGATACAGGATTATCTGATGAATGGAATATTGACTATCCATCTCCTGAAGAAAATTATGAAATTAGTAGTCCTGCACATGATAGAAAAGACTATGTGAAAGATCGCAATAGGAATTTTGATCATAAGGGAAAGAACAGAAATTTTAATAGACCATTTGATAACAGAAGCAATAATAGATATCGCCAGAGATATTTTGAACAGTCATTTAACCGTGGAAATTACAATAAATATAGATATGGGAAACAGAGTCCTTTGAAACCTCAAGACATAACAGAAAATACTTCACATAATTCAAGAGCAAGGTACAATCCAAATTTTTCCCCTAGATACATGAATAGAGGCTACTATCATGGTCAAAATAATTATAATTATGGTGGCCAACGATCATACAAGGCTAGTTATAATGAACAAAAATATTCACAACCATCACATAAAAATAATTCTCATCATGGATTTAAAGAAGATTATAGTGGACGAGAAGCTTATTCAAATTCATTCTAGAAGCAATAGGCATGAAAAAACACAATAAATCAAGATGCTGATGTCGAGACGCCATCACGTCAGGATGACAGATTTGTAAGATTTCAGTTTGAACACTTCACTGCATCAAATGAACTAACTACTATTATTATCCATGGTTAGACACTTCACTTCATCAAATGAACAAACTACTATTATTATCCATGGTTAGACATGCGCGAGTTGTAAATAGTTTGAATTGTGAGATTGGGCTAAGAGCCAGTCTTCTAAATTTTGTTATGAAGCAAGATATATAAAATGGATATAACCGGTAAAGGTGCTATTAGGCCTAGTTGGATTATTGTAAGGTAAATTTGTTATATAGTTTTAACCAAAAGTGTATTAGTTGAAATTAAAGTTCATATTTTGTTGTTCATCGATTATTGGTTCAGTAAAGCGACTATTTACATATCATCTACTTACATATATATATATATTAACGTATAATATAGCGTCTAAATTATAAAGTGTTGGATAATTATCAGTAAAATTTAATAACTTAAAATATATTTTTCAAAAATGTTGTTGATCTTAAAAGTATCTTTTAAAAATGTATTTGAATATATAATTAAATATATAAAGTAACAAGTGCTGAATAATAATGAATAATAATGAGTAACACTGTACATTAATTTAAATTATATTTAAAGAAAATTGTTCAAGTTAAAAGTAATTTTCAAAACGAAATATGGTATAAATATGTATAAACATATAACATAAAAGCATATTAAATAAATATATTTGATTATAATGGGTAAAACTGAATAATAATTCAAAATATGCACTTTACAGTATGTGACAGTTTTAGGATTCTTAAAAATTTTTTGGGTATGGTAAATTTTAAAACAATCATCTGCGCAAAGACCCACATCGCATTCTTTGCATTGAAAATATGAGTCAATGATTGCGTTAGAATCATTTTTGAGAAAAACATACGATATTTCTGGGTTTGGCAGAGTATAAAAAGCAAGTTTTATAACATACGCAGGTTGGAAATTAATGCTGGCTAAACAAAGTTCTTTTGATTACTGGAGAAATGAGAGATCAATTTAAATAGATTCAATTCTTGTATGATAAATATGTTGTAGGAAAAGCAGTAGAGAAGAAAAACTCAAAGTAGAATCTCAGTTTTTTTATTAACAACTTGATAACAGCATAACAGATGAAAAGGTAAACAAACTTACGTCATGATATATTGTCGGACATTCTCAAACATGGCGATTTCACAAAACAACATAGTAGAGCAAGACAGCGTATTGAAGATTTACACATAATGATGTTTAAAATAACCTATCTCATTCCAGAGCATTCATACTTTTAGTTAAAACTGTTAATGAACTAAGGACTATTAAAAAGTTTAAATTATAAACTTCCATGGAATAAGGACCAGCCTATTCCAAGCTTCATGATTATTTTCTCCATAAATGGAGATGAGAAAAGACAGCTTTGAAAGCACCAACATTGCGTATTTAAACAATACCGCAGATTCCACAACCGGTTGACGCCTACTAGTAGAGCCAATCATGGACGAGCATCGAATTCAACTTCTTAGAATTCGATACGAGTCGGTTCAAACCAACTAAAGTGCCATGTTGCCATCTGGCGGGAAAAATATTCTCGGTGGAATTAGCGTCAGTCTGGTTATTGATTTAATGAAAGTAGGTGGTGAAAGTTTACGATATTAAAATAAGGAAAATGGCGAAATGCCGGAACGGCGCCACAGAAATCCCTCCCGGAGAAAAGTATCTGAATTCAACACTGAATACTGGCATCTTTTAGACATTTTAATTAGTTATTGGAAATTGATATGAAAATATAAATAATTTAATTTAAAACAAATTCATTTGAAATGTTATGAAAAATTATTGATGGAAAATATCAAAATAACAACCAAAGAAAAAGGCAGAAAATTCATCTTAACTTACTGTGCTGAAAAAAATTATGATTCTTCTAACATCCACAATCTGTACTTTTTTTTTTATTATTACTGCGCAATATGTTTTGCAGGAACAGTAAAGTATAAAACAGAGTTCCTCTTTTCTTCTCAAAGAAAGAAAATATGAATAATAATAATGACGCCAACGTAGAAATAACTTGTTTTCAATCAAGATAAAAAAATAAAAATAAAACAGTACCATGAAATACGCATAAACATTTAGTCCAGCACGAGTTTGAAGTATACGTCATATGTTTACACTTGATCAGCTGACTAATTCATTTCATTCATTCATACCAGACATTCCCTGTTCCAAGAGGTATAAAATTTCTCGATAAGCAAAAACTGAAAGATTTATTAGATACGATAAAAGAAGGTCACGATAGAAATGAGTCACTATTCAAACAAATAAATATGGCTGATAAAAATGCAATTTTATTTTATTGCAGTAATTGTATGAAAAATTAAATTATTATGGATAAAAAAATATATTAATTGATTTCATTTATTTCCCTAGTTAAAATGAAATGTGTTCTATCATGATACTTATTTAAATATGATTATTATAAAAATGTGTACATTAAATAAAAAAACAAAAATGTTCCAAGTCTGTCACGAATTTGTGTCTCTTGGGATCTGAAAACCACAAGCCTAGTCACGTATTCCGGTCACGTGGGATCTGAAAACCAAAAGCCTCGTCATGTATACGGGGTGCTTGTCCCAAAGGGGTTAATGGTTTAAACTCTATTACACATGTTTATTTTTTGCTGAGAGCAGTAAAACCACACTTCACTCTCCCATAATGTTTTGACAACTGTTTGTTGTTTTGGCCTGCTGGCATGTGCGATGACATCATACACCCAGGAAAACACTGGAAGCTCATTAAGTAAAGGTGAAAATAAGCACTCGCCAGTCGCCACTCGTCGATTAAACTTGAAAAACTGGCGATTAAAAATATGTAAAGAACCGGCCAAATACAGGATTTTCCGATTTACGTTTTTCCTCTAAAATTTGCGATTTTTCCACGCCCGTTCGACAAAATTCATGATTTTTTTCATGCCCAATCACCGAAATTCAAGATTTTTCGCATCCGTTCGACGAAATTCATGATTTTTCCACACCCGATCGGTGAAATTCTTCAATTTTCCGCGCCCAATCGCCAAAATTATTGATTTTTGTTAGCATATATAAAGCTTTCCTTGATCACTTATACAATATTCAAATGCTTTCATTTCCTTTTTCTTTAAAACTCTTTTCAACCTGAATCTAAACAGCTGTGTTCTTCTCCATTCAAACCTTAGTTGTTTATCTAGGATCAATCTTTTCAGAGATCACGATTATGTCACTTTATTTTTCAAAATGTCATATCAGCTTGCCTTCAGTATCATCATTACTTTATCTGGATCATCACATGTTTGTTATCTTTAACTACAAGAGGGCTTCTGTGAATGAATGACATAATGTGACACACCCTCTTGAGTACTACAACTTTGATTCAGCTGTTAGTTTGACTAGGGTATAAAGGTTGAAACACCATGTTATCATTATCTGTTTTTTTTTCTTCCTTTTAATGAGTTCTAGAAACCATTTTTGCTTGTAAGCATAATGGAGTTTCATTTAATTGGACTTTGCTTTATTTGACCAGATGTTTATTTTATTCCAACCACATGCCAGCTGTAGTTGTTATTCATTTTCTTTTTGTTTGGTTGAAAGTATAAGATGTTTTACAGATAGTGAAAGATGTTTATGCTACATATTTTTATTTAAAGTTATGAAGTGTATTACAAGTTTATAGAAACATCCTATCCTGAATTAGATGTTGTTAATGGATGTTATGAAAAATGAGAATGAATATTTTGCCATGTTGTCATTGTCAGCCATTTAAAACATTTCGTTATGTAAGTTTATTTTTCATACTTTAAGTTTATTTATATTCTGTTTGAGTTTATTTTTAAATGTTTTTTTGTTAATAAACATTTAGTTTATTTCAAACTTAATTTGTTTTATAATTGTTTATTTTACACTCTGCCATTTATTTTTCAGCTTCCAATACTCTGTTTTAATTTAATTAATCTTAGAAGCCGGCATTTTTGGTGTATGCACCGGCTGTCCCGATATACCGGGCTATTAATTTTTTCCGCGCCCGATCGCCGAAATTCTTGTTTTTTCCATGCCCAATCTCTAAAAATCTTGATTTTTTTTTTTTTCACGTTTGATCGTAAAAATTCATGATTTTTCTGCACCCGACTGCAGAAATTTATCATTTTACAGTGTCTGATCGATGACATTCATGATCGCCGAAATTTGATTTTTTTTCCACGTCCGATTGCCGAAATTCATGATTTTTTCGCATCTGATGGCCGATATGATTTGATTTTTACACTTCCGATCGCCGAAATTAATCATTTTTCTGCATCCGATCGCAGAAATTCATGATTTTTACGCACCCAATCACTGAAATTTATGATTTTACTGCATCTGATCGATGAAATTCACGATTTTTCCGGGTCCGATCGACGAAATTCACTATTTTTACATGCCTGATCGATGAAATTCACAATTTTCTGCACTCGATTGATGAAATTCATGATTTTTACGCTCCCAAATGATGGAAATTCATGATTTTTATGCTCCCAAATGATCAAAATTCATGATTTTTACACTCTCGAATGACAAAATTTGCAATTTTTTCTGGTCTAATTGATGAAATACACATTTTCTGAATTATGAAGATGTTAGCCTTTTTTGGTCTGCGAGCCACAGCTTGTGCATGTGTAATGTATATCATGTTGTGGGTTATTATTTAGTGTATAAACACACCTATTTTATTATTGTCAGATATTAATTCTAGACAAATATTTTTTTTTTAAAAAAGGTACTTATGTAGTTAGCTACACATGTACCTAAGCTTAGTGAGACTTATGTTGTTAGCTACATAAGCACGTTGCGTATAACTTTGGAAATTAGTACCTAAATAGATTGGAAATTAGTATCTCAAGTTTTATGCAAAGCAATATGAATTAAAATATTTTTATTTGGTACATAAATTACTTTACTGTAAACCTACCGGCCAGTGGCTACTAAGCAAAATTCCTTATTTTCACCTATCATTAAGCATTCATTTTTATCAGCTGTTGAAAGTAGGGGCATTACTTCCTGCTTCTAGTGTTTTCTTTCAACTCCTTAAATACAGTGAGTTGTTTTTCTGACATTGCTCTTTTGCTTTTTCATGTTGTGGTTTAGTGGTTGGTATGCAGATGTTTTTCGTTTTTTTCTTTCAAAATGAAAGTAAATTAAGATGTATCTTTGCTGAGCTGATATGGTATGGTAAAGAAATTATTTATTCTGTTTCCCAAATTGATTCAACATTGTGTTGAGTCCAGAGATTGTTTATTCTATCAAAAGTCAAATGGCTTGTGTTTGAAAGTACTTGTGCTATCACTGATATGAGACTGTTTGATTTCTTTAAAGCTATAAAGGCCTGCTTCCTTATTTAAGAACTTGTTACTTTTTGAAGAAATAAAATGTATTCTTGTTTTTAAAACATTTCTCTGACAAGTTATATAAAACACAGTTCAGAAGTAATTGATCTACATATTGTTTGATGGCTGAGAGGGGAGGCAAGGTTTATTTAAAGATAGGATATTTATTTAATGCAGTTATTGAACTTTTGTTACTTTGGAAATACATTGAATATTAAACATGCTTCTCATATGAGCTTCTTAATGTTTTTGAGATAAAATGAATGACTCTGCTAATTTTTTTTTTTCAGGACAGTTTGTTTTTACACACTAACATAGGTTATGGGCCATCCGTGGGTTATGGTATAAGCCCATCAACCATAAGAAGTGTGATTATAGAGCAAGTACCATAAAATCCCATTATTTCCCCCCCCCCCCCAAATGCGACGAAAAATCATAAAATAATCAGAGGGGGCACTTACACAGTATTAAAATTGTAGTATATGATATCTATGGGTAGTGGTGGTGGGGGGTGGATGCTAATGGCCAATTGTCGCATAGTATATATTATTTTAATAAAGTGAGAAAAGAAAAACATTTTGAAAAAAATATATATATATACAAAATAGAAAAACAGTATAATTTCACGATTAATGGCGATTTCAGATTATAGAAAATTCTGTATTTCAGAAGCTTTGAAACTGGAATGCATTTAGATAAATAATAACACTAATATCTGTCATAAGATAAATAATAACACTAATATCTGTCATTAATATGGTAACAGAAAAATAAAAGGAACTTAATAATTTAAAATAATTAAAAAACACTAAGAAATTGCAGTTGAAAATGTCCTGAAATACTTTCTAGAACTAGTAACATTTTATGTAGTGTCGCCATCTGTTGTAAATTAGGAAGATTAAATATCCTTTTTTTTAAAATCATGATTTCTTATCTATAAATGCTAAATAAATAATACAAATCACAATGGGAGAAGAGAACTTACAGAACGAATTGGTAGTGTTGCCAGATTTTTAAAACAAAAAACATTGCTGCCATAAAGATAGCACAAAATACGCTACAAATTCGACTTTGGCGCCATCTACTGATCAATCAATCGATAACTTTTTTGTTAATGGTTTTCATAATAACGTTAAATCTATATATATATATTTCTCTTATGTAGCGCAAAAATAGGGCTGAATTTGTAGCTTATGGTTTGGCAACAACCGTAGTTTCCAGAGCTCAGACCAATGAACAGACTAGATTGTGTTAGATCAGCTCTGCCTACAATATGGCAATTATTATACAAAATGCATTTTTCCATGAAAATACATGAAACTTTTGGAAAGTCTATCTATTGCAAGTCTGAATAACTACAAAACGTTAAAAATTCATTAAATTTTTATTTTGTGTGAAATTTTAGTGTGACGGGTGTGACAAAATCTTTGTGACAGGTGTGACAAAATTCTTGTGACAAGTATGACAACATTTTAAATTGCTTTGAAATATATTTAAATATTTTTTAAATGAAGTGTAAGGTTTAATCATTCTTGTTTCTGAACATATTAAGGCCAATTTTCCAAAACAGAGAAGATAAATCATGAAATATATATTTGAATTATTTTAGCAAATTGTGAGTTGGTAGCAACTTACTTACTTTTAAGTTAATTCTGCTTTGGATTTTTTCAAATGTGCTCAGGAGATTGGTGCAATGAAGGCATTGTATATCTCAGCAGTGAAAATACTAGAAACTAAACAAATACTGACAGAAAATGGGAAGGCATATCAAGTCCATCGAAGGCATCAAGTCTTATCACCACTTTAAAGTAAGTGGTGATAGTACTATCTTTTGATGGGAAAACTGTCAAATCAACACTGTGGGAAGTGGCAGTCACTGCTAATTGTGAATCTCCCCCCAGAAAGATTTTGAAAATATCAGATTTAAATATTGGTGATTATCTTTTGGTTTCCCTGGCCAGTAGTAAAAAGCGTAATAGCTTGTACTATGGTAATGTCTTGAATATCAACTTCTGCAAGGAAGAAATAAGCTTAAAATACATGCAAGCTAGTGGGCCACACTGGATTTGGCCAGAGGAAGATGACATCACAATTAAAAAAATTTCTGCTATTGTAAAAAAAGTAGCTCCCCCATCACTTATAACGAGTAGGGGGCACTACAAATTTTAAACTAACTGCATAAATATGTTAGTTTTATTAAATTTCTTTTGTATATTTACTATTGTTGAGTTTACTGTCTGTACTGATCACTGTATTTTTTTGGTAAACAACTTTCAAATTGTACACTTTGCACGATGTCACACTTGTCACTTCTTCGTCACACCCGTCACAGCAAAAAAAAAATTCTTATACATTAAAATAATTAAAATTTATTATGAAAATTACGTATTAAGTTTAATTTGAATCTCTTTCATTAGAAAAAAATTGTTTTAATAATGACACAGTTAAATATTCACAGGAATTTTAACAAATGTGTATGCAAGTAAAAACTCTTGTCCCGAGAGAGTCACACCCGTCACAAGTTTAATTTTTTTTTTTTAAATATTGAGAGCTAGTGAAGTTATATATTTGCTCAATTATCCAAGCATATGCATGAGAAAACATAATTAAAATACTTTTCAGGGATTTCTTAGCTAATTTATTTCCCCAAATATAGATATAAAATCTTAAAATTTTGTCTGGATGTCACACCCGTCACAATGGAATGACCCATATGATATGTTTATATATCTATATATATATTTGTCTTACGTGGCATGGAAATAGGGCTGAATTTGTAGCTTATGCTTTGGCAACAACCGTAGTTTCCAGAGCTCAGACAAATGAACAGACTAGATTGTGTTAGATCAGCTCCGCCTCCAATATGGCAGTCACTGTGAGAGCAGTGAAACCATAGAATGAAACTCAAGCTAGCAATTATTAAAAATAAAATAACATGTACGTAATCCAAAGCGTCTGAGATGATTCCTCATTTTAATTATGAGTAATATCGTTAATTTCAAATGAATTCTCAACTCTTATTTAGAATTCATTTATGAATTTCACTCACTCAAAAATCGGAGTAAATAAAAATATCAACTGTCTAGATTGCACCTGCCGCCATCTGTTGCTGTCTTGATGAAGTAAAAAGTAATTCTTTTGTAAAAATCTATAATCAATTAGAACAGTAAAATGTTGAACGAAATTTAAACAGTGATTGATGATGTATATAAACTATCCTCCTATCATATAGTTTTTTTCTCTAATGAATTTAAGCCGTGCTGTACAATATTATAGGTGCAATAAGTTTTAAACTAATTATGTCTCCAAGATCCTTTTTTCATAGTATTTAAATGATTTGTATGCCCATTGGTAGCGCCAACTAAATGCATTTTTAGTTGTGTTTTCAATGGAGAATTATTTTTTTACATTAAAAAAAAAATGTCAATTTCATATGTTCAAATGTTTTATGGTAGAACTTATTCTGGCTAGAATTGCTGAAAATGAAAAAGGGGCGGGCGAGCGAAGTGAGCTGGGACCGCGTAGCGTTCTCAATATGAATCGCTTCGCAATGCACGAGGGGTTGGCGAGCGTTAGCGAGTAGGGGGGCTGAGCCCCCTAGTATGACTATAAATTCTTTGATAAAATAAACAGATTGTTTTTTAATCAAAACATTTCACACACAACATCAAATACACATTTTTAAACTTATTTCATGAGAAACTTTCACTATCTGTACTTTTATTACCTTCATATCACCATGGAGATAAATTTACAGCAAAACTAACGTTTGGTTATATTACTTTTTCAGATTCTCAACTGTTGAAGTTGTGTATGCACTTTTGTGTTTGTAGACATTTGCGATATATCAAAGAATCGTCACGCCTTTCTGATCCATCAGGAAAAAAAAACCCGCTCACAATATAAATTTTTTTGTATTGATCTTGACGTGCGCAGCAATATATATATATTTTTTTTTTTTTGGGGGGGGGGGAAGAGTGCTTTCTCGGGATTTTTTGAATTTTCCAATTTGTTTACAAAGTGGTAGGGGGACGCTTAAGGGCAGATTAACAGGATTTTATGGTAGTTTATAATGTGTAATATCCTTTTTCATATTTTTGGATGATAGAGGTGTTTTATATCCCAGTTGAGAAACCTAGTTTGAAAAAACTGCCTCCAATAGTAATTAGTAAGGTATATTAGATAATGAAATGGGGAAGGGAGGCAGTAATGGTAAAGAAAATTAAAAATATACTCTAATATCACGATTGTAAGCCCCCTTTTTCAAAAACAAAAAGGGTTAAATGTTGGAGGGAGGGGGGGTTATAATAGAGATTTAAAAAAATTATTTAAAAACCTGTTTTTATAATTAATTTAGAAGTAAACAGGGGCGAGAATCTTCTGTATTTTGGCCGATTTTCACTCAAAAATAAATAAAAAAATCTAAACCCCTCCCTAAAATCCTGCCCCCCCCCCTCCCTAAAAAAGAACAAAAATCTTTTAAAATCTTTTTTTAAAATCTTTTCTTTATTTATTATTTTATTCAAACAATAAATAATCAATCATCTAAATCTCCCTCCAAATTACTGCTTCCCCTTTGCTCTCCCCACTCTGTTTCCAAAACCCAATAGTTTAACCTTTGTAACTCTTTAATTTGAATGTTCTTTTCAGACTTATTTAATATTCTATATTTACAATAAATAAATCTAATTTACCACCTAAATTAAGCCATCCTCCTAAAACAATGCTTTTCTCCACTTCTCCCCACCCCCCAGCCTCATCTCATGAAGATCCTCCTCCTGCAAATGCATCTCATTAAATTTAAAATTTTTAATTTTTCTTTGCTTTATTTGTGATTTTTTGTAAACAATATTTAAATAACAATCTAAATTATTCCCCTCCTTCCTCCCAAAAAGTCCACTTTATTTTCTTTTCCTCCCCCCCCCCTCCCCAGTACATACTTTAAAGTCTTAATTTTTTTTTCCTACAACAATTAAATAATAATTTTCAAAAATAATTAAATAATTATATAATTTGCTCCTCCACTCACCCAAAAAATTCTGCTTCTCCCTCCTCCCCCAGCACACAAACTTTAAAATCTTTAAAATTATTTTTAAAGAGATTACTTTAAAAAGATTTTTATGCTGTATTGATACTTTGTAGCAACAATAAATAAATGATCATGTAACTCTCCCCTTAAATTTCCATTCCCCATCCTCAGAAAAAGGGGTGTATTTCTAGAGATGGAGGGGGAAGAGGAAAAGCAGAAAGAAAATTTTAGTTTTTTTTTTTTTTTTTTTTAAGTTTGACTGTTCTCACAGCTGATATTTTATTAATGGGAGGGAAGTTATTTTAGAGAACATATTTATTTCAAAACATAAAATATACACATGATTCAGGGAAGAACAGCCGAACTGCACATAAGATGAACATTTTTGCTTTCTTCTCACATATTTAGAAACCCACCCCCCTCCCTTGGGAGAAAAAGACAAAGCAAAAATTTCAAAGGGGATAATTATTTTAGATGGATACTTATATGAGATGATGTAGATGAGATGAGTTACCTTACTATAAAATAAGAAATAGAACAGCGTTTAAACAAATATATATATTAAAGATTTTAAAGTGTTTTCTGAATGGGAGAACAGTGGGGGAAATGGAACTTTTGGGAGAAAGGAGGGTAATTTAGATGATTGATTATGCATTAATTGTTACTAAAGAAAAAAAAAATACAGCAGATTAAAAAAAAATAGTTTTAAAGAATTTAAATATTGTATGCGCGTGCGTGTGTGTGTGTGGGGGGGGGGGTCATTTTTGGAGTAGAGATAAAACTTAGGTGACAAATTATCTATTTATTTTTACTAGAGAGCAACAAATAGGACAAAAGATTTCTTCAAATAAGAGTTTTACAAATTTTAAGCTTTGTATTCTCGGGGATGAGGGGGTAATATTCAAAGGAAAGGGTTTGTAATTTAGATGATTTGTTATTTATTTATTGTTAATTGACAGCAAATAGGACAGAAGAAATAATATAAATATTTTTTATAAATAGTTTAAATATTTTTTATAGGGGTTAGCAAAGAGGTGGAGTGATAGTTGAAATGGTTGATTATTTATTTATTGTCACTAGACAACAACAAAAAGAGCACATATTTTTTAATAACGAGTTTTAAAGATTGTGAACTTTGTATGCTGAGGGGGGAGGAAGAAAACATACATTTTGGAAGGAGCGGGAGATTGTAGTTTAGATAACTGATTTTTTACTTATTGTTATATTACTAGTGAGCAGCAAGAAGGCCAGAAGTAAGATTCTCAAGATTTTGAACTTTTGTGTTAGGGAGGGCAGAGAAGGAAATCAGACATTTCATGTGTGGTGGTATTTTATTAACATTATATAAAAGCAAAAGAGGAAATCTGCCACAATTTTGAAAAGATTGAAAATTCTCTTCCTTGGATTTTTAAAATCAATTTTTTGTAAAAAAAAAAAAAAAAAAAAAAAAAAAAAAAAATGTGTGTGTGTGTGGGGGGGGGGCTTATATTTGGGAATGGAAAATAAAATCAAAATTGCTTAAAAGTGGGAGGGGCTTACTTTCGGGATTTTATGGTAAATTTTTCTGAGAATGAAAAAGTGAATGAGCTGTTTTTTATGAATTCTTTTTTTTAAGCATGTGCTAGTTGACTAAATTGAATTGGTTTTTTGAGAAAATTTTTAAATGTGTTATACAAAATTTTCAGAAAGGTGGTTTTTATATGAAATTTTAAATATGGTGTATTTTAATGAAGAAAATGGTTGGTTTTTATAATTACAGAATTGATGTTTTTGAAGAATTTTCTGGAAATGAATGTGCATACAGAGAAAAAAAAGGAAATCGTTTTTAGAATTTTATACTTTTTATATATATATATATATATTGTTAGATCTTTTATTTTCAAGAACTTTAATTTTAGTTTTTCAAGAACTTTTAGTTTCTTTAAGAACTTTATTTTTCAAGAATTTTATTTTCTTTTTGAAATGGCTCAATCAAACAGTTATATAGATAAATTAAGGGGAAATAATTATCAAAGTTGGTCTGCTGACATGGAATATTTACTGATAAACCAGGGTTTATGGGATATCATTATTGGTGAAGAAAAAATAGCAGAAGTTAGTACAACTGTTATGGCCGCAGATGTTAAGAAGATCACACATAGATTTGACATTGCTTTGTCTTTCATAAATTTAAGCACTGAAAAAGATTTTCAAAAATTAATTGAGAATGCTAAATGTGCAGTTGAGGCCTGGAATAACTGTAAAGAAAGTTATGTGCCAGATACAAGGTCTCAGCATATGGAAAAGTTTTCGGAAATAATTGAGTCACATAAGGGAATGGATGAGAGAATAAGCCTGTTTGCTTCACGGCTTCAGAGGCTGACAGTACAACTTAAAGAGTTTAATGATAATTTTGATGAAATATATACATGTTTTCAGTTATTGCATTACTTGCCTCCTCAATATGATCAAGTTGTTCATAATACAGGGTGTTTCTAAATGAATATTGGAGTTTTAACGCTTGGTAGTATTTATTACATAAAACTTAAAATTATAATTAATACATAAAATGAAAGAGCAACTCAAACAGTTTTACCTACAAGCTTACAAGTGTTCAATGTGAACAACTTAATATAGCTTAATATAGAAACACTCCAATAGCTTTCGTCACACAGCACACATCAAGTCGATAGCTCAGTTCTTCCCAAACGTTAATTAGTGTTTGTAGGGTAATTGTTGCAACAGCTGGCTGGGGATCACATCTGAACTTTATCCGGAACGCACGTTGCATGGTAACTACAGATTTGGTCTTTGCAAACTGCAGAACACAAAATGCTTTCTGTTCACTAGTCGCCATTTTCGGTACTAGTGCTTTCTAACGTATCACGGAAGAAACATTGCCTTACGCATGTGCATGCACAGATACCAACAAACTGTTTCAGTTGCTCTTTCATTTTATGTATTAAGTGTAATTTTAAGTTTTATATAATAGATACTACAAAGCGTTAAAACCCCGATATTCATTTAGAAACACCCTGTATATTAAGATGGAATAAAGCAGTGGTGATTGTGTTCAGGTTATGTATACCTGAATTCAGGTATTTTTTTCCCTTTTCAGTCCAGAAATTCTGGTTTTTCTGATAGTTAAATTCATAAAATAAGACTAAAATATCAATTTCTTATGATTGCTAAGCATAATTAAAATTCATATTTTTCATAATTTGACATCCCTGTAGTAAATTATATGTTCCCTCCCCCTCTCTCCATATGAAAACGTTTTCTTGCTAAAATTTCAGGTATTTTTTCATGAACCCACAATCACACATGATAAAGATAATTTTGTCTTTTCGAAGATTGTTCAGGAGCTTAATGCTGAGGAGACATGTCTCAGACTTTGGAAGGCAGATTCAGAGAGGGAATAGTTTGATGTACAGAATAATCAAATCCAGAAAACTGGTAGAAAAATAAAATGTTGGGCGTGTGGAAAACTTGGTCATACACAATTTAAATGTTACAGTAAAGTAAAATCCAATTATCATTTTAATAGAAATAGAAGTTTTTTCAGATCGCCATCAAGAAGTAAAGATTTGCACAGTAGAGGATGCACCAGAGAATGACAAATGTATACTGGAGGGAACTCTCAAGCCAATGAACGGCGTTCTCAAAACAACTTTAGACCATAAAGAAGCAACTCACGTAAGTGTAATTTCTTTATATGGTCAAATCTTGGAGAAGTCAGTCCCGAAGGTGCCTGGATCTGTGAATCAGGTGCTTCACACCTTTTTTGCATGTTGAAAGAACTGTTTGTTGATTACAAACCTCTTCAGAACCAACACTTGTCGGTGACAGTGATGGACCTCATTTTTCCAGTAGAGGGGATCGGAACAGTACAGTTGAATTTTGGCAGAAGTACCATAACCCTGCATAATGTTTTACACTCTTCAAAATTGAGAAAAACTTAATATCTGGTCCACCTTTGGATAAAATGGGAGCAAGGTTCATTGGCAGTGGGGGCAAAGTTAAGGTATATAAAAATGATAAGTTTCGCTTTCAAGCAGTTTTATGTAATGGCATGTATTATGTCTATCCTAAAATTATTTATAAGAGTAAGAGAGTAAGTTTTAAAATTTTAAATGTGACTAAAGCTCGGGAAAATTTTGAAGCATTGCATAGAAGTCTAGGTCATATAAACAAAACAATCATTGAGCATACATATAGAAATAATTGTGTCAAGGGTCTGCCAAACATTAAATGTAAGGATTTTACATACAAAATTTGCACAATAAGTTTAGAAAGGTGTCATTTAAACCTGTAAAGGATAATAAGAGAACACAAAAACCACTTGAACTCATTTTTGCCGACACATGGGGTCCATGAAAAATCCGTGATAGAAATGGCGAAATGTGCTTTCTTACAATTATGGATGATTACTGAAATAAAGTTGCTCTATATCCATTAAGGGATAAATCAGAAGTTTTTGCCATTACTAAAAGACACATTGAGCGTGTTGAAAATTTCTTAAAAGCTAAAGGCAAAGTCATTCAGCTCGGCCAATATTATCGATAGCGCCTTGATATTAAAATGAACGTATGGTGTCGTGTAGATTGTAATGCTGAATATTGATTTTGTTTGTTTGTTTTTATTTAATTTTTGTGGGTGTTGGGTTTTTCTGGTGCCCCTCTTGCTAGCAGAAGGGTTAAAACCCAAGATATCATTTATAGCAGAGTAAAAAAACAAGTGAATTCTTGAAAATAGTTTAAAATAACTTGATAAGCATGCATTCTAAAATTGTAATTAAGATGTGTAAAATGTTCTACTTACATAAGTCTTCAATAAAGATGCAAGGAATTCCATATATAACTTTATTTGGCAAACTGAACATTACTTGTTGTTCCAAAAACATAAAGACAAAGTTGCAGAAATAAGTGACTTGAGCTTAGAACTATCGATGACTTTGAGACTTTATAGAAAACGTAGGGCTATTAAATATTGACATACGATATTCACTGCAGAAATTCATCCAAAGAGGGGGAATATGCTTTAAACTTGATTAAATCCATCACGAGAGCAGCTAGAGACTTCACAGAGATCGTCAAATATGACTAAATACATTACGAGAGCAGCTAGGGACTCACACATCTCACAGATGACACAGATCACAACTCCCAACTCACAGATACCGAAAATGAAATCGCTGTCCCTTTAAACTGGAGTGAAAAGCCTATCGGCCAATCAAGAACGACCATGCGATTTGCATAACTTGAAAAATAATTAACATTTCTACTATCATTTACATAAAAAATTATTAAATATTACCAAGAATTTAGAAAACTACTTTAAGTATAAAAATGACTTTAAAAAGGGCTTTTTACTTATTAATTAAATTTAAATAACAATTTTAACTTAAAGAAAAATAAATGCGAGCGAATGCGATCGCAAGCAAAAATGCCGAATACGATCTGCGATAGAGAAGCGGCACAAAACAGCTCAACCGAGCCGAGGTGGAAGGAAAAAACGTAAACAAACGCCGTAACGGCGGCTAGCAGGAGGGAAAATGAAGAACGGTAGCTAAACTCAAGTCACTTTTACATTACAATTAAATAAAACATTGAAAGAAAAAATTCTTGGGAAATAATTTTCCCCACAATTTTGTTAGCCAATAACTTATTTATCATTTGCAATTTATTTTCTTTTGAATTCAATGGCACTTTTGAAATAAAAAACAGGTTTGAGTATCAAACCTAGTATTTTGCATAATAAAGCAAAATTTTATGGTATGTTTTTAGCTCACAGGCTATCAAAGACAAAGAGGTAATGTGCCCACCGGTTATGTATGCACGTATGTATGCATGTTTGTACGTAAAGCGATAATGCTTGATAGAAACAACCATTTTGCATCAAATTTTGTTTATAGGTTCATCGTGATAAGGCACTTCCCTGATTAGTTTTGGGGGTTCATTGGTTAAGTATAAAGGGGGAAAAGGGGGCTAATCCCCCCTTAATTTAGATAGATGGGTTTTTCATGCAGAATTATCCGATTTTTTTCAATTTTTGTGTATAGGCTCATTGTGATAAGGTGCTTCCCTGATTAGGTTCATTGGTTAAGTATAAAGAAGGATATGGGGGCTAATCCCCATTAACCCCCAAAGCATTTTGCCCGTATTTTTCCGTTTCCCAGAAACAACTTAAATTGGCTGTAGACAAAAATATTTTTAACGGAATTGTATTTTAAGATATATGTATGATAAAGAGATATGAAGTGTATTTTAGAAATAAACCGTGAATGAAAATCTCAATTAATATTAGTTTAATGAGCGTTTATGTGAAAATGCAGGAAAGCCCTCAGACGCTCAGAGGGTTAATTTAGATAAATGGGTTTTTCATACAGAATTATCCGATTTTCTTCAAATTTTGTATATATGTTCATTATAATTAGAGGTTTCCCTGATTAGTTTTAGGGGTTCATTGGATAACTATAAGGGGGTAACAGGGGATGATCCCCTCTTATTATATTGTCGATTTCTTTATTTTTCTAATACTAATTTATTTTTCGGCTTATTTCAAATTCTTTGAAATAAGAGTATAATATACAATTAGTGTGAATAGCCTTTGAGCTCAATGCGCTCAGTTTAACTGGGCAGTTTTCTTTTTATTTATTCTTCCTTTGTTAGTTTCTTTGTTTTTTTCATATATATATATATATATGATTCATTGCTTACTACATCTGTTGGTATTTAAATTGCTCATACATTTGGCTTTCGAAATTAGCAATATTTCTATCCCCACACATTTTAAGGTAGTTATCGCGATATATCCAGGGATGAGATTGACAAAAAAGCAAAAAAGCTGAAAACTGCGCGAACGACGTTTGAGCAATAAGTTATGAATTTCAAGCGCCACAAATATTATAATTGCTATTAAAAAATATATATTTTTAACTAGGATAAATATATGTATATATATTACACCAATTTAGCTTTGAGTACATTAAAGAGAAATTATTAACAAGTATTAGGTAGAAATTATTTACTTACTCTAATTAAAAGTTTATTTTACCAAGATACAGCACATTAATAAAATCTTTCAATGGCATGAACATTTTTTTAATTGAAATTTTGAAAAATAGTAAGACACTTTTCTTGAAAGAGCAAATCAAGTATGTGGTAATAATTGCAACCACCTTAAATAAATGATAGAACAAAGTTCCCACCCTCTTTTAAAATAAACAATAAGTATTTAAGGAATTAGAGATTTTTTAAGGACATTATCAGTGGCACCAACTAGTCAGTGCTGTGGTTATTCCAGATTCCAGGTCATTTTTACCAGTCAGCTTGAAGCTAGGTTTTGGATTTTTTTTAATAGATTTTTAAAAATTTAATTTATTTTTGCATTTTATAGCAAATTTTCTACATTAGTAAAAGAAACTTGGTTTCAATCTTTTAACCCAATGCAGTAAATTCTGATGAAATTTGCATTTTTTCAGCAATCCTTTAACGAAATTTGCTTATTTTCAGTGATCCTTTGGCGAAATTCACATTTTATTAGCGATCCTTTAGCAAAATTCGCATTTTATCAGCAATTCTTTGGCAAAATTCACGTTTTAACGGTGATCTTTTGGCTAAATTCACGTTTTTACGGCGATCTTTTGGCTAAATTAGCATTTTTACGGCAATCTTATGAGTAAATTCGCGTTTTTATGGCAATCTTTTGAGTAAATTTGCATTTTTATGGCGATCTTTTGAGTAAATTCATGTTTTTACAGCGATCTTTTGGCTAAATTTGCGTTTTTTCAGCGATCTTGTGGCTAAATTCGCGTTTTTCAGTGATCATGTTTTTGCTAGAATGCTAGATTCGCATTTTTACGGTGATCTTTTGTCTAAATCAGCATTTTTACGGTGATTCTTTGGCTAAATTAGCGTTTTTATGGCAATCTCTTGAGTATATTCACATTTTTACGGCAATCTTTTGAGTAAATTCGTATTTTTACGTCTATCTTTTGGCTAAATTCTCATTTTTACGCCGATCTTTTAGCTACATTAGCGTTTTTTCAGCGATCTTGTGGCTAAATTCCTGTGTTTTCAGTGACTGTGTGGCTAAATTCACATTTTTTTCAGCAATCCTTTGACGAAATGTGTTTTTTCAGCGATCTTTTGGCGATTTTCACACGATCCTCTGAAGAAATTAGTGTTTTTTCAGCGACCCTTTGACGAAATTCGTGATCTTTGCGTTTTTACACGATCCTTTGACAAAATTTGCAATTTTCAGCGATCCTTTGACGAAATTCGTGTGTTTTTTTCACAATCTTTAGGTAAATTTCGCGTCTTTTTCGGAAAATCCGAAAATGGTGAAAAAGCGGAAAATGAAAAATGACAAAAAAACAGAAAAACGTGGATCCGCAGAAGAATCTCATGCCTGTATATCACCAATATCGATATCAACTCAATGATATATCGTAATATTAAATTTTTGATATCGTCCAGCCCTAGTCATATACTATATTATTTAGATGCAAAATCTTACATAATCTACTCGATAGCAATAACATACTAAAAACATCTAAAAATAGGCATACTGTGTTTTTAGGCATTTTTGGGTGATTATAGGCATTTTTACTGTGAGAAATTTATGGCAAAACATTTTTTTATCTGCTCTTTCTAAAGGGCTTTGAAACACTTTTTACAATGAAGAACCTAGAATTTTGAAAGATTTTGGTGTATCATCGAATTCTCCACTCTATCTTCTGCTAATCGTGCATATGTGAGAGCACTACTGATAAGAAATTGTACTAAATTGAATTTATTTACAGTATTTTGGAAAAAATGTTTTCAATCTGACAGAAGTTTTGTTGAATGGATTGAAATGATGATTTTTTGACAGATTGATCTTTATTTTGCAAAAATGATTACAAATATTTTATGGATATTTCATCATATCTATCAAATACAATACCAACCCATTTTACGTGACGTGAGAATATCAACTTTATGCTTTTAAAAATGCTTCTGCAAAAGCACTGAATATACTAAACATTTTAGTTGTATTCAATGTATAAGTTCCATACCATTTACTACATAAATTTTAGAGAATTCAATGTGAAAAGATCTTGCTGAGAGTTCATTCTACACTGGATTATACTTGGAAAATATAGAACATTTCATTTTACTTCATAATGCTTTTCTATAGTTATTCAGATGATTTTCAAACTTTATCATTCATTGAACAGAAAATTGTGCAATTGTATAATTGATTTAAATGTTAAATTATGGATACTAAAATTTCCCAATCGTTGTCTTAAATTATTTTGATTAATTTAAAATTTTGTTAATAGATTTGTAAGATTTTTTAAATTAGGTGTATAAATGTTGATAATATTTTATACATCTGTTCGAAAAGTATAAAGCATTTTGTGTTATCACTTTATATATGTATGACACAATACCTATTTCATTTTTTCTATTTTTCTTTTATCGGGCACATAGCAACTGTATTACATTGCATATAAAAAAATCATTGAAATAATCCCAATCAGGAAAGACTAAGCAGAAAGTCTGGATGAAAGAAATTGGTGGGTAGCTAATCTTTGTAATCAGGTCTACAACTTATGTTTCGGTCAAATATGAATGATAGTAGTAACATTACGATATAAATTTAATGCAGATACAATTAAAAGCCTATCACAAAAACATGTTTGCTAAAATAGTCAATTGGCAATGAAAACGATTATGAATGGTTAGCAAACAGGTTTAAAAGTCTCCAAATATGCCTATTTTTAGATGATTTTAGTATGCTATTGCTATCGAGTAGATAAGGATGTTTAATTTTGATAAGTCTTACTTGTAAAAATTATAATATGACCACCAAGATTGCTTTTACGAAACAAGAATTATAAAAACATTAGATTTTTAAAGTACCTTAAATTATAGTAAATTCAGTTTACCTTTTCCATAAGTAACATTTTTACATAAGATCTTGTTCAACTTCTCCATCAGATACACATTTTTTTTTGCTTTGGCAGGTGAGTAAGTATTGTTATATGGATATTAGGATAACATAAAATCACTGTCCAAACTGATGCTTGCAGTGTAAAATGAAATACTATCATGATACAACAATCATGATATAGCACAATCATTAGGAAGTTTCAAAAGTAAAATTAATGAGACAATGAGGATTCAGAGGAACCCTCAAGAAATGTATCTTTTTAAAAATTACAATAAGCAGTTTATCAGAATATTATTGCTTAAAACCACATTTATTGTGACTCTTCTAATTTCTGGAAGCTTTGAAGAATCTTATATGCTTATACATATATATAACATTTAAATTGCAGATTGTAGGATATTAAATATCATGCAAAGTGAGACTAAAAAACAATGACGTGTAGAAGTGATGTTGAGGCTTCTGATCTGCAGATTTACTAGTAAACAATAAAAATATTTTTTAATTAACCATTGTTGTTATGTAATGTAATAACCGATAATTACTAATTTTCATCACAATCATTCATAACTGTTGTTTAAAATAAATATTAAAAGACTCCACAACATGCGCTCAATACATGGGGGGGGGAGTGGGGGGGGGGGGGGGTAATAAAAAAATTGGACCATGAAAGGGACAACATCCTGGCAACATCTGTTCTGGCAACATCTAGAATATTAATCTTTGGGCTCTCTGAGTTTATATCAATTGAGAAAATGCTGCAGGATATTAACCTTCTCACCACCGTGGACTGATATATCTGTTCACTATGCTGTAGGTTTCAGTGCAATATTATCATTATTTTAATTAATATAACTCTACAAATATAATGCATTTTTAAAACATCGAGTAATGATTAATACTCTCAAGCAATATACTCATATACATAATTAAAATTTTTATATCACGTTTGAAAATTCATCTTTTTTTAGCATTTAAAAAAATTACAGAGAAAACAACATTACAAATTTGCCCTTTTGCTCGGCGGTCAGGGGATTAAATAGCATGCAAAGGGAGACTAAAACAATGACATGCTGAGGTGACGTTGAGGCCTCTGATCTGCAGATTTACTAGTAAAGAATAAAAATATTTTCAACTTTACCTTTGTTGTTATGTAATGTAATAACCTATAATTACTAATTTTCATTAAAATAATTAATAATTGTTGTTTAAAATAGATATTAAAAGACTCCACAGCATGCGCTCAATACCTCAGAGAAGAGTTGTTAATTAAAAAAATTGGACCATAAAATGAACTGGCACCATCCAGAATATTAATCTCTGGGTTATATCAATTGAGATAATGCAGTTGTCATATTTTGCATACTCAAGTCCTTCTTGTGTCTGGACTATGCACTCTGAACTGGTAAATCCAACCCATATGCGATGAGACTGACCACAAGCAATTTACAGCAATTCCTCGATAGATCCATTGATTTTACCCCTTACTGCATTGACAGCAGAATAAAGACATGGAAACTAAAAAAAAAAAGTTACTGAATGCATTCATGATCTATGCAATGATCCCTTAGGACCAATTGCTATGCCTTAGATGGACCTAAAGTCAAAGAAATTTTTTTGTATATTTTTTATCTCTTGTCCATTGTTTATGCCAATTTCATGCTAGACAATATTTCAAGAAAATTTCATATTTTTTTCTTTCTCCCAATTATTATTTATTTGTTGTTTTATTCTCCTCCTGTCTTTGTGTCCATAAATCATGAATACAGCGATCACTATAACAGGGAAATAGGGTGATCATTATTTAAATCATAAATAAAAATTTTAAATGTTCAATTTTTTACCTTTGATGATATGTGGAATCATAAAATTACAAAACATGAAAAAATGAAAATCTAATAAAAAAAATTATCTGGAAAAATTAAATAATTGTATACCCTTAAAACAGTATAAAAAGTCCTTCATATTCATATATAATTATTAAACGATCAACACGACAATTACTATAAAAAATGTCAATAAAATCCAAAAGATAACCATCAGTATCCAAACAAAGGATGAAAAAATATTCTATCCTTGCTATGAAGATGGTGAAGAAATTAGGATAATTATATGAAGACAAAAAATTAAATATTGCATTAAAAAAAATAATAATTCTCAATTTTTGAGGAATTTTTTTTGTAACTTTGAGTAAACTTTATTAATGGCTACATATATTTAGAACAAAAACTTTGTTTAGATGGAAATTTACAAAGATAATGTTTAAGTCGAATTTTGGATCTTTTTAAATTATATTGTTCAAGAGAGGTAATTTTGGACTTTTGAATGATGCAAACAAGTATAACAATTATGAAAAGATTCAGAGATATTCAAATAAGCTCCATGAAAATGCTTTTAAATCAATGTTTCGATATTTTTAATAATAAAAATAATTATGTTTTTTAAAAAATCAGAACGCAATCTTGAAATTTCTTTTTGAAAAAAAAAATATGATTCAATTCCTAAAAGATTAATAAATATTTGTGTAAAAACAGAATGTTCATAAGCCTTGTCCGCTGTCTCAATTATAAGGTAATAACTACAGTGTACTATAATAACTATTAATTCAAAAGCCATTCACTTAATTGTTTTTTTATGTTTCTTAAAAAAGGAAGAAATGCTAATAGGATAAATATTGGTATTATGGTATAAATTTTTATTCATTAGAGTTAGTTCCCATAACTAAAATCAGCAAAACCAGAAATATAGACAGATTTCCTAGCAATGATGGCCGACGTACAGAATATAGAGTAAGACATATCTTTTCAACTCCCTTTTATAAACAAAATATTGTATTTTTTTTAACTTTGTGACTGCACAATATAAGTTACAAGAATTAAATATCAATGAGAGAGGGAGAACACATTCCTAAGGTAACAGCAGAAGTCATTAAACATGATC
Source organism: Maratus michaelseni (assembly GCA_963931845.1). Taxonomy (NCBI): domain Eukaryota; kingdom Metazoa; phylum Arthropoda; class Arachnida; order Araneae; family Salticidae; genus Maratus; species Maratus michaelseni. The sequence continues at coordinate 246,598,074 of OZ007586.1, read as the reverse complement.
AATTTTAAACTTAAATTTCATATTATATACATATACAAACTGAATGTCATACATATACAAACTGATCAAATAGTTACCTGTCACATAAAACAAAATATGCCATAACAATCCCTAACCTTGCAAAGGCAAGGCAGATGATCTCAAAGGATGATGGTTTCTTTTCACTTCCTAAGTAAAATAAAATAATGTAGTAACATATAAATTAACATATGAACATATTGTAATTAATTTTTTAACATATAAATTAATTAAAAATATTTTATAATTGAAAAGTTCATAAAAGATTAAAATATGCTTAAAAATAAAATTCTTATGCAATACATACATTCCTGAATAATTTTTTAACTCAAAACATTAAATTTCAAAAGTATATTAGTGATAAAAAATTAAGTATCAGGTGTACACTTTTTGCAAATTTTTCTTCTAATTTAGGAATAATAGTAAAAATACCTAGAAATATAAATGCATATCAACGAAGGTTAATTAATGCAGACTGATCATGGTCTGACAATATGAATTTCATAATAAATAAAAATACAGGAGATATGAAAACATTATCTATATGAAAATCTGTCTCTCACATGCAAAAAATGTTAAAAAAGCATCTAGCAAAAATTAACGCAAAATATTAGTATGATGTATAACCAGCTCTAAATGCCATGTAAGGAAAGCATTGATTGTGAATGCTTTGAATCATGCATTTTTAATTCAGCTTCTTTCTTTTAATTTGACAACAATTCTACCCCATAAATTATCCATATGCTTATTTCAAAACTCAATGTTACAAAACTTAACACCTCTTATCAAAGAGATATAGTTAAGAATTGAAAGCCCTCAATTCAACATTCAACGCAAAGAGGAATTATTACATGTCATGTTGATTTTGATATAGATGAATTGATTTATTTTATTTCAGTCATCCAGTTTTTGCCAAGTTAAAGTTTTGACAGAAAATTTCTATTTTGCACCTGACCCTTAATTTTTGGACACCAGTATAGTATACATATCTTAACCTAATGTAATTGAAATTTCTATTTAAAAAATACTGTCAATACACTTTTAAAATTAAAAACTACATTAGAGTATAAAATGTAAAGAAATTATGCCTTTATTTTTCATTAAAATATTTCTAGATATTTTTTAATACTATTTTAAATATAAAAGATCTGGAGCGATTCCACTAAACTTTCTGAACCTATTATAGAATACTGTGCCTTTAGATAAATATCTGACTCAAGGGTGCAGCTGGATTGATACTCAGGACCTTGTGTATTGAAACTGGATATGATACCCCTGAGCCATAGAGGCTTGACTACACTGCAGCAATATTTATATCTCATACTCTGTAGCATTTTCTTGGAGATTTTTCTTATAAAAAATGTATGATAATGGTTTAAATACCAAACACATTTGCTGATTTGTAAAAAAATCTATACATGTCTTGCAACATACCTGCCCAATTTCCGCTCAATTAGAAACTGTTTTGTTGCCATCATGTTCACTCACATACATTACATACATCATAAAAAACACCAAAAATGGCCTCTAAGGTGCCGGAAAACATAAGGAAACACCAACATATACACAGAATCGTTGTAAAAATAGCAAAATTGGATCCAAAGGACCTCAAAATGTAAAGATATACCAAAATTTCATAATCAGTTTTTTTTAATCAAAATTATAAAACCTTTGCTACACTATGTGTTAAAAAACAGTACATTGAGCATATAGCTTTAAAATTAGTCAAATAAATTATCTTTAAAAAACTTCTTTGTCATGTGTTCTCCAAAAATACATGAAAACAATCCTTCAGCTAAAATTTTACTTATGAAAATTACATTCAAATGGCAATTCTTATGTTGAAAAACAATAGAAGTCAGGCAATGCCACAAACGAGCAACAACAGATACAGTCTCGATAACAAGGTCCTAGGATCCCAAAAGTCTAAAAGAATCACTGAAATTCAAAGTATTGATATACATACAGAAATATGAGTTTAGTTTTATATTTGGAATATTGCTTCTTATATTATATTTCTGATTTTTTTCACATTATTAACATGATATTCTTTCCAAACTGGAAAGAAAGCGAAGGAAAAGAAGATACGTAGAATCTGAACATAATCACTCATGTTACTTTAAAAGGAAAGCTAGAAGTTTAAAAATAAAATGGCTGGGAAAACAAATGTCTATGCAGACATTTGCATACACACAAAATTTTATTTATTTTTAATCTGAGGGTGACATTTCAAAAGAATTAGAATGCTCTTAAAAGTAATTTAATGACCATTATATTAATTAAACATGACATTCAACTGTACAGGATTCCCTTCTTATTGTTGTCTAATAGCTAATTCCTACACCATTAGTTTTAGAGGTATAATTCCAAATGTTGTTTTTCATCATATTATCAGCAATTTACATCAAAATATTTTTTTTAAAGTTATGACATTTAAACTTTTATACAGTCCCTGGGTCATATAAGTCATATTTTGAAAAACTTTCTCCATGTTCTAACAAGTAAAACATTAAAAGCTTCATGTTTTAATGACAAAAACTTACTGAGTTATGATACTTTAAATTATGTTTTCTGTGATTAAAACAAAGAGAAAAACACATTTTTAGGGCAAGAAAATGATGAAAATTCACAAAATTCAAAGTATCATGACTTGGTAAATTTGGGTCATATGAAAATGAAATTTTTACTACTCTACTTGTTAGAGCATGGAGAAAGTTTTTCTATGTATAACTTACGAAATTCTGCGACTGTATAAAAATTTATATTTCATAACTTCTTAAAAAATAACTATTTTAATATAAATGACTTTACATATGATGACGCACAACATTTCAGACATTTTTGAATTAGAACGATATACCTATAAAGCTAAAAATTTAGGAATTAGCTAAAGGACAACAAAAAGAGGGGGACACCCTATATATATACATATGTGTGTGTGTTTTTAAGCTACAATGTTGAAATTGTATAATTTAAATGATTTTATGAAAAAATATAAAGATTATTTCTCGACTAAAGGTCAAATGTATTATGACTTGAAAACATTGCTAAGAATAAAAAAAAAATTTTTTTAGCAGTCCTAATGCTCAATACTTTCCAGTATGTAAAATTACCATGTAATCCTATTTAAGTCACATTTTAATACTGCATTACAACAAGAATCAACTGACAGCTGACTAAGAAAATTGTAATGAAGAAGCTGCCTCATGACTTAATGCTTAGATGGGCCTATGTAAAAAGCTTTTTTTTGCTTGAAATTTGTATACCAGGATAAGCCAGAGAATAATCAGCATTTGTCTACACATAGTCAAAGCACTTTTTAACACTTTCCAACCTAGTTGAAAAGTGTTTATGACTTTGGTTTGTCTGGCCATCTGCCATCTGTCCGTGCTCTAACTCCGATAAATATACTCGGATTGCCTTGCAATTTTTATATGTTATTGTCGTTATCTATAGCATGTTCCCTATTTCAACTGAAGTGTGTAGCACTTAGAGTTTTTTTACAGGGACACTCAAAAGAATTCTGTTACATTACGGTCTATGGGGAAAAATCATTTGCGGTTCATTTTAATGATGTTACACAATTTCAAACACATTGTAATTGATATATATCCCTAAGGTGCATTACAAGAAGCATAATATGGAATATGGTGTGCATAGCACTTATAGTTACTTTACAGGGACAGTCAAAAAAATTCCGTTACATTACGTCAATGGAGAAAAATCGATTGCGGTTTAATTAAATAATGTTTCACTATTTTAAACGCATTGAAATTTATATATATCACTAAGGTGCATTACAAGAGGCTTACAACAGAATATTGTATGTATAGCTGTCATCGTTCATTTACAGGGACACACAAAAGAATTCTCTACTCTCTGTTAACAACAATTCCTGGAAGTGCGTTTTAAGTTGCTGAACGCGATTTTAAATTTAACTCACTTTTTGTCTATTACTTGGTGTGTAAATTCTGTAGATCATATACAGGGCAGCACAAAAGTTCGCGAACACATTTTCGTTTATTGACAGAAACTCCAGAAGGAGAATTTTAAACTGTGCTACACGTTTCCTAACTAAACTAAAATTTAACATCCTATGTAGTATATATACAAATCTATAGATCATATACAGGGCTGAATAAAAGTGTTTGGATATTTTTCTGAATATTGTATATGTTGGAAATTCCTGAAATTATGTTTTTAAATATGTTATGCGTTTTCCAAATTGTTTACTTAGATGTTATCTTTCAGCTTATTAAACGGTAATGATTTGTAAAATTATTTTGGAAGCTTTAGAAAGTGTTACATAATCTATGCTTGACGCATGATTTTTTGTTCTTGTTTAAAGATAAGAAAATAATTTCCATAATTCAAAAGAGTTAATACACAGAAGTGAGAATCACAACTGGAGGGCTTGCCTTTAAAATTGGAAAAAGTTTTGTTGCTATAAAACTTGAATGGTAGAATGACATAAAAACTGTCAAAACTTGTGTCAACCTCAAAGCTCAAAGAATATCTTTAAACAGATATCATGGCTATTTTTTATTATTCTCAAAAAGCTAAGTTTTAATATAATGATCAAAACATTTCAACCTTTTAGGACATAATGATCCATACTTACATTGTGTGTTAAGTTCTATTGTTAAATATGTTTTTAAAAAGTTTGTACTCTCATATAAGAATGACTGAACTGTTAATAACAAATAAAAAATAAAATACTTTATGCAAAGAATATTTTTAAACATTTAATTATTATCTAAATTTAAAATAATTTTACTAAATTATATTTACTAAAATAAACTATTAATGAAATCTACAAAAGATTTCTTTGAGATATCATAAAGATTTTTACAATTAGCTAGAATAAAGAGGGCAACACCAGTCCTTCACTAAATTACAAAAATTATTATTCATGCAAAATTCATTTCTTACTTTTTTTTCTTGAAATTTAACCTTTTACCTTAATTGTAATGTATTTTAAATGAAATGTCTGATTCCAGTAAGCACTCAGCAATTAGAATTTTTTTAAAATAATTTTAACAGAATAACTTAATTAATCCGTTGATTACATCCACATAAGCAGTGAACGGCTTCCCGCTACCAGGCTTAGCAGGAAGAAAAATTCAGGAAGAAACCACAAAAATATACGAGACATACGTCAAAGTTAATATAGCTTCAACCATGTATGCATCATACATGGCTGTAGTCAAGTGGTTAAGATAGATAGCTAAATTTTTGAGAAAATCTAATTTAAACCATATTGGCATTAAAGACAGCATTTTGAAAGTTAAAATTATAGCCAGAATAGCAAGATTGTTTACAAATAGATGATTTAAAAAGTGTTTTATTACAGATAAATTGATAGAGATAAGAGGTTTCTTTTAAGCAGGTTCTAAGATTTATTTTAGTTTGTCCTATATAAGATAAACGGTAATTAATACAAGGAATGAAATATACTACCATTTGTGAAGATGAAAAACAAAAGGCTTAAGTGAAAAAAACTCATTTTTACTGAAAAATTAAAAAAAATAGCATTAAAAATAAAATGGTTTAAAGCTTTATCCAATTTGAAATATTAAAGTCAAGAAGCAAAACAATCAAATAAACAGGTTGTTCTAAATCTGTTGATTTGATTGTTCTGTATTTCTATGCACTTTTATGTTTCAAATTAGCTGATAAAATTTTCTTTAATGCAAATTCATTTTTGAATTATATTTTCTCAAAATTTTTGCTATCTATCTTACTGCTACCATCATTATTAATGAAAAATCTGATTCAACTATACTCCCTGCTACTTGATCCATTAAACTCCAGAGCTTTTGTATTTTCTAGAACTTTCATTCTACTTTTTTTATTATTATTATTTAGTTAATTGTTTTAGCTTCTTGTGGTCCCTCTTTTTATTTTTTGTCTTTTAATTTAATTATTTTTTCTCTCAGTAATTTATATTGTTATTCATTTCTTTTCATTTTGTTGCTTTTCTTTCTAATTTTTTTCTATAATTTAAATCTAACTCTCCTTACTGGACTTTTAATGTCAGCTCTTTTCTGATTGGTTTCTTTCCCTTTAGCTCATGTTTTTCTATTCGTCCATTTCTTCCTATCTCCTTTCGGTCTGGTTTCTGCTCTTGTAGTAAATGTATGCCATTATGCACACAAAGAAAAAAATTAATTCGTTAGAAACACATTGTGTTTCTTTCACTTTTAGTAGTGTAATTAAGATGTTTCTTTCAGTGGTATTATTATTTATATCAGTTTTAAGTGATTTGATTGTTAACTTATTTTATCCATTTCAATTGCATCTAATTAATTTGGACTTAATTAAAAAAAGTAATATTGAATTTATTTTTCTATTCACTCTAAAATTATATTTGTTCCTAAATATTTTTAAACTAATTAACAATTTCATAATTTTTAATTTTTTTTCCTTTTTAATCTTTTATTGTCATTTTTTATACCTTTTCTCATTGTTTTCCTATTGGCTGCTATCCCCAATATATATAGCTCTGTCGCTTCTATTTTCACTGTTTCCTTTTCTTTTACTTCTAGCAATAGCATGTGCTTTTTATTTTACAAAAAGGATTTATTTTCTTCAAAACATCTTAGTATATTCTATATTTTTGAAGTATGTTATCAAATGAAATCATATTTAAATGCCTCGGGAGATGACTAAAACATAGATTTAATTTCCATAACAGCATACGGTTCAAAGTAAAATAATACAAAGAAATCATATAAAATCAATTATTTTTTTCTCATAATTTTCTTGCATAATTCTGCAAACATAAATACTGTTACCAGAGGTATAGGAAAGAGAGGGGCTCAAATATATATTGGCTATATTTTTTAACATGTAAGTCTGCAGATCAAGGACCTCAATATCAGCTTTGAAATTTTAATTTTAAACTCATTTCATTTAATATTTCAAGTTTTCAACCAGCAATTTAAATTCTTTCATATAAGTATAACTAACAAGGGGAGGCTCTGATTGGTTGGAAACAGACAATGCAGTGACCATTTATGTATTGACAGAGTATAGTAAATAAATAAACATATGAAACCTGTAACATACCAAGATGTCTTGGAAAAACAAGGTTTAAAGAGTTTGTGCATCATTTACACGTATGTATACAATCATATAAATTATTCTCTATTGTGACCTGCTGTGCTGTTCAGTTAACAGTGTGACAAACTTTAGAACTTGATGCCTTTTTCCGGTGTGAGTTTGATTCCCAGCCAAAATAATGACCAATTAATTTTAAGCACAATTAAAAATATGTACATAATTACTTAAATTTGAGAAAAATATAAATAAAAACATGATTTGTGCATATACATATAATTAAAATGTAAACATATGGGTGAAAAAAAATCAAAATAAATAAAAAAAGTCCTTCTGGCCTGTACCAGAATGAAAATTTAGCTTTCATAGTCCAGGTTTTAAAAATTAAACTCATTTTACTCAAACACCCGAAGCTAAAATGCTTGGAACCTGATTACAGAAGATTCAATCCCGGTTTTTGTTAATACTGAATTTGGATGCGAATTTGAGCATGAGAGTTACAGCATAACAAAAACCAAATTGTTTCAAAATGTCAGCCACACTAGAATTTCAAACTGCTGTATCTCAGCCATTTTTTAAGATAAAGCCAAAACAAAAAATGTTCCGGAATCCTTCTATCACTATCTAATACTTAATGGAAACAACTTTTTCACTTCATAATTTTTTATATCTTTTTGAATTAAAAAAAAATTTAACTGGCTGCCATTTTGAAACAAGATGGCGAATGAAGCTGGCCAACGAACTTGGTCGAGACTTTGGTATATCCTGTACACATGATGTGTCACATTCATATCGGTTCATAAATACGTAAGTTACAGCATAACAAATATCAGATTGCTTCAAAATCTCAGCCACCCTAGAATTTGAAACTGCCATATCTCAGCCATTTTTTAAGATATAGCCAAAACAAATAATAGGTAGTATTTCTTACCAAATCTACCTAAAATGTTCCAGAATCCTTGTATAACATTCTAACACTTAACAGAAACAATGTTTTCAATTTATAATTTTTTTGTGCATCTTTTTGAATTTTTAAAAATATTTTTTTTTTTTAACTGTCCGCCATTTTGAAACAAGATGGCGGATGAAGCTGGTCAATGAACTTGATTGAGACCTTGGTATGTCCTATACACATACTCAGTCACATCAAAATCGGTTCATAAATAAGAGAGTTACAGCATTACAAATGTCATATATATATATATATATATATATATATATATATATATATATATATATATTGGAATCGCTTTCCTCCAAACAGCTGCAATAGGTAGCTTTTTGTAATGAAAGCTACCTAAGAGATTAAACAAGAGAGAATGAAAAATCAAAAATAAAAACTATGAATATATTATGGAATCTTCAGATAAAATATATATTTAAAGGGAGAGAATTTTAATTATGAAATTTTTCATTCATGGATTTAATGAAAAATGAAAAAAATATATATGCAGTTTGTATTTGTTCAGGCGACAAAATTTCCATCTTATTTACATTTGTTTATAGTTTTTTTTACACATATAAACTCTTGTTTTTCTCAGTGAAATAGATTAAAATGTGGTATATAAAATTAAAGTATGCTATTTTAATTTTTTTTTTCCATTACCCAAATAATTAAAAAATATATATTATTTTTAGAAATTTGATTTTTAAGTTTCGAATGTATGACTTATTTTTAAGCTCAGAATCATGTTTTCAATTACAAAACTGTTTTTAAATATTTAAAATAATAATAATAATAATAAAACCTAGCATACTTTAATTTTATGCACTGTTATTTAATCCATTTTGCTGAGAAAAATAGGAGATGAATTTGAACTTGCACTGAAAAAAGTTCTAAAGTCTAGCATGCTGCTGATTGAGCAACACAGCCAGTCAGAAAAGGGAGCAATTTATTCGATTATATGTACATATGAGTAAATATTTCACATACATTGGGACGTATTTTTCTAAGACCCCTTGCCATTGCAGTTTGCGGGTTTCATATATTTATCTATTGACAATACTCTATCGATACACAAAGGGTTACTGCATTCTTTGTTTCCTACATCAGACTAAGTAGTTTCATGAGATTTAATCCTTTTGAATCGTAATGCAAAATACAATTACATGCATTAATTCCAATTCCATTAACTCCAAGATTGTTTATTTTCTCTGAATTTTTTAAATTATCCATTGTCTCATTAATTTGCCAATCATAACTCTATAGAATTTAATATCTTAAATCTTCTACATAATATAATTAAAATATTCATTTTGTGATAATGACAATAATAATTAGTTTGAACAATTAATTATCTCCTAAATATTTTATTAATTACTGATATTTCTAATTGTTCAATTTATTGGAAAATGGCTACTTGAGCCCCGTCCGTAATTTTTTAACATTATATATCAACATTTCACTTTAAAATACATGCAAGTGACATCTATTAACTAGAAAGGTGAATTACATGCATTTATACAGTGTTGCAATCTTGGATTGTCATGTGATTTACATGCTAAAAAAAATCACATAACACTAGTTATCAAATTACTTCAATGAGCTAAGAAGTTTTGTTATTTATTATTATGTTTTAAACATGCATTTTACTATGTATTTTGATCTAGCTCATTTGTTTAATTGTTTTTAAATATTATATAATATAATAAAATCAAACCTATTTTTTTTCTGTACACTTGGAAAAATTTTCAGCTTTTCCATCAGCTTGAATTGAATCTGACATATTCATATGGTGTGAGTTCATTGATAACATAGCAGAACTCTCTGGATCTGTTAATAACACAATCGACATTCAACTGAATTAAAAATTAAAATTTACACTTGATAACATGATCTCCTTTAACCAAAAAAAAAAAAAAAAAAAAAAAAAAAAAAAATACTAAACTGACTGGTAATCTTACCCATACAGCCACAATTCTCCTCCAGCCATTCTACAGTGATCCTATGGATCCTGTAGTTGTCCTATCCTGTGTGAACTATTTAGTGAATATCCAAAAGATATGTAAAATAGATTATACAACAATTTCCTCCATAGGGTGACAACCTCTCTCGACTGCGGCTGCTGTGGGACCGTGTATGTTAATGGGAGCTGGTGCACGTAAAATCTGTTCATGGCTCCAATGTCCTCCAAGTTTGAAAACGATACCTCTGGGGGTGCCAATCCAGGTGCAGGTCTCTCATCTGGAATTGGTTCAAAATTAGGAGACCAGCTCTATAAGTCCAACCTCTCTTGAGGCTCTGGCACCCCTACCTTCAGAGAAGTGCCATGGCACTTTCCCTGACATGACAACAACAACAACAACAATAAAATTATTATTAAGTTTTGAATGATAAATGTTTTAAACAAATTTCAAATTATTGACTTTAAAAATGAAAATTTAGAGTGTTTTCAATAAAAAAAAAAAAACAATTCATTCTACATATCAAGAACTTCACCATTATGAGAAAACAAGATAAAATTTACAGGTGAATAATCAAAATTTTGCAGAAAAAAAAGTTTTAACTATCTTCCTCATTTTTTTCCCACTAATAAGTATGGAACTTAAACATTCTTCTGATTGAGTACTAAAAACTATAAAAATTAAATTTAATTAAAAAATCTAATTTTAAAGAATTTTTCATAAAGAGATTTATAAGTAATTGTTAGTCAAAGTTCTTACAAAGGTAATACTAACCCCATACAGAACACTACCTCTCAGCTTCATCCTACAGCTACAGTATCCCATTCATATCATATTCCACCCCCACTCAGCATAGTGGTTAGCATGCTGGCCACAAAATGGGGAGCTGGTGCTGATTGATGTTTACTGGTTTAATACCAGTAAGGTCTGGGCAGGGTGACTGTGTTAGGTTTTCAGGGAGAATGTGTTTGTTTTTTCCTAGTACAAGAATGATAATCAGGATCACTTTCCCTTCAAGTCCTATCTGAAGACATTCTTCCTACAGCAATATGACCAAAACTGAACGAAGCTTAACAAAATCCCTAACAATGCCTGTCTCATAGTGATGTAAATAAAATATCCGATAGTCTTTCTTGCTGACTGCCTCTGGATGCATGAACTGAAGAGCACTGGATGCAAATTGTATGATTAAAGGAATGTGTTTGTGATTATATTAAAGTTATTTTGAGCTTAGGTTTTAATAAAACAGAATTTACATAACATATTAACTACAGAATGCTGTTACAGACTTTATTGCATGTGCTTTATTATCTGTTAAGTTGTTCCCAGGGTTGCCAGATGTAACATTTTCAATACTATGGTGGTATTTATTCACAATAATTAGGGATGTAGTACAGGGTGATTTTTTTTTAAAGTTGTGAAAGTAAAATCCTATAACGAAAGAACCACTGATCCAAATGACCGGAAATTTCACCAGTATGCTCCCAAAGCAATGGGAATTTTTTAGGTGTGGTAAAGAAAAAACTTAAAATCTCACTGACAGATGGTGCTGTATATGCAGTAAAGTCGGGAGAGGAGCTTGTGGAAGACACAGGCACAGTGGATACTCTTCACTCTGTTGTGGAACATGCGGTTTCACGTTTCCAACTCGTAGCTGAAAACATTGGACAGCACACTGAAAATCTTATGCGTTAGTTGCGCAGTTCTGTACGAATGTTTTACTCCATATTTTTATTTTGTTCTGTTTCTGCAGGTGTTTGCAGTTCATTTTCCCAATTACTGCATTCTGTATATCAAAAACATACAGAATGCAGTAATTGGGAAAATGAACTGCAAACACCTGCAGAAACAGAACAAAATAAAAATATGGAGTAAAACATTTGTACAGAACTGCGTAACTAACGCATACGATTTTCAGTGTGCTGTCCAATGTTTTCAGCTACGAGTTGGAAACGTGAAACTGCATGTTCCACAACAGAGTGAACAGTATCCACTGTGCGTGTGTCTTGCACAAGCTCCTCTATCGACTTTACTGCTTATACAGCGCCATCTGTCGGTGATATTTTAAGTTTTTTTTTAACCATGCCTAAAAAATTCCCATTGCTTTGGGAGCATACTGGTGAAATTTCCGGTCATTTGGATCAGTGGTTCTTTCGTTATAGGGTTTTACTTTCACAACTTTAAAAAAAATCACCATGTATTTTTCATAATATTTTGTTTAAAAGTGGTATATTTGTGGTATTTTTAAAAAAAAAATGAAAGAAATTCCAGAAATTTAAAAAATAGATCCGTTTAATATTACATCAAACTGATTATCAGAAAATCATCTATCTGTGCAACTTACTGAACATAGTTTATTAATCTTTAGCAACTCATGGAAGTTATCATGTTTACCAGATCAGTTTCTTTATCGCACTTAACTTTATTGCCACAAACTTCTGTAATTTTTTTTATTTTATTTAAGTATATAGTATACTTAAAAAGACTGAATAGTTTTGGAAGACAAGGCAATGCCTTATGACATTGTTTACTAACATATGCTTACTATATTTGTATACTGGTAATTGAAGAATTAAAGAAAAACAAAGAATCAAAGGAAAAAGAACTTGTAAACAAAAAAGTAATGAAGCTTCCATGATCCATTGTTTACTCAAACTTTTACTAACTATATTTGTTTATTGATGTATTGAGAAATTAAACAGAAACAAAGCTTCAAAGAAAAAATGCACTTGTAAACAAGAAAAAAAAAAGTAATGGAGCTTCCATGATTTCAAATAAAATTATTAAAATATTTTTATTTTCTTTATTTTCTGATAATAGAATAAACTAAGTTTATGTAATTTTCTTTCACTTAACTTTCTTATGTTATGTTTTATTGATAGAGACTATTACTGTTAGTTCCAGAAATTTTGCCCCTATGTGTTAATTACTTCTAGGAATTAGCTTACGAAACCTTTTTAACTGAAAATCAAACATATTTTTGACATTCATTATTGTCAATAAAATGTGCATAAATATTAAAAATGTTAAGTAATGTTTCCCAGAAGCATGGATTTTAAATATTTTATTTTAATTTAATATGAACTACTTTTCAGCTTATTATAAATAATGTGTATTTTATTTATAACTATGCATTATCTAGAAAAATAAATCAAAATGGCTGTTAGATTATTACTATTATTCTTTTTCTCCTTCCATATCTAGATGAAAATCATAATAAAACAATAGATAGATATATTGGTATATATCATAGATTTCAAACTATATTTTAAAAAAAATTACTATATTTTTTTGTTATTGAAAAAATATTAAGTATACAAATCAGAATTGAATGCTTTCATCATTTTGCAATCTGGTACAAACTGAATACAGTTGCCTTCTAAACCTTCTTTTACAATCACAATAGTATAAACTGTAGTAGTAGTTTTGAATTTTAATCTTTATCAAAGAGACATTGCTAAAAATCCTCACACAGTCTGGATTAGAAACTGAGAGTGATAGCAACAAAAAAGTATTTATTCAAATGTATAAATTTGAAGAAGTTGTCCCAGTTTTTATTTTTTTAACTTTTGACTTAAAAATGTTCCATGGTTAATGTTGAATTTTCTTGATATATGTTATTGTCAGTTTCACATAAAATTAACGATCGCCATTCATTATCAATTACTTCATTATCTTCAGACATAAAATGATGTAGAAATTGTGCTAAAACTGGCAACAAAGTAGAACCAGTAATTGTTCTTGCTGGATTTAAAAAACTCATTAGTTGAAGACTTGGTTGTTGAAAGGAAAACATATCTTTAGTTCTTTACAGAGTACAAGGTTTTAAACACAGCAAAAAAGCCCATTACCTTTTTAATCCCTCTTTAACAGTTTACAGCATAGTTAAAAAGTGTTTATGATTTCAGTTTGTCTGGCCGTCAGTCTGCCCATGCTCTAACTCGCGTAAATATGATTGCTATGTAATATGACTGCGATGTAATTCATACATGTTATTTAGGTTTACCATGGCATGTTCGGTATTGAAAACGAAATGTATAGCATTTATAGTTTATTGACAGGGGCATTCAAAACAATGCTATCACATTGTGGTACATGGGGAAAATTTGTTTGCAGTGTATTTTAATGATGTTAAACTATTTCAAATATATTGAAATTGATATACATATGGTGGTATACTACAAGACTATAGAATAGGGTGTGTGAATTTATCGCTCATTTACAGCGACACACAAAAGAATTTGGTTACAGTATTGTCTATGAGCAATAATTGCTGGAAGTGTGTTTTCAGATGTGATATGTTTTTTAAAAACTTTCCAACATAGTTCAAAAGTATTTATGAATTCAGTTTTTCTGTGTCACCTGTTTGTGCTCTAATAAACGTAAATACACTCGAATTGCCTTGAAATTGATATGTGTTACTGGTGTTTACTATAGCATGTTTAATATTGAAAATGAAGTATATAGCATTTATGGTTATTTTACAGGGTCACTCAAAAGAATTCTGTTACATTACGGTCTATGAGGAAAAAATTGTTTGTGGCACATTTTAATGATGTTGCACTACTTTAAACATATTCAAATTGATACATATCACTGAGGTGCACTACAAGGCACTTACTGTAGAATATGGTGTACATAGAATGTATCGTACATATACATGACACTCAAAAGAATTCAGTTACATTACAGTCTATCGGGAAAAATCAATTGCAGCATATTTTAATGATGTTTTACTAATATTCAAATTGATACATATCACTGACATGCACTAAAAGGTGCATACTGTAGAATACAGTATGCATAGACTGTTTCGTTCATTTACAGGGACACTCAAAAGAATTTCGTTACAGCACTGTCTATGCACAATAATTGCTGGTAGCTTGTTTTCAGTTGTGGTACGCATTTTTAAATGTAACTAATTTTTTGCATATTAATTGGTGCATATAAATTCTATAGATCATATACAGGGCTGCTCGGAACATCTCACATATGTTTCCATTTATTGACAGAAATTGCTGAAGGAGAACTTTTAATTGTGCTATGTATTTCCCAACTGAAGTAAATTTTAGCATACTGTGTATTATACATACACATCTATAGATCATATACAGAGCTGCATAAAAGAATTAGGATATTTTTTGACTGCTGGTAATAATTGCTGAAATTGGTTTTCAAATGTGTAATGCGTTTTCTAAAATGTTTACTTAGCAAACTGTGAAGTTTCGTTACAGTTTTCTGGCTGTGTTTGAAAGTGTTTCATAATGTATGCTTGATGCATGATTTTTTGTTCTTGTTTAAACTGAAGTAACTTTTTGCATATTTTTGGTATGTATAAATTCTATAGATCATATACAGAGCTGCACAAAATAATTCAAGTACATTTCCATTTATTAGCGGAAATTGCTGAACGAGAATTTTCAACTGTGATATATTTTTCCTAACTGAGCTAAATTGTGGCATACTATGTAGTATATGTACATATCTATAGATTATATACAGAGTGCACAAAAAATTGGGAATTTTTCTGGCTATAGATGGTGCTTGCTGAACTGGTGTTTTCAAATGTGTTATGCATTTTCCAAATTTTTTACTTAGAGATCATCTTTTACTTTATTAAATGGTGAAGTTTTGCTAGAGTATTCTGAATGTGTTGAAATGTGTTTCATAATCTATGCTTGACACATGATTTTTCTTTCTTGTTAAATTATCATTTGTGTAAAGAAATTATGCACATTTAACACTGATATAAATGACTTTTAATGGGAAGAAATTAACTGTAGAATCTGGCTCAATGTCTTATATGTCAGTTTCTTTTACACATGGAAATTAGTTATCACAGAATTTTAAGTTTAAATATAACAGGCCACTCATTTGATATTTTTAATACGTGACTTACAAAGTATAAATAAAGTTTTTGTAAGGATTCCTGACATATCACAAACCTTCTCAGCTGCTGACAATCTATCACTGAAATGTTTTTCAGTGAAGTAGAAAACAGGCATGAAAGAAGGAAATAGGAAAAAAGGTGGAACATTTTTTCCATCTATAAAATGACATCAAACTCTTATAATTCTGATACATTTTAGCACTTATTTATACAGTAAAATGAAATTATAACTGTACACAGGATTATTATTTTCTTTTCGTAACTTAGTATGTATTAAAAACAAAAATCAAATTTAAACTAACAATAAATGTATAGGTTCACTGAATGAAAAAGAAAATGGGGGAAAGTTTGCTAAAGATGTAAATCCAAATATATCTGATCAACTTATGTAAAGTACAATAATTAATTTATCAAAACAAATATTATTCTGGATGGTTTGGCTGTTTAAGAATTTTCAAAAGATAAAAAAATTATCCATGCTAAATATATGCATATCAAATTGATTTTTGCTCCAAAAATAGATCTCCAAAAATGCACCACTGAAATTATCCTGAAGTGTTATATGAATAGGACAAAATATTCTATTCCAAAAAGAAGCTTATGGAAACTTTTTTCCCTTTTAAAGTCTAAAAAAAATTTCACTCTAGGAAGGCACTTTAAATAAATTCATTTACATGACTTTCATAATATAAGCTCACCATTGATTTGATGTCTCTTTTGCACAGCAATTCAGAAACAAACTCCTAAGATTTGAGTAGATAAAATGTCTGATTATTAAATTTTTCAGACCCCCTCCCCTCCCTCACGATGTAATCGCAACATTTTTAGCGCAATCGCGATGTGTACGATTGCACGTGTTCAATTTCCCATTAAATCTCTAAATTTATTAATTTTAATATGTTTCTTTCAGTATTTAATTATCCCCGTATCAGCGTTTTTTTATTATCTTCAATTTAACGTATCCGTTGTCTGCCAACGCTGTTTCTTTCTCATTTTAACTTTCGTCAAACGCCGATATTTCGCATTTCAGTCGATGCATATCGCGGCAGTTTCGTGGGGAATTCGTCATCGGCTCACCGCTTCTCCGTTCCTTCGATCCGGCAAAAGCGCTCCACATGCTTCGCCGAGGAACGCGTTGCGGTAGGTTCATCGCTCTTTGGCGCGCGCCAACAGTTGGCGTGTTTTCGGAGCTCGCTCCGTTTCTGCGCATCGCTATTGGACGATCGCGGGTTTTATCGCCAAGGCATAACTCGTGCCAATCTTTTTTTTTTTCCTTTAAATTTCTTAGTTTTTTTTATATATTTTTTTAATCAAAAGTTTAGAGTTTTCAATCATCAACATGAATGTGCAAAATGGCATGATTAATCCGACGTGGCAGAAAGTCCCAGGTTTCACTTGTTTTGAAGCCATTTTAATGAACCTATCCAACATGGTGGAAGGAGATGTAACATATGAAATCAAGAAACACAGCAGTGTAAGTAACCCGGCATTGCCAGAAATCGAAAAGCAGCTTTTAAATGTATTCAATTTTAGAATAGAGCCCTTAACATCTCTGTTCAAAGAGGTGCAAACAGATTTTGCCCGCCTAGTGCATGAAAGAGACAATCTTCAAAGTCTTAATACAAAATTATTACAGCGAATACAAATGAACAAGAAGATTGAAGTCTCTCATGTTACTACCCAGGTTGAGGACCTGCAGCAAAATGTGCCGTCTTCTACTGATGCATCAACACAGACGTGCAACACCCCAGCTTGTGATCCTATAGTGCTGGATCCCTGTGTTCATAGGTGTGAACATGACACCTCCATATTAAATTCCACTTTAAAATCCCCTGCAGTAAAGTCTCTTCAGGCTCACAATTCTACTTTAAATTCTTCTAGTAATTCTAATTCTTTGTTTAACAAATCCTCCAAGCCATCTAAAATCATCATTTATGCCATTGACGAGAAATATAGTATCCCTGATATCATCCAAGCAATATCGGATACTGCTGGCTTTACCCCTTCATGTAATTTCATAAAGAAAAATAAATCAAGAAAATCAAACAACTACAATTACATCTTTGAAGTGCCTGCAAACATCGCCACACTATTTGTGAACTGCAAGACTTTGAAAATTGGTGAACAGAACGTTTTCGTGAAACGGTTTATCCGTATTATCCGGTGCTATAATTGCCAATCTTTCAACCACGTTGCAAGTTCTTGCAAAAAGTCACGTGCATGTCCCTGGTGTGCTGAAGCACATGAACCAGGCCGCTGCACAAAACCTCCGAAATGCAAAAACTGTATAGCAAATAATCAGTTCTACAAGCGTAACTTTAATGTTGACCATCCGGCATTTTCACCAACATGTGAGTCTTTTAAATTATTTGTTTCAAAAGTTAGGCTTAGGTTAAGCTCAAGCCTTATAAAATAGTTAAACCCAATCCTTTTGTGTCTGCTCCACATTCAACAGTTTTTTTTTTCTCTACATAGTGTGTTCAAGTTTTTCCCGTTTGTGAAATATGTGTACGTGCTAGAGAGAGTGCATAGTACCCAATGGAGTGGTACTGCCATGAATCTTTCATGACATTTTGTAAACTCTCCTCTGGCATGTACCGCTGCTCATCCCTGCTTTTCCTTAATTTATTCACAATTTTAAAAGTTCGTACCTGAACCAGTAACGTGTGCTCCAGCTAGTGTTTCATCTTAACTGCAATTTCTCTGTCTTTTTCGTGAACTGTTTTCATCTACAAGTACTCACCTTTGCCTTGAACTCTGCAAGATTAAGTCCTAACATAAATAACATTCCTGAACTGTTCTCTTAAAGAACTCCTTTTGCAGCATCTTAATTTGTGATTATCGTAAATATTTAACATATGCAATATTTATTTGCATACTATCACAATTTTCCTTTTCCCTGTTGATGTGGCTCCAGCATAATCATCTGTAAAGTTTATTTATCTCAAGGTATTTTTTTATTTTAAATTAACAATTTTTACCAATTATTTAAATTATTTGTATCTATTTTTGTGTAATTCATTGGTCATTTTTTTAACTTATATAATTTTCTCATGCAAAATTCTTTTATATAACAAACAGGTTGAGATATACAGTTTGTATATTTCGTGCAAATCTTTACTTATTCAACTATATTTTTTATATCTTCGATTGGCACCTGTCTTTTTGACAGATTTTTTTTTGTATTTTCCTACTGTTCTTATAATTGTATTTTGTGTATTTCCCTAGCCCTTATTTAAATCACTCATGAGTTGCAACTCCCCCTTTTATTTTTGCTAGCCCTTTATTAATTGTTTTTTTCAACTTTTGTGTATATTTATGTGTTTAGTTCAAGCGCTTGACATTATTTTCTTTGCACTTATATGTTTGTTCCATGGTACCTAATGAACAATCATACCTTTGCTAAGTATAAATTTCAAAGCAATCAATGTGTACACATAGTCAAATTTTTGAAATATTGAAAAGCTAATTATGCATTTATGTTTTTCGTAAGGCCTTACATTTTTCATTTACAACTATCCCAAAAGGATATGTTCATATACCTAAGTATGTGTATATAGGTTTGCATAACTACAAAAAAAAAAAAAAAAAATGATGGTAAATTTTAGGTTATGGTGTATAAACAATGTGTTTTCTTACAGCATTTTACCAATAATTTTCTACTTGATGCATTTAATTTTTACTGCAACCTGCTCTTATTGCAATTTTACATATATTTTTTTCCTCATTTTCATAACATCCTTTTCAAGGTATTAATATTTATTCAATGGTTTTGTCTCATAATTTTGAGTCAAATAATTTTTTTTGCACATTTTTAATCGTGTAATGTTATACAATGGTGTCTCATGCATTCGTACTTTTCCATTCAATGTTCATGATATGGAGTTGTTTTCAATTCACTGTGTGCTTAGGCTTTATAAAGTATGTATGAATACTGTGTTTACTTACAGGTTACAAATTGTACGTTTAATATTCATTTCAGTAACTATTCAATTAAATTTGTTAGGATAATTTTATAAGTTTGTACTTCTGTGTGTTCCATTTTAATTATTCTTATAGTTGGAATGTTGTTTCATTTGCTAATCATTAGCATTAGGTTCTACTTCCTTTCACTCATTCATTTAAGTATTGCAATCCAAAGTGTTTTGCACTTAACTCTTGGTTTTCAACTTTTGATAATTGGAAAGTTTAAATTTTTCATCACTGTCAATACAATGACAGTTGGTTTCCTCACATTTAAAAATTATTTACTATTGCACATAATGTATTTTTCTTGTGACATTTTTATCAATTAATGTGTTAATCTATTTATTATTAAAAAAAAAAAAAATTTAGTGTTACTCACAACGAATTTACATTTAACTAATTGTGTCATGCTTTTGAAATATTTTAGATTGTTAAATTGTTAAAAGAATTTTTTTTTACCAATGGTGAAGTATAATTGTTAATCTTAATATGTCAAATTAATTATGAAATTGTGTTTGTCTCACAGAAGGTAATTTTTAATATGCATCACTGAAATTATGTAATAATGTACTGTTTATATATATATATTACTGTATTTATTTCATTTACAACAGAAATTTACTGTGTCATTTATACGACTTATTGTATAGTCGTCTTTGTTAATCCCGTGTATTCTCTGGTGACTCGTTTTACTCCCATGTTCAGCAATGTTGGAATTTCATTCATAGTCAAAATTCGTATTTGTTGCTAAATTTACTTCGAATTCCTCTTTTTAAATTTTGCAAAATTTTTCCTTCACATTCAAAATTTTTCCTTTTTCCAAATTTTTCTCGCCCATGTAAAATGGTCGCTTCCCAGTCAAATTTTTCATTCCCAGTCTAAATTTTACAAATTTTTCATTTGCGGGGGAATATGTCACGATGTAATCGCAACATTTTTAGCGCAATCGCGATGTGTACGATTGCACGTGTTCAATTTCCCATTAAATCTCTAAATTTATTAATTTTAATATGTTTCTTTCAGTATTTAATTATCCCCGTATCAGCGTTTTTTTATTATCTTCAATTTAACGTATCCGTTGTCTGCCAACGCTGTTTCTTTCTCATTTTAACTTTCGTCAAACGCCGATATTTCGCATTTCAGTCGATGCATATCGCGGCAGTTTCGTGGGGAATTCGTCATCGGCTCACCGCTTCTCCGTTCCTTCGATCCGGCAAAAGCGCTCCACATGCTTCGCCGAGGAACGCGTTGCGGTAGGTTCATCGCTCTTTGGCGCGCGCCAACAGTTGGCGTGTTTTCGGAGCTCGCTCCGTTTCTGCGCATCGCTATTGGACGATCGCGGGTTTTATCGCCAAGGGTAACCGGCTCGGCACTTCGCGCTGATGTTAAAATTAGTTATGTTCAGGATGTGCTCAGTGTAGTTTGGGAGATCTTATCTTATTCAATTTCATCAGTCAGGGAGGACACGATGTCACCGGAGTCCCTCACCTATGCAGAGTTTTATAGATGAATAAATAATCTCTTGTTTCTTTACCATCAAAAAGGCTTTTTGTCTGAGTTTTTCCTAAGATGAGTGTGCTGTATCCTCAGTCATTTATACATCGCATCGTTCCTGCTAAAAATGGGTGAGAGAGTTCCTTTTTACTTATTTTAATTATGTGCTAGTCCATCGCTAAAATAATAGCGAGCGTGAGACCTTGGGTTCACTTTAATATTTATATTTTGCGGTCTTTCACTTGTGATCACGTCACCACGTGTTAGCACGTGGTCGGCCTCTTCAACACAACGTGTCTGAAATATTACACTACAATGCTTCCAATATTTTCTTTGCATTTTTACATCCATTCACAGAATGTCCAAAATTATTTTAAGAAGGTGGAGTTCCTCCTTTAGGAGGTACTCTTTCATGCCTGAGAGAACCACTGAATCAACATTGCTCGAGTATTCTGTCAACACAATCACCAGGTGACAACCAATGAACATAGTACAGCTTGAAGATATTATTCATAGGAGAATTCATAAAATACTGAAAATCCTTAAATTCATATCTTCTTTCAGAGCTGTAAGAGATAAGTGCCACGTATCAAATCTTCAATGTCCTCGACAATTTTAAACAAGCCTTATTCACTGCTAATGCAATTGAATGGCATACACATTTGATGACCAAGAAATCTGGTGAGACTAACTTTATTTTCTACACTATACTATTATGTTCACCAAACATCACATTGGTAGTGTCAGCTGGAAAACCTACTAAATTTTGCACTTGCAAGCCATGATTACTGATTTCAGTTGATAATGAAGTAAATAGTCCCTCTGTTGATTTGTCCTTCACTTCTATTAAATTCAACAGTTTCGTCTTTACAGTCTCACTTGTTTCAGAAAGATATTTTATCACAATTGCAAGGTTCCTTTAAATGGAAATCTAGGATAATGGAATATTTGTCTTATGAAATATCATCATTGCTGCCTGTGATGTCTAAAAGCATTTAATTTTTCATACGTGCACTTAAAACATTATTTATCAGTGCCATTTCTTTTGTTCTTTTGCAGAACAATCTTTTGGTGATTACCGGATCAGGAACCGAACTTGAAATAACATCGAAGGTAATATCAAGGCAATCGGTCCATAAATTGGAAATTAAAATATAAATCTTGATTTAAAAAAAATACTCATAAATTTTTCAGAGAATTTATAGTTGCATGTAATGTGATTATGAAAAGTAATTACAACTAATTTGTCAATTGACTGACATTTATTAAACTAATAAAATTTGGCAAATGGCACCAAAATCAAATTTGTAGCATTTTTCCAGAAGAAGCTATTTTTCAATTTTAAAATCTGGTAACATTGGTTGTTCCATATATAATTATACAAATGTAAATAACAACAGAATGTTGCTGTAATCTTCAAATGCATTTTAGCATAATTGATATTCTTATTGTACAATAATCAATCAAATGAACAATAATATATAGTGAAAAAAGTAAATTATAGAATCTTTAATATGTTTCAATACAAATAATATTCATAATGTATGCAAAAACTTAAAATGAAACAGTGAATTGAAAGTTTTAAAGTTATTTTGCAAATAGTGATAACAATAAATTTTCAAATTATTTTGCAGTTGGGCAAAGATAATAAGATTTATTGTAACTATGATTATTAAATGACTCTGTTGGACATTTTGTTTGCTAATAGATATGTGCCATATTTTATATTACCCTTCCCTTCAAGTAGTAACTCTTAGTTTACCAAAAAATTTAATTGAAAATGTATAAAAGCATCCCTTTACCTAGATAATAAACAATGGCTATTTTATGTCTCTTAAACTTTTTTTTTTCTTGCAGCCTTTAGTGATACTTAAAGTAAATACAATTTTATTTTGTAGTTTGCTTTGACAATCCTTTAGAGGAATTTTTTAAATAATAAAGATTGCATTAGGATAGCCCGATTTCTCTCGTTAAAAAGGAGAAGATTTTTATTGATACTAGTTTGTTTTTGTTTTATACTAATGCCATTTTTCATATCCTAGTACATTTTTCATATCCTATCCCATGGAAGAACGAACAAACAGGAAGGAACATCAGGAGATACTTTCGGTATCATTTCGTCAGGGAATTCTGGGTAATGTGATTCCAGTAACCCGAAGAGCTTGGCGAATTTTTGGCGCCCATTTTCAGCCACAATTTTGTCGGATCTTTAAGCCTTGTAAACACGAGTTTGACAAAGGCGTCTGTTATTTAAATTTCGTACTTCTTTTTATATCTATTTCGTGAGTCTAATCGTATTATTAATCATCTAGTATATAATATATATCCTAGAAAATATATCGACATCATCGAAACAACATCTATAATGTCCTGCGCTTTTAAAATCTGCCATTCATAAAAGGAGCCCCTAATTCAAAGTTCACTTCGAAATAAAATTGGAGAAGGAGAAAAAGTAGAAGTAATAACATATATTTAGTTCCATGATATTTTGCTGTTATTGCATTGTTTCTTACTTCTCATTCATTTTGCACTTTTTTTTTTCTTTTTTTTTTAATACATTCCTTAACACAATGAACTTTGTATGCATTGGATATATGCACCATGTGAAAAAATAACATTTGATTTGTTCAAAATAAATAAAATAAATCATGCAAACTGACAACTGGAAGTAAAAATGTATTTGTTATTTAAAAAAAAAAGGGGGGGGGTGAACTTTTCAAAAGGGCAGGGTGTTGCACCCTTAAAAAATGGCCTAGAGGGAACTGTAAGTAATTGCATAATTAATAAAAACTGCTTGTTTCATTAGTAGCACAAATAATCAAACAAATATCATTTGCAGTTTGTTTTGCATTTGTACTTAAAAAATCAAATTGCCTAAGTCTAAACTTAAAGAATATAATACAAAAAATATTAAACATTTTTTAGAAACTTTTCAAATTCTATTCATCTTATTTTAATACTTTTTTTTTTGGTCAGTTTAAACATTTAGAAAATTTATGATATAAATCAGCCATTATTTAATCACTGTTTTAATTAAAAATCACTGTTAATTGCCTAAGATGATTGAATCATTGTTTTAAATCATCTAATAAAAACCGTTGACACTCAAGTTTCAAGGCTTCATAAAAGGAGCCCATAAAAGCAATTGATCAAAAACTTTTTATTATTTTGAAACTATGGGGGGGGGGGGGGTTAGTTTCAACCCTAGTTCATGTTTATACTTAAAATTTCTATCTGTAGTTTAAAAAAATTTCACTCTTAAAAATTGGAACAGGAAATGGGATATTTTTCTTGTGAATTTTGATTTCTTTAGTATCATTTCTAAAACTTTCTACTGTCTCAAAAATTTTATAGCTGTAGAATTCAGTATTTAAAAATATATATTTAATCAAATTACAAAAAGATAAAATTATCGCTAAAATTAAAATAAATGCATCACTTTAATAGAATAATAAATAAATAGATTGATTAAATTAAATTATTATTATTAAGAAAACTTCATCTCTTTAATATTATTTTTTTTAAATTATAATTCTCAGTATAAAATGTAATATAAGTTAAAAAAATGTTTAGAATCAATCACTAGAAAACATTAAAATGCTTTAATCCACCGACCAGGTATGCGAAATGCGCTATCACCGCGCAATGAACTAAAACAGCATACTGATTCTTGCGTCATCAAAACAAAACAATAACAACAAAAACAGAAGTATCGAGAGAGAAAAAAAAAAGCCAAACAGCGATAAACCCGCCAGGCTATTGCCCCGCCTGCAAGGTAGTCAAAATCCCTGCAGGTAGTCAAAAATCTGTGGCAGCTGTCGCCAGAAACTCGTTTGTGTTGAGAGACAGGGGTTTTCCTTCCAGTAATCATTTCTAGTTCCATGTCCTATCCTATGTTGAATGTGCCAGTAATGTCTTTTTAAGGAATATCATTAAAAACAGTTCATTAATTAATAGTTATAATTATTATTTTCCAACTGTACTCATATTACATTATTCTATCAATACTGTAATTTTGCAATCACATTTCCCATTATGTTTCACATATGAGCTTTTAATATATCACGACTACCCCAAGATTAGTGTTTTCTTGATCAGAAACAAATCTTTCTTTTATTTGATCTGCATGCATTATTTTTTGTGGTAAAATGCATCAAACACAAAATTTTCGAAGCAAACTGAGAAAAATTCTCGAAAATTATTAAAAGTAAGATATGTTTAAATAAAATAAAAGAAATCACCATACAGGAAAGGTTTAAATATACAACATATAATAAGACAAATACAGACAATTTACAGAGAAAGTGCACAAGCTGGTAACCCTGGATTGTATCAGTTGACTTCAAAATTTATTATTAAGTCCTTAAGCACTTTTTGACTACATATGTAACTCCCATAAATGCTCAAAAGCTTATATAGAGAAAAATCTATATACAGTACAGAACCGTTAATCCTGAATTATCAGGGCCAGATGTATACTAGATAACTGGTTAGGTATTAAAGCAACACCCATTTGATCAGATTTCCAGAATATATGTAGCTGTGACATTGTTTCTAATTTCAAATCAATTATTAGATTACACAGATTAATAATAAGATCTAATCAAGATCAAAGATTAGAGTTTGAAAAAAGGCAATTTATGGGAATCCCTTGGGAGCAATAATTCTGTATAAAAATCAAAATACCCAATATCTAACTAAATTTGCTTCCATTTCAAATAATAGATATTCACATCAAGTTATACATGATAATGTATCAAGCAATGGACATGTCAAAATGGCACTGTATGGCACATTTTTCTAGAAAAATTATGAAATCAATCATTTAGAAAATCACTCTGGATAACTGGTTTCCAGATAAATTGCTCCATACTGTACTAAGAAAAATTGTCAAAAATCCATGTCTAAAGGCCAATTTCAGAAGATAAGAAAATTTAAAAAGTTAAATTTATACAGCTTATGACACATTATTATATGTTATTAAGTATTTCCAGCCAAACAAAACTCTGATTATATGTCTATCATTCCAGATGATAAAATAATTAACTAGTTATAGAAATGCAGGGATATCATTACATAAATAATACAATACAATGTAGGTCAGATGATTATCCATTTTTTAGTTAGTGTTTTCTACATTCTTCAGTTTTACACTAATATTAAATAATGGATGATTTTGCAATATACTTCTATATTTTCTTAAACTATCTGAAAGCATGTTTCCCAATTTCTAGTTACAAAAATAAAAACTATTTGAAAAAAAAAATTAAATACTAAAGTGTAAAATTGCAAAATTTATGCATTTTCATTTTATAATAAAAAAAAAAAAAGAGGTAAAAATAATTATTTAACAAAACAAATATGACAGCTTTATCAAAACAATACATCAATACAGTAAACTTGTTCAAATTGAAATCGAAAGGGGCCAAAATATTTTTCAAAAGACACATTTCTGCATTATACAAAATGATATACAAAGCTAAGGGTCTGAAAAATTAGTTTTCTTACATTATGATATATTATATTATATTGTACTATATTATATTAAAATAGTAGCATATTATAGTAATTTTTGTACATACTTACCTATGAGAGAAGATTCTGAATGACCACATTTTTGCAGTGATGCCTGTTGTAAAATCATGTCAGTTTACCTATCATCCTATCACTTTTATTATTACTTCAATGCATCATATTATATTGTTATTCTATTTTTATTTTCAGGATGTTTCAGATCTGTGTTTTTCTGAACTTAAATTGCATTATTATTTCTTATACAGACAGCTTATGTTTTCTTTCACTTCAATTACCCTAACTTTATCATTTAAATATAGTGAGACATACTTAAAGGTTGTGTATAGACAAAATTCTACAACAAGAGTTATAAATTATTTGTTGGGGCTTTCTTTTCTAAAAATTCTGTGGTCAGTTGTGACTTTTTATTATTACTTTTCAAGTTTTGAAGCAAAATGCACAAAATTAGCAAAATAAATTCTCCCCAGGGTAGGCAATAAACATGTCAGGGAACCGCCTCCACTACAGTCAAATATTGTTGTAGTGTGACAAAGGGATGACCACATCAAAATCACTGATAAAGATCAGACAAGTTGTCACATAGGTGCAGGATGAACTTAGCCCTAACTTTACTCTTAGAAAAACAGTTATACAACAATTCATTAATAAGCTTCTCAAAAACATTTTTAGAAAATGTTTAAACTCAAGATAAAGAATGCATCCTATGAAATGCACATTAATATTTTCTATCACTATGGTTAATCATGAAAATGAAAAGTCATGATAAGCAAAAGTCTCAGATCTACTTCAATATTTAGATTTTTGCCATTGGTGACAGTAGTCAGTGCTGCTTGTATCCTTAGGATACAACAACATTAGCAGTCTTTGGACGTTTATAAACAACTTTAAAACAAGATGAAAAAATGGATTGCACGTTATAACTTGGACACAGTTACCATCCTCATAGATTTTTGAAGAGAATGGACATTTCAAGGTTTGACCATGCATCCAGGATCAATTGGGCAGCCACATACTTGCTTCAACATGATTACATTTTAATACGGGAGGTATTCAGGATGTAATCAGAAAATTACACACATTTTTTAAATATATGATAAAAATCAGAAAAGTTGTACAGAATATTTTATTTTGATATTAATGATATTTTTTGAGAAATCCACAGTACTCCTGTCCTATTAGCTCATACCAACACACTAGCTTGGACAGGTGGTAATGTCTAAATTTAAAATAGTGCAATTGGTATACTAATGTTCTGTATAAGCTTCATGTACCAGTGTCTGAAGGTCTGCATATCAGACCTAGTACACATAACATAGTTTGGAAACTCTGCTATATAGTTAATATTGGATATATTGAAAAAATACCAAAGGTTGGTATGCACATCCCAGATTGGTTTATCATGCAACCATTTTTTACAGAAGTTGAAACTACTGAATATAACTTATAGGATGAAATTAATGAGTTATCAGTTGATCTAGACATTTTTCTAAAATTTTACTTTCTTTTTGACAAATATAAATATTGCATGAAAATGCCAGAAACTGTCTAAAATAGCACTCCCCTTTTTGCTGCCTCTTGAAAGCTTAAATATGGTTGAACCGGGTTTCAGCCAAATTATTTATATCTTAACAAAACAAAGACTAATGTAGACATTGAATTTTGTAAGGGTATAAGATTGAACTCACAATTTTATAACCCAATGTCAAGAATCAACAATCGCATCCATCATATAGACAATGTTAATTAATTTTAGAAACTTGATAAAAGTTTCATTACAATGTATCTGTTTACATACAAATATGTAAACATATGTAATATAAATAATAAGCAATCTAAAAATTACATAATTGCCTTTTTTCTGACTGTTTAATTAGGGAATAGTAAGGTCATAAACAACCAAAAAAACTCTTGATGGGGTCAAAAAAGTTGGCGACCCCTGTTCTAGACAGAAGAGTAGAAGATAGAGTGAAAAGCAGAAAGTTTCTACAAAATACAGAAAAGCTGGAATCTTCATGAATGATTATTTCTGAGGTAAAATAAAGCTAAATATGCATTTTTAGTTTACTGAATAACAGAAAAGAGGTTGTGGGCATTATATATAAAAACAAAATGTGTAGAAAACTAAAAATATTAACTGTATAATATAAGATAAAATATTTTTAAAAATAATTGATTACAGTGATGTATAATAATGCTGCAATTCAGTGTTTAATTTCTATGCACAATGACACTGTTTTGCATACTTTTATTTATATTTTTTCATTATAAATGCAAAATACCTTGATTTTCATACATATTTTTTTTTATCAGTTTCTGATGATAAACATGTAAAAAATGTAGGGGGGGGGGAGGCATTCTAGGAAAGAGTGCATTTATAATTACTAATTTGCATGTTTATGATCATGATAAATTAAAGCTAAAAATGTATCAAGTAAAGCTAAAATAAATTCACTCTATTATCAGAAAAATATTTTAGAATTCATTTTTAAAGAAGAAATCCCACATTTATATGCAAAATACATCAATAAAAATTGAGCTTCATATGGACATAGCCTATAGCCATACTTCCAAGTCAACTACTCCATATTTAACCAAAAAAAAAAAAAAAAAAAAAAAGAACATACACATACAAACGAGAATAAATTTTGTACCATTTGAAGAAAAACCTGTAAAACTCTTGATGCTTCTTACATGGATTTTTATTCTTTGTCTTGTTACAGCAAGTGTTAGGAATGTGGCAACTACGAACTTTGAAAGGATTTTGGAAGGCTGCCCAAGAGGCATGGGAGATAATTGACATGACAGTACTAACAAGGGAACCACTTTTGGTAAAGCTACCTAACATTGAGACCTGGTGCATTTTATGGCCCTATAGGCCAAAGTTACAGAACTGATAAAATAAGTCTGCAAAAATTATATTTATTGATTATACACAAGCATAACTTTCTGAAAAATATATCTGGTGATAAAAGCAATTGAAAACCAATCAAATGAAACCTATTCAAACTTGATGACACATCTATTCTCTGGATCACCAAGAAACAAAGTTCAGCCACACTTTCATCAGCAGAAGCTTAATATGTTTCAGCCACTAATGGAGCCCAAGAAACTGTTTGGTTAATTAGTCTCCTAAATGACTTAGACCCATTGCAAAGAATGCTTATAACACTATTCGAAGATAACAGTCTTGCATCAAAATGAACACTACTCTCGAACTAAACACGTGGATATAAAGTACCACTGCATCAAATATCTCAAGGAAAATGACACAATTGATTTTGGATATTATCTCAGCAAAGTGTGTTGCAGTCGTGTTGACCAAACCCCTATCCAAACCTGACTTCATTAGACATAGAAATTACTTAAGAATAATAACTATTCTGATTTGAGAGATCAAGCAGGTATGTTAAGAGATTTGTGATCTCTGTAAAGGAAAAGAAGAAATATTGAAACATGTAGAGAGGCCATCTGGTCTTTCTGACTGAACTTCTGATGAATGTAGAACTAAAACACATTTAGCATCTGCATTGTGAACAATGCATTGACTGCTATTAACAAGTAACATACAGCTTTTTATCTAAATAATTCTTTAAAAACAAACATGCTGATTTCTAATCAATGAAGATACAAATTTTGGAACAAAATGTTATTCTAGTAATTGCCACAGAATTGTCAATTAATAAAGTACTGTAAAAAATTCAGTAATTGTGTACTGATATTGTACATAATGAATGAGCACAACAACCTATAAAATTAAAATAATCTGATAGACTGACTGTTATATTGCAGTGCTTTTAGTTGTGTTGATACAATTACAGCCTTCCTCATTAGTAGTACATCAAGTATTTAAAAAATCAGCAACTTCTCTAAGCTTGGAGAATGCCACATTTCTGGGATGTTGCACTATAATGTACTACAGATACTGCTATCCCACATATGTTACAATATGATTATCCAGAGATGAATTGTGTGATGTATTCGAAATGTAACACATCTATGGGATATAAGAATATTACAGTGCAACATTATCTCTAAGTTTTAAGGATGTTAGTGTGTTAAAAGATATAAATTGAAAGATAGAAAAGAAAAATGAAAGTTACCTGTAGTTAAATAGTGATATTTATAGGATCTTAGTCCAAACCAACGATTATAAATTAACAAAACGACTGCCAAGCAGATACTGCAATGAAAAGTTAAAGCAAAATGTAAAATTTGTGCATATTCTAATCAGAAAAAGAAAAAAATTATATTATTAAAAAGTTCAAAATAAAATTCTCAGTTTATGAATATTTTTATTTTAAAACTATATAGAATAAGCAAATCTGTACTTTAATACAACAGTTATTCTAGATATATATTCAGGAAGTAAAATTAAACTAGAAGTAAAATTAAAACTAGATAGATATATGCAAATCTGTACTTTAATACAGCAGTCATTCTAGATATATAATCAGGAAGTAAAATTAAATTATGTAGGTGGGATTAGAGACAGTTGGTAGGGAGATAAGTTGGCAATACTAAGTATATGTTTTTCTCTGACTTTTACACATTTCATACAAAAAATTTTAATTTTTTTTTATTTTATTTTATGCCACAGGTTTTTTGCAATTTGTACATCTAGCAGTTTTTCAGGAATATGTTCTGAAATCTGCATCAGATTATTTAAAAATCTGAATACTTAAGAAATTTCTAAATTAACTTTGAATTCTTGTGGGTACTAAATCCATGTTCAGAGGTTAATAACACTCAATCTTCTAACATTATGTATCCCAAAATTGTTTTTGCATTCATTTTTAATGCTGTTATGTATTATGTACCATGTATTATCACGAAAATATACACTAGGTGTAATAAACATTATTTTTCTTTAGTGATGCAAGAATTTAAATTGATTGAAGGAAAACAGAACAAAGATTCTATTATTTTAAGGATGTCTATAAAAATTAAAAAGATGTGAAGAAATGAGAGAAATATATATGGTAGTTCTATTTTCTCTTATATTTTATATTTTACTAAAACAGGTTTAACATAAATATTGATATTTATGTTGTGGATGGAGAAGGACTGAACAAAAACACAAGCCGTTCTGTGATATTTGACCCAAATGCCAAAACTTTCGATTCTCATGACACATTGAGTAAATTAATTTTACCAACATGACTGAATAACTCTATTTGTGACTTTCTTATTAATCATAACTTTTTAAATCAATAGCCTCTCATGGGCAGGAGTCTCCCATCCTGACATTTTTTAAAGAGGGGATTTCACAATTTTTGGCAGGAATCCTACAATCCTACCCTAAATTTCAGCCCTTGATATTTAGCATGACATTTCTCTATGTCATTATCTGTGCATGTGTTTTAAACAAAATATTGATTCTTTAGTGAAATTAACTCCATGAAACAGTCCAAGAGAAATGCAAGTATGTAAATTTTAATTCTTAAAAAGAAATAATATAATATAACATTCCATAGTAAATGGATGTTGTAAATCTTATAATATAATGTTAATTCCCTTTAATCTGTAGAACTATAATCTACAAACATCTTTTATCTACAATATATATTCAGATGTAAACAATGAAATTTATTGGTAAGATTTAGAAGAAAATTGGCATCAGCAACTTTTTTTTCCATCTTTTAGAGAAAGTTACTGGGGCTTTTTCATTAATTTAATTTAATTTTCAATTTAATCCTTGCTTCTCTCTGAAACATAACTTAAGCAATAATTAAATTAACTTTTAAAAATTATATTAGCTTTTTTAATTTAGGAAGTTATATTTTTGCATAACTTGCAACATAAAATTTCCAAATATAAATTTAAAATATATAAACAAACAAAAAATTTATCAATGTTTCAGAAAATTAAAACAAATCAGTGATGAATATGTATTTAGATTTATATGTTTAAATATATATGCTAATTTTATTGCCATATATTTGATTATGCTCATTTATTTACTTTTAGGAAATTGATAAACCTTTTAATGTACATTTTATAGCAAAACTTATTTGAAATCATTATCTTTACATTTTAACCTTCATTCATGCATTAATAAAGATAAAATCACCTTAAAGTGTCTAAAACAACTTGTAACTGCAACTTTTCTGTTCCTGTCACACTTGCAAAAACTAAATTAGCAAATTATACTTTTGACAATTTTAAATTTAACAGTTTAGTCACCTGAATAAAACTATTAAATTACTACAACAGTTGTAATGAAAGAAAAAAAAAACTATTATTGAGAGGCATAATAATATAATAATATAGAGGTATAATATTAGCAT
This sequence comes from Maratus michaelseni, assembly GCA_963931845.1. Classification (NCBI taxonomy): domain Eukaryota; kingdom Metazoa; phylum Arthropoda; class Arachnida; order Araneae; family Salticidae; genus Maratus; species Maratus michaelseni. The sequence continues at coordinate 246,564,918 of OZ007586.1, read as the reverse complement.
TCTATCAGAAATATTCCTTTCCTTCTCTTTCTATTGTTTACCATACAGAAAATCATATTAAAATTAAAAGATATTTTTCTATGCTCATTTTAATCATGTACTTTTTTAATCATGCTCATATTAAGTAAGTTTGTGATTAATAAGATTATTAAATTTTTAATTTATAGCAGAAGGAATTTGAAGAAGCCCTATTACAATAGCATATGTATCTGTGAATTAATAAAACGTATTTGAAAAGCTATTTGTGTATTTCATAAAACTCAATATTTACGTATGTAAAAAAAGGATAAAATTCAACAACAGCAGCAGTGATCACAAAATCAAAAAAGAAAAATAATTGGGACACATTAAATTTACATATACTAGCTCAGAAATGGCAAACCTTTTTGTGGATGCATGCCAAAACTAGAATTATTATTTACCAACATTCTAAAGTGTCCAGAAAGTGTCTTAGAAAATATCTTAATGAATAATTAATTTTTATAGAATTTTTACTAAAATATCTTTTTACCTATCCTAAGCTTGCTCTACTTGCTAACTTATCATGCTTATCATAACTCAATAACACAGCCATGCTGCATTGAAATTCATATTAAAAATGTATAAATGATATTTTCTCTATTGTATACATTAGAACTGGTTCATATTTTGCCATTTTTGGTTACACAATTGCAGAAGTGAGTCCATTAAACATATGTTTATTTGAACTATCTTTAAAAGTTCAATTAAAAAAATAAAACCTTTAAAATGTGATAGAGAATCAAAATGATTTGGCAAACATACATGTTAAATGGTTTGGTGAGAAAATAGAGCAACAGAGTGTTTACACTGAGATTTATAATATGTTAAATCATTCCAAAGTAACTGGTTGTCTTTTAATAGTCTAGCCATGTTAAATAAAATTGTACTTCTTGTAAAAAACAAAATTTAATTTGCTCCATAAACTCTTTATCTTATGTAAGTTTTTCTTATGTGCTACGGTGGGCACACATGTCATAGATTTGACATTTCTGTACTAGCTGCTCCATGTGATATCTGAGTTAACACATAAAAGCTGTTATTGGAGTACTTTATCTTCAGCTATACAATGAACTGAAAATTCATTCAATAAAGGACAAGGAGAAATAGGTGGCTCATTCATAGAAGCAAAAGTCAGTTTTAAATATTTTATAAACCAATTTGTAATTTGATCCTAATATCTGAGAGCTGTAGAAATATATTGTTAAATATATATATATATATATTCACAAACTCTTAAATTTCAGAGGTTTTCTTCCACTTTTTTTACCCTTTTCTCAGGATTTGAATTTCAAAAACTTTCATTTAAAATAATGTATAAATTTTCATATGGGATAAATCATAAATAAATGTGATATTTATTGTATTCTCAAATCCCTTAAAAGTATTCAAGTATCAAAAATTGCACAAAACATATTTTTTCTTTGTATATATAAACTGTTTAAATTCTATCATATATTATTTTAGAATATTAAGAATAAACATTAAATTGACAAGGGATTAAACTTTGGCTCCTTCCATTGTAGGTCAAAACACATCTCAAAAAGATGAATGATTTTCAAAATTTTGGCAGATGAATTTCCAAATCCTGTGTTTAATATCTTAAACAACATTCAAAGCTTCATTTTTTTAAACTTGAATTTATGAATTTTTAATATCCCATAATAAAATTTAAATTAAAAAAAAACCATTTTTTATGGTATTTATATTAATTTTTGAAACTTTGTTTTTTCACATCCATGATGTCCACCAAGACTTAATACAAATCTCCAATTTTTAAATAAATTTCTGAAGAAAAGAAAATTAAATATTGGAGTATCAATACCAGTGAAAAAATTACAACTGCAGATTTAAGAGATATTTTTTATTTTTAGTCTTAGGGGACAGTACACCTTTAAAATGGTCAAAAATTCAATTTCAAGGTTTTGATGTCAGTAAATAGTGCATTTTATTCTGAGTAGAAAGGTACCAATGTTTTTCAGAGGCGATAATTATTGATGAAGGTATAAAGTAAAACGCAATCGTCATTCTTTGTTTTTGAATGAAGAGTGAAAACTTTAAATGCATTTAATTCACAACAATGATTTTCAAACTTGCGCGCACGATTTCTCCAAAAATAATTTAGATAGAACCTCAATTTTTTTCAAACTTATTAATGTTGTAACAATGAACAAAATGAACTAGAATCTTTTAATTTGGTCAATAAATAAAAAAATAATTAACTGTAATTCATTGAAAAGCGCATTCAAAATGCGTTTTTAATTTAATTACCGTTAATTATTTTTTAATTTATGGGTCAAATTAAAAGATTCTAGTTCATTTTGTTCATTGTTGCAACATTAATAAGTTTGAAAAAAATTGAGGTTCTATCTAAATTATTTTTGGAGAAATCGTGCGCGCAAGTTTGAAAATCATTGTTGTGAATTAAATGCATTTAAAGTTTTCACTCTCCATTCAAAAACAAAGAATGACGATTGCGTTTTACTTTATATCTTCGTCAATAATTATCGCATCTGAAAAACATCTACCCAGAATAAAATGCACTATTTACTGACATCAAAACCTTGAAATTGAATTTTTGACCATTTTAAAGGTGTACTGTCCCCTAACAAAAAGAAGAAAAAGCTTAAAAGCTTTTTTATTTCCTAATTTATTTCTAAGTGCAGGCTAAAAGAATCTGAAGGTCAAAAATATTCTGTCAATAGCAGCTGAAGAAGCAGTGGCTACAAAAATTGGATATATTGTTTTTTTTAGCTTCTTTACTGAGTGTGTCATCTTTCTTATGGGGAAAACTTATTAACAATGCCAGATTCAAAAAGTAAATCTTGAAAGAAATGTGATTTGGCCAGAAATTTCATTACTAAATTAATAAAATTTTAAACCAACTTACTTACAATACTATATGTTACACATTTTAATTTGATTAGTATAAATTTTTTGTAAAATCTTGGTTATTTGGATCAGCTCATATAAAAGGTGACTGGCTGTTGGAGAATCCACTATAAATGGACAATGGTTGGTATATAAAAATTCCATACTATTTGCTAATGATTTATTTCCTATAATTCTAGATTTTAGCATATACAAAATTTTTCTACAAAAAGTTAAAGACTATAAATTGGGTAATTACTTGTCAGTCAGTATAGAAAAAGTATCTGCAACTTATGTAGATAAATGAGATATTTCACTGAAAAGTTTATTAAATTATACATACCTTATAGCCAGTATAGAAAATGTAATCAACTGCAAAACGCTCATTGGTTCTGGATTGGTACAACATGTACCATCATTATATTTCATATGATTATTACAATACATATTAAGCAAAATTTGGACAGCCTAGAATATAAAAAATTCATAGAATATAAAAGAACAAAGCACTTATAACAAACAAGACATACTGACTGCCAAAACAACAGCAATAAAAAATCAATCATAGCCATACTAATCACACAAATAAATTACAAAACAATTGAAAATTATCTGGTCTTTAGTTTGACAAGCTGTACAAAATAAATCAATACCTAAAGTATTCATCATTGTCAAAAATTGATACCGTTATTTAAATAAAGGAGGGACAGATACATAGCAGGATATTCAAAGGATATGTCATATGCTGAATGTCTTTAAAAGATTGAACATGGGAACTGGTTTTTTTTTTTAAAGTTATTCAGATATTTTTATATTTAAAAGTAAGAGGTAACCCATATGGACTTGAGCTTGAAGATTGCTTTAACAGAGAATAGGATATTGTACTTGAAACATATAAACATACATTAAAAACATATATTAAAAAATTGCTTCAACATATGATTAAACTTTGTGAGCTAGTTTCAAACTAGAGTAACTCTCCAAAATCTGCCACTGTATTATCTACCATTCTCTAAAATCCAAGTTAATTTTTAGATATAAGTAAGAGAAATTTCACACAGTTGTGATTTCATCAATTATTAACTTTTCAAAGAACTGAATTGTGTTTTAAGAATTTTGAAGTATGTCACACATTGTGTATTGAATTAATAATTTTTGGAAAAGAAACAACAAAATGCAAATATTAAAAGAACAATTGCAGTTTTAAACTATGTACTAATGAAAACCTTAGATGGTTGGAGAAATACAATTTAACAGTAATTGAATTAATGTAACAGAGCATTTATTTGTAAAGTAAGAAGGCAGAACTTTCTGTAATAAATCCTACCTGTAGATGATTTCATTTTATCTGAGAACCAGGGATAACTAGTTATAAAAAACTGAAAAAATATTAATCATTTTAAAGATTGAATACTACAAATAAAATTTGCATAAAATTCTGTTAGTTACTGTGCACTATATTTTCCATTTTCATGCAAATATTGCTAATTTATAATCAGACTAAAAGAAAATATCTAGGGTAAATATGCCAGTAATAGACATTCTCACTCTCTCTCTCCATATATATATATATATATATATATATATATATATATATATATATATAAGAACTAATAAAAATTAAACTTTTATTATTTTTTAAATAACTCTCCCTTGTATGTTTTGTAATATGGGTTATTGTTGACATACTCAATCAAACCAGTCTGAAAACAGAAATAAATCTTAATTAAACCAGTCTGAAAGCAGAAATAAATTTTAATCAAACCAGTCAGGAAGCAGAAATAATGTTTTACAGTTCCACCGTCTTTCAGTGAAAATTTTACTGAGCAAGCTGATAGCTGGTTTTACTTAATTTATATCTTGTTTATTCTCTGGCAAAAATTGCATGGCCATTTACAATTATAAAACAATCACAATTTAAACTAATGGCAATTTACAAAATTTCATTCATTTTTAAGATTTTAGGACCAGTGTCCTTTACTAGAATGCTTAGTTAGTTAATTTCCAGTGTAATGGACATCAATGTGACCATTAATAAAAGTGCAATTTCAGTAATGGTCATTTTGCATAAAATCTTTTAATTCAACTGAAAAGCTAAGTAAATTTCATATGATTAATAAAATTTTTAATATTAAACCACAGGTAATTTTTTTAAATTCTGCCTTACATATGGCAATCAATCAAATCAATCGGGAAGCAGAGAATAATGTTCGAGGGCACAGGAAAAGAAGCGTTCCTGGGGCTCAAGACCTTCTTATTCAAATGAAAACAATCTTTTAAGTCACATAAGTTGTTAAAATTCTATTATTTTCTGCATTGAACGTTTGATTATTCATTTCATCTCTGACAAAACAAGTCTCTATTTAAAAAAATACTATAAATATTAATTACATTTATAGTAGTAATGAAACTAGTAAATCTTCAGAGTTTTATTTTGAAATAATTTTATTTAGTATTTAAAACATTCAGATAGATTTATTTCATATTTGTATTACTAAATACTACAGGTAATGTATCAAGTAGTTTCAGGAAATTTAACTAAATGGAAATATGATTCCATGCACTAATATTTTAAGACACTTTTTTCTCCTAGCTCTCCTAAACCTCTCAATAATTTGATAGCTGTATTTCTCCAAAATTCAGTATTTTAAATTTAAAATTTAAAATATTGATTTTGTGATAATAACAATAACTGACGTGAACAATTAATTTTTCTCATAAATATTTTATTATTATTTATTGATATCCTAATTATTAAATTTATTTGAAAATGACAATTTTGTTTCATTAGTATGCTTTCGTTATGTACTGATTCTGAAAATAATCATAAAAGCAATTATCTATTATTTTTTGTAGAGTGTTCATAACTAGAATTTTGGGTGGTTCAATTCATTTCTGTTATTACAGTTAAATTTTGATTCACAATGGGAAATGTGACAATGAGATTGGTTAAATAGTATTGGTAGAAAGAAAAGTACAGTCTTTTAATTTAATGGGGAGATGGGGTTGTCCCTTTAGTAATAAACTATTAACACATCATGAATATATATTCTTATTAAAATAAATGAAATCACTCATGCTAAAATAAATGTTTATGATTCAAATAAAAATTTACCAATTTTATTCTATATTTAAAAAAGAATTTTTTTAATAATTTTAACACATCACTTTTATTATGATAAAAGTTTCTTGAATTTAGAAATAAATTTCTATCTTATGCACAGTAGCTGCCAACCAGTTGAAGATGAAAACAAGAAAATTTATGCTCAAAAACCTGAAAAATTGTTTAAAAGAAAGGAAGATGTTTATCACACTAATACAGTATATTAAATTGTATTGTTTAATGCACTAAAATAATGCATTCAAGTAGAAAAATTGGAATATAATAATTATAACTATTCATTAAAAAATATCTTTTAAAGAAATTCCTTAAGTGTATCCTTTACTGTCTCATTTACACTATAACAAAACAATCAAGTATAATCCATCAAACTTTCGGTCCCAAGCTGCGTAAATCATACAGAAGATGTGTTATAGATCTTAATATTCAACCTCAATTGTTACACATCCTACACTTCCAAATTTATATCACTGATTTATATTATTGATTTTGTAATAATTTCTCTCTCTCTGAATAATTAAGCCATATTCCAAATGTTTGATTTCAGTATTCTCCCAGAGCCATTTCACCGAATAGACTGCTGATTCTATTACGTTATTATCTTTTACGCTGATTCTATTGAAAATCACATTTTAATATGCATGGTTATCTGACTATTTTCTGCATTCAAGATCATATTTAGATGTTTTCTATTATCTCCTGGCTACAAAAAAAAAAAAACTGGCAACTGTTGAAACATTGGATTTATTTGATCACTTTCTTGAGGCTGAAATTTCTTTGAGCAGCAATATAAATATGTATATACTATAATGGTATATATGCTTGAGATGGCAGAACCAGGCCTGAGGGGGAGATGCAATGTACTGTGCAATACAATGTGCTCACACTTATACACACCACTAACAAGATTAAGGAAATAAAATATATGTATTTAAAAATTCATTCAAAAATCTTAAACTCATATAACAAAAGCCAAGTAGTAGCTTTAACTAATTTAGAAGTTTTATAAGTTCAGCAAATTGCTTTTGCATGAAATGTTATGTAGGACTCGTAAACAATAACAAAACATAATTTTCTTTTATACATATAATTGCAACTATTATAATAATTCCTCTGTGAATTAATTCTGTATTTTAGCAGCAAGTAACATAATAATAAATGCAAATTAATAAAATATTTATAGATCTCAACTTAATAGCATTATCAGTTTTTTAACTTTGAAAAAAATTTGAGGTTCTAAAATATTTTAATCAAAACTGTTCCAGAGTCAGTCCTAGAGATGAAGAAAATTTATACTCCTGCACATAACATAAAACAGTTCAATACATAAAAAGATTCTTTTAAAATCTGACATATCAGAAAATAAATTACTTTTGGCAACTGTTAGCTTATAATTTTCAGGAATATTTTTATTTATTTTATTTTTGACATTTGAAGAATTTTTAAGAAATCAATAAACATTCAGAAAATTGCTTTTCACAAAACTCTCTTTAAATATCTTTAATAATTTAATTCAAAACTTACATAATCAAGGGCTTTTTTCCCAATGTGTAAACCATCACGTTGGTCTTGGTTTAAGCCTTGAGAAATTAAACGCAATGAGCTCCACACCAGAACTTTGCTATGATGTCTAGAAAAAGAAATTATAGACATAATACAGATTATAAAAACATATATAGTAATTTTGTTCTAAAGCTTACTTATTTAAAAAAATATATAAAAGCAATTTTAGTTTTTTAAGTTGTACAATGTAAAATAGCTTTTAAGATTGTAATAAATATATACATATTTATTACAATCAGGAATTCCTTAAGAGGGAGGGATATATATATACAGTGGAACTTCCCTTTAACAAGTCCCCATTTAACGAAGTTTTCTACTTAACGAAATTTTCTGCAGAACTTTGACTTTGAACACCATTATCATGTAAATTAATCTCCATATTACGAAAAATATATTCTATATAACGAAGCTTATTCCATTTTTGTACGTGTACAGAATCCAAACTAAGAGGTTGCTGTTGCGATGGATATGCGAATTTATTTCAGTGGATTGTATGAAAATAAACACATTTAAATAATTTCCATTCTGCTTGGTGCTAAATAAAACATTTTTTTTTCACACTAAGAAAAACACTTGTTATTATTACTCTCACACATCGCTGACAGTTGGGGGAAGTCAAAATCCCCTTTTTACATTCAATGATATAGAAGATGCAGTGACGCAATGGCGTCGGATACATTGAAGCAAAAAATATCAATTAGAGTCAGACAGTTATCATTCTGATCTTCCATTGCTGATAGACAACTACTTTGTACATCCACAAGAACGTGCTTCAAAATTCAAATCAAAGAACATCAAAGTTATTTTTGTTCCTGACAATACAACTTCTAAACTTCAGCCATTAGTCTAAGGAATCATAAATAATCTTGAAGTGCATTATCGAAAAACACAGAAAGACGACAATGTAGTGAAAACATTAGTTTGAGAACCTGTGTAAGCTGATGAAAGCTTGAGCCAAAGCTTGGGAATATGACGTGATTGTATCGACCGTACGCAACTGTTTTGTAAAAGACGGCTACATAATTGAAACTGAATCAAATGCTTCTGAATCCAATACTTGTTTGTCATATCTGAAGGAAAATTTTCATGAATTTAAGTTGATTTCTATTTAACGAATTTTCTTCATAACGAAGTTTTTAGGTATAACGATGAGACTAAGTCTAAGATATACTTTCATAATACAGAAAGTAGTTGAATCAAAATCAAAGTTGAATGAACTAATTTCCATTGAAATCAGTCCCATAGAACCCGAGAAAAGAATGTACCCCCAGGTGGTAGAAGGTGTCCCTGTAAATTTAATGAATTACCTTTAACATTAACGCAATATTCAATTTACAGATGAAATCCCCCCCCCCCCCCCACTCTAAAGTTAACTTACCTTTAACAGTAACGCAATTTTTAATTTATGGCTGCAGTGAGTAAACAAAAGTTGATGCCAAAAAAGAAGATTAATATTCGAAAAAGGTTATAGCTGCGGTCTATAGAAATTTTTTTAGTAGTTTATAAAGTAGCTGGAGGACCCTAGAACTATGTTAAAGAAAATTGCATGAGAATTGGATCATTTTTAAAGTAGCTGCACCAATGGCCCCAAGAAGGAGATTAATAATCAAAATTGGTGGTAAATGAGGTCTGAGAAATTTTTTTGTCATTCATATAGCAGCTGCAGGACTTAAGATGTTGTTAGAAAGAAAAGAAATCTAGTCAATCAAGCCACCTTTATGGGAGCTTGGGAGCTATAGTAGAGGGCCCAAAAAGTGCCAACTGATACTTGAAAGCAGAGCCCTAAGATAAAAACATGCTAGAAGGTCCTAGTACTTAGCATTTTCGATCTTCAATTAGTCAAAAGTAAGCATAGGGTATAAATTAATCATTAGAATAAAATTTTTAAGAAATGTGCCAAAAATGGGGGGAAATGCTTTAAAAAGAGCCCTGGGGCCTCAATAAAAATATGAGGATGTAGGCCCGGGGAGAGGAGTCCAAGACTCAATTTTAAAGTTATGGATTGAGAGGGTAACACAATTAGGGAGGGGGTAAAAAAGGCATGCCACATAAAAAGTTCAAGGAGCCCCAGATCGTGTCACAAGGTCTTAATTGGAATGTAGAAATGCAGGGAGAGATAACTAAATGGCAAAAGGATCCAAAAAACGAAGATCGGATTAAAAAGGGGCAAGTTATTAACAATTTAGGACACAAAAACTTAAAAGGGGCCCACGGGGTACGGATCTTAAAAAGTTAAAAATCTGAGCCTTGAGTGCATCAGGACCTGCCTTGGACTATCCTCACCCAAATTTTCATACTTCTATGTGTGGTAAATTTTGCTAGCCATTGCACAGAGACAGACAAACAACTTTCTTTAATTAGTATAGTTAAAAAATGTTTTAAACTTCATTCATGTGATTTTCAAATGTTCATAATATAAGCTGATCTTTCAAGAAAGAATAGCAACAAACTCTAAAGGTTTATGTAGTTAAAATGTTTGATATTTAAATTTCACAGACCTCTCCTCCCACTCCCCCACCTTCCCTCCCTAATATGCACCAAATATTTTCTTTGCTTTTCTGCATCAATCTAAAGAAAATCCAATTTTTTTTTCAAAAAGGTGGATTTCTTTCTTTAGGGAGAACTCTTTCACGCCTGGTGCGGTATAGCACTGAGTTTTTGGGAGAATCTAAACAAGAAAATGGTCCTTAACACTCCATTTTCATCTGAATGTTCTTATTCTCCTGCATAATGCAAGACTTAACAACAAAAAAAATTTCACTGGAGAACATTCGACCATCCTTCTTATAGTACAAACTTATTGTCAAACTAGCATTTGTTTGGATCTCCTTAAAGAAACTTTAGAAGGAGAACGATTATCATCAGATGAAGAAATAAAATAATTTTTGTACAATTGGTTTCATACTGGTCCTAATTCTTTTATTATAATATAGGGATGTTTAATCTGTGGCCTGCGTTGGGTTAACTGGTGGTCGGCAGAGATTCTAGATGACAACATATCCAGAAATTGCAAATTTCATCAATTAGTCACAGAAAAAAGAAAATTTTATCCATAGATCCCAGAAAGTCATCATGAATTTCGTCGATTGTGTGCATAAAAGTTGCAAATTTTGCCAATCAGGCACATAAAAATTGCGAATTTCATCGATCAGTGCATAAAAATCACAAATTTTGCAGATAGAATGCATAAGTATTGCGAATTTCACTGATCGAACACATAAAAATTGAGATTTTTACCGGTTGGGAGCATAAACATTGCAAATTTCGTCAAACAGGTGCGGAAAAATCATGATTTTCGCCATTTTGTCAAAAAAAAAAAAAAACGCGAATTTCATTGATTTGCTGATGGAGATGCCAAAATCGGAAATTCCAGAGTTGCAAATTTCATCACATGAAAAAAATCTCGAATTTCGTCAATCACTGAGAAAAAACTGTGAATAACGTCAATCGCGCATGGAAAAAAAATTGCAAATTTTTTCCATCTTTGGCAACTGAATGGGGTTATGCTCACTAGGGAGGTGGTTGAGTATAGAGGGGCTGACTCCCTTTCGAAATTAGCATTTTTATGAGCTTATAGGCCACCAATCCTTCCCCTATTTCCCCGAAAAAAACTTTTATCCATGCTATGGATGTTGGCCTTCGACAATCCAGTCATTTTTGCAACTGACCCACCTCTTATAAAGGTTTTGCACACCTACTTGATATGCACATTTTATGATTGAATATGTTAAGTACAATTTAGAATAATATATGTTTCTCCTCCTCCTCCCCACCTCCATTCATGAAAGTACAATATTTTTTCGGCACTGGCAACCTTCATGCCTTTGCTTTTTAAGACTTTTATTAAAACTAAATTTACTCCTCCAAATAAAGTCAAGGAATAGTTTCACTCCTTGAAAATAATGACTATGTTGACTGGGAAGGAGGAAACCTAGGTGGCTAAAACTACCCTTCCAAAACCAATGTTTCTTTTTATCTGATTATAGATCTGCTTAGATTCTCTCCCCCCCCCCCCCCCAAAAAAAAAAAAAAACTCCTCGAAACAAAATTCTCTCTGTGCTACTGATGGTGGCTCTCAACAACCCAGTCATTTTTGTAAGTGGCCCTTAGCTTAAAAAGATTGTACACCCTTATTATACAAGAATTAAAAAACTCCCATTATGTTGTAAAAATTATGTAGATGTTAAAGAATGATATGGGTCATTCCATGCCAAAACAACCAGTGACTCAACCTGACCATTTCAGATTTTGAAAGTTATTGGGATCATTCTCCTTGATGATATAAATGAGAATATATATATATATTTAAAATATCTCATTAGATTTTCATACAATTAATTTTTTTAATTTTGAAAAATCACCATTTTTTGGCTTCTATAAATATTTTTTATTTTGATTTTCTCAGGTTCTATCAGGTGTAGGGAGTTGTTTGACCAATCATTTTAAAGATAATTATGTAAGGTTTAACTTGATATGCAAGTTGACTATGGTTGGTGAAAAAAAAATTTTTTTTTACATTTTTTAAAATTTAAAAATTTTGAAAAAATATACATGTTTTTTTGTAATATTATAAGTTTGAATTTTTGAAATTTTTAGAGTGGGATCTCAATGGGATCAGGAGTTATGAAATAAAAGCTGAAAATTACCATACAAATAATAATCTACCTCTAGTTTACTTTTTTATTTATTTATTATTTGTATTTTAATCTTCAGCTTTTACAGTGGATCGGTCTGATCCTTTTTTTTTTTTTTTTTTTTTTTTTTAAGAAGCGATTGGCAAATTTCCATAACATTAATTTATTTCATCCTCGTATTCTTAATAAAGTCTTTTCTGAAATATTTTTGGAAGAATACCTTAAGCTTTCTTATTTAAACTCTTTGATGTTATCTTTCAAAGAAACAGCAACGGATCACTTTAAGTTTTTCAATTCCAATGTTCACAGTTTTCTACTTAATCCATTTAGAAATGTCTTCAAAAGCTCACTGCACAATAAAGTTTTGCTTAGCATTGCAAGAAAGCAAGGTAAAATAATCCCTATAGACCCACTGACTGATGAGTATCGCTTTCTGATGTTTGTCAGCCAGCCCATAGGTCTCTCAGAACTGTTTCTTTGTCTTCGTAAGAAAATGCTTCTATACTATCACTTGCGGAAACCCCCCAGTCACTGCTCTGTTTCCTAGAATCCGTTCATAGAGAATGTATCAACCCAAATCATGCCAGACATTTTCTTTTGCCGTGCAGTGTTTTTGAGCATACATTTTTAGCTATGGCGATGAAACGAAAACATAATTTTGTGACTATGCAAAAGAAATTGGAAGCATTGAGTAGAATTGATAAAGGTGAACCCTTCAAAAAGATTGCTTGTGAATTATGAGTAGGGACCTCGACAGTGTCCGATTGAAAGAAAAATTGAAAAAGAATAGAGGATTTTTGCTCAAAATCAATTTCTAACAACGGTTTGGACAATCAGAAGAATGTTAAAAAAAGCTAAACTTGAAACACTGGATGAAGCGTAATTCGTTTGGTTTTGCACAGAAAGAGATCGTGGTTTATCTATATCAGGTCCAATAATCCGACAGAAAGCCTTAAAGAAAACTCCGACAGAAAGCCTTCATTTTTTCTCATTCTCCGGATAATCCGGATTTTCAAAAATCCGAATTGGGTCTGGTCCCAATTAATCCGAATTATCGGGGTTTTACTGTATTTCATAACTCCTGATTTCATTCAGATCCCACTCTAAAAATTTCAAGTTTATAATATTACAAAAAACATACATATTTTTTTTTTCAAAATTTTTAAAAAACACTATCTAAAAATTTTTCTGTTTTTTTTTAACCAACCATAGTCATTTTGCATATTAAATTAAACCTTATAGAATTCTTTTTAAAATGACTGGTCAAACAACTCCTTACACCTGATAGAACCTGATAAAATCAAAATTAAAAACAGTTATGCAAACCAAAAAATGGTAATTTTTCGAAATTAAAAAAATTGTATGAAAATCTAAAGAAATAAATTTTTTTTAAAGATATATTTTCATTTATATCATCAGGGAGAATGATCCCAATAAGTTTCATCAAAGTCTAATATGGTCAGGTTGAATATTGAAATTTTTGGGGTGATTTGGCATGGAATGATCCATATGTAGAAAAATAACATTAGTACAAATTTAGTAAATATTTTTAAAATAGTTATTTTTGTAAAAGATACAAAATTTTAATTTCTATATGGTTCAGAGTTCTATTAATTATATTTAGAACTTCATACTCCATGCTCTAACAGCTAAAACAAAAGAAAAAATTCCCATTTTTACGATAAAAGCTTACTAGGTTATAATGCTTTGAATTTTATGAATTTACAATATTTTCTAACAATAAAAATGGAATTTTTTTTAGTTACAGAAAACACTGAAAATTCATAAAATTGAAAACAACAAAAAAGCTTTTTTAAATTTTTGTTTTACTTGCTAGAGCATGGAGAATATTTATCTAAATGTACTTACAGGATCCTGGGATATAAAATTTTAAATACAGTAACTTTTATAAAAGTAACTTTCCTGACATAAATGGCTTTTAATACGATTGAGAACAACATTTAAAACACTTTTGAAATAGGACTACTAGACATGTGATAAGAGGATATATAACAACAAAAAATCAACACTGACAAAATAATAATAAGTATTTCTAAAAATTTCATCAATATTTAGTCATGGTGATGAAAAAATTTTATTCTTTTAGCAGTACTCATCATTAAAAACTGCTTTATAAAAGTTCTTATTTAATAACTTATTTTACAAACGACTGCAATTAATTTAACTAAAATAGTTAAATTTCCTTGGACACACAATTTTGCTTAATAAGATTTAAAAAAATAGATAATAACTTTCGTGTGTAAGATTTCTTTTTCAACATTTTATATATAAATATGAAGAAATATATAAACTGTACACATACTTGTTTCTTTTTTAATAAAGAAGTGACTAAACATAAAATGCAAGTATTTTAACAACATCCTTAAGCTAAAAAGGTACTAACTAAACTACTGGCTAGTAACCAAAAATTTCAAATTTTAGGTCTATTTTTAAGTAACCATATTAGATAAAATCATAATAAATAAAAATACTCACAAAGTTTCCATGGCTGCTTGATTGTACATATCAATTTGTTCATTAGTTATCATTTTTCTTGAGGGATGAAGTTTTTCATAAACTACAGGATCTTGTAAAACCCACAATACTTTTGTAATAGGCACCAAACTATTCAGAACAGGTACAAGCTGCGTTAAGTTCGATTTGTAATATGTAAACATTTCTGGAAGGAATTTGCTTACTTTGATAGCCCAAACACCACTGCCAGTCACAATAACAGATGGTGCTTTAGTTTGAGACTGTATCCAAGGTTTATAAATGTCAAACATATTTTGACCAACCAGAAGAGCACACATAAAATTCTGTAAGGAATTAAAAAAAAAATAATAATATGACAAAAGGAAAAGTAATCTTTCATTCATTAATAATAGCAAAAATTAATTATTACTGGCCCACCCAGTTATGTTAAAAAATATCAAAATAATGAGATCATAAAAACTGTATAATTAATATCAAGAGTAATAAAAAACTAAAATGAAAAAAAAAATATATTAAAAATATATATATACAATTTAATTCCTTTACTTACAATATTAACTTTTAATTCTTCATCAGAGTAGTTCAAATTACGAAGAATTGATTTTTTTTCAACAGTATACTTAGGATTTATCAATGAAACAAAACCATAAAAGAGCTGTCTAATACGAGAATCTCCAATGAAGACAATATTTGTTTTTCCACCCTGATTTGCAATAGATCTTAGACACATCTGTGAATCACTGAAAATATAAAAATAATAAACATACATAAATAATTATTAGAAACAGATAAAACAGAGCAAACTTTTATTCATATTTTATATTTCAACTCAAATAATAATGCCCCAAATAATGTAAATATTTCATTTTTCATTCTGATGCCAAATATTTTTAAATAAGCTGAAGCCAAGTAGCAACATTTAAAGAATTAGACTTGCCATGCATCTTCTGTGGCAAAACACAGAATGGTGTGTTTAACTTGATAATGAATTTAAATTGATATTTAGAAAAGTGCAACCAAGCTTTAAGCAGAATTTCTTTATTTATAACTTTTTTTACAGTTCTTGCTTTATTTAAAGGCAAAAAGGATGATACCTGTTCCTAGCAATGGTTGGGAGGGAGAGACAGGGCTTAAAATTCAATTTTTTGTAGGACGGGAGCCTCCTTACCAACATTTATAAATGGAAGGGAGTTGAACTCTTTGGGAGGAAGGAAAGAAATATCTTTAAACCCCACTATTATTTTACATGCTATTTAAAGAATTCAGTTAATGCAGGACAGGCATGACAAAATACCATTGAAAAAATTTTAAATCAATAATCCAGAATAATTATGGAAAATATTAATTTGTAGTAGTTAAAAAAGGGAAGAAAATCAGCGTTATATCTATTTTTCAACTTTCCCAAATGTTATAGACACGTTAAGAATTGGATTGTCAAATGAATTTCTGAATTTAGTGTATATTAGATTTTGGGCAGTACTGAAGTTTATTTCACAAGGTATCCTTCTGACAGAGAGCCCAAGATCAACTGTTATAACTTTGGAAAATATCAGAATCTTATGGTTATACTATGTTAAAAAAAAAAATTTTAACTTTGCAAAATATGACGGGTCTTTATTTTTAATTGTTTGCATGAACGCTGCATATTTGGAGTTGTGGCATTATCAATATCCATTTCTGAACATAATTGTTTTAACCAAAATATGAACAAAATAAAGCTAAACCAGAATCCCTGTTGAACTTGATTTGATTGAATATTTGACTTGATTTGATACCTTTGATTGAACTATTCTATGCACTGAAATTTTAAATTCATGTCCATAGTTTGAAAGGAAAAATGTTGATTAATTTTTTCTATTACACAAAAAATGTACATAGGTTGACTTTGAAATGTCAAGTCCTAGGATCAATTAGTTTGTTGTTTCTTAAATATGTTTCCTTGGAGTTTGGGAAAAAGTTTTCTTCATGTGCATCACAAAATTTTTGCAGTTACAATCTCATTTTTGTTTAGTGCTGACTCTAATGCAATTTGGCAGAGCGCAGCACTCTGTGGCTCTTACTCCCCTTGTTTCTTTTCCTTTTTCAATTGTGGGAATAAAAATCTCAAAATACACATCCATCAATTGTAGGGGAAAAAATCGTGAAATTCACCAATCATTTGCGAAGGGGGGAAAAATCATAAATATCATCAATCTGTCGCAGGAAAAAAATTGTAAAATTTGTCATTCCACTGCTTGGAAAAAAAAAAAACCCTGCAAAGTTCGCCATCCAGTCGTGCGAAAATATATCAAAATTCATAGAAGTGTCATGGGATAATATCGTCAAATTTGTCAAATGTTTGCAGGAAAATATTGTGAAATTCATCAAATGGTTGTGGAGAAAAAGCCATTAATTTCGTCATTGGTCGCTCGAAAAAACACTTACTTGTAGTTTGCCAATTTTTTGTGGGAAATTACCATGAAATTTGTCAATCGGTATTGGGAAAATATCCCAAAATTCATTTGTCGGTTATGGAGAAAAATTGAGAAATTTTTTAGTTGGACGCGAGGAAAAAATCCTGAATTTCATCAATCTCTTGCAAGAAGAAACTGTGAAATGAAAAAAATCGGTAGCAGAAAGAAAAATTGAAATCCATCAATCTGTCACGGGAAAAAATCCATGCAAAGTTTGTCAATTGGTCGTGGGAAAATATTGTGAAATTCATCAATCGCTCGTGAGAAAATATAGCGAAATTTGTCAAAAGGTCATGGGAAAAGATCGCAAAATTCACCAAATAGTCATGGGAAAATATCACAAAATTCATCAAATGGCTGCAGGAAAACATTGCAAAATTCGTCAGTCGGTCGCTGAGAAAAAGGTGCAAAATTATTCAGTCGGACACTGGGAAGATTTGTGAATTTCGTCAATTTGTCAAGGAATTCCTGAATCAGTTGCAGAAAATATTGCGATATTTGTTAATTGGGCATGGGAAAAAAATGTGAATTTCGTCAAGTTGTCATGGGAACCCCATTGCAAAATTCATTGATCGATTGCGAGAAAATATCATGATATTTGTTAGTCAGTCGCGGGACTTGATCGTCGTTTCAAAAAGAAAATTATGAAATTTTTTGGGTAGGATTTCAAAATTTTGGGCATGAATCCCATCATCCCACCCTGAAATTCAAGCCCTGAGAGAGTTCTGATGATTTTTGTGGAATATGGCAATATTCACTGTTTCAAACATTGGAGGCCTAAAGCTGATACCAGGGGTTAAAATTCAGGGCAGATTCCGGCCAAAAACTGTCAAATCCCTTCCTTGAAAAATGTCAAAACAGGACAGTCCTGCCCACAGGGTGAAAAGTGTCTATTGGTCAGGAAAATTATGAAAATCACAAGGATGTCATATTCGATAATAAAAATCCCAAATCACAAATTGTGCCTCCATATCCATAAAAATTGTGATTCCATGTCAATACTTTTTTTAAACTATATTTTAATAAAATTAACACTTGACAGAAACTAAGTTTATAAAATGAGTATAACATAAACACATCACATCATAAACAGTTCTTAACAATCAGTTCAGCCTTTATTTTTCCTACCAGAAACTTTGCCTTCTTTAATCACAGAAATGCTGTAATTAAATAAGGTAAAGATCGTATTTTAAAAAAGTAGTACTCAAGACATTAAAAATTGTGTATGGAATGCTTATGGTGAAGGGGTTTATTACTTAATAGTAATATTGCACAAAACTGCAAAGGTATTAATTTAAAAATGAATTTGTTTGACATAAGTTTATATATTGTTATATGTATATATAATATATAATGTTATACTTCATGTGCAAAGTGAACTAAATGCGGATATGATCCCTGCTCAACCCCCTTCAATATTGATGCAATCACAAAAGAACATATACTTGTATGTAGGTCTAAGGTGGACATCTGCAAACTGTCAGAGTCAGAAGTAGTATAGTAGGGACACCAGGGGTGCTTTACTAAAACTCATTATTTCATTGTCACAGGAAAAACAATCAAATCATCAAGTTTGTCATCTTACTACTTATGAAACAAGAAGCCTTACATACTTGCAAATATATGATCTAGTATAACATTTTGTGCTGAAAAATATAATTGCAATATGAAAGATCAGAAATCAATACATTCATTGCCACCTGGCCTCAAAGTAAGCCATACAGCCTATTATGATGAATTTGACCCTTACTTTAACAAGTGGTAACTATTAAACACATTATCTTAAAAATTTGCCACTTTACCAATTAATTACCTATGGACATGACAAAGCTACAAAAGTTGTTTCCTGCCTGGCTAAATATTTAATAATTTATTCATCTTTGAAACCCTTTCAAAAAATAAATTCATGAATTCAAGTCCATTTTTAGAAGCCTATATCCCAAAAGCGTCACTCCATGTCCAATTCAACCACACCTTGTAACCCGACCGACAGAGATTTTGAGTGAAACTTTGTGTACATACTACCCCTATCTTTATATGAACCCATGAAAATTTTTTTCCTTTCTAGACCTCACAGTTTTTGTGGTATGGGGATCAAAATTTTGGATTTTTTTCAAATTGCACGTTTCAGAATCTGTATTTTCAGACTGCAGTTCCATCTTCAAAAAATTGTTTCTATCTAAAATCTGAATGAGCTATAAAATATCACGGTAAGTATGTCAAAATATGCAGATTCTAATAAAAATACTTACAAAATCAATTGGTAATTTTTACGGCCAAAAAATTAAATTAAAATTACAAGCTTATGGTTATTTTTCTCATTTTACAAAAAATGCTCTTTACAAAAAGCCAAATGAAAATTCCAATTTCTTTTTGCTTTAAATAATAGTTTACACTTTGGGTTTTCTAGTTATGAAATAAAAATTATGTCTTTCTCATTGCTTGTGTAAACAGTTTGCCCTATTTCGGAATGCTGTACCAATCAAGAGATAAAAATACCTAACTTTGCTTATGGTATCTAAATAATTACTGCACATTTCAAATTTTAATTAAATTTATTAATGGTTTTGAATTATTTAATGAGCCCTTAAAACCACACTAATTTTTTTAATTATTTATTACAACAGAAAATTTGTAATGTACAGTGTCAGTACATAGCAGACATTATTTGGAATTGTGTTGTTTTCAATTTTATCACATATGTTTGCTTCATTCATTTTGTTAATTTGTTCATTTCTACAAATACTTTCATAATAATAGATCAATATTAAAATAATCATTAATTAAATTTGAAAAAGTACATTAAGTAAAATTGCTCATTAACCTGTAAAAAATATAGATTGTTGGAATTTTTATATAACAAATGACGAATTTGTTAAAAATTGTATGCAATTTTTTTTAAATTAATAAGTCAGAATAAAAATTATAGTTAAAACAACACTGAAATTAAAAAATATAAGCAATTCAGAGAAGAAAAAAAAATTCTGAAAGGGTAGGTAAGGACTAATTACGAAAAGGAGATCTATAAAAGCTAAAAAATTAAAAATGATTAAATTAAGTGTAAATGCTATAATTTTAATATAAACAAAAAATATTATCTCCAATAAAAAATTGAGAAATATTGAACAGTTTTTTAAAACTACAAAAAAATTTTGTCTAACAAAATAAATAAATAAATAAATAAATAAAGGCACAGATAAAACTCGTCAAAGAAATCAGATTAATTAAATGAAAAACAGCTTTAATAGATTTGTAAATATTATGTATTAAATATGATTTAAACATTGTCAGAACTGATAAATAAAATGAAAATACACAATATAGGATATAAATACCTCATAAATATCCAGATGACTACTGTTCTAAATGTGCACAACCTTCATCAACATGTATAGTTTTTAAAGTAATTTGTTTCCTTGTGTTTTAATGAATACCTTTTTCACCATTTTTAGAAAAATTAAATTCATTTGTGGGAACTATATAAATTACTATAGAATGACACATGATCCAGTCAATGTTTACAACAAGATTGCAAATGCTCATGTCCACCTTCTATTGAGATTATTTGATTTCTTCTTACTAGTTGCATTTCTCATCTACAGGCACATATATTTCAAAATACATTTTACGCTCTAATCACCAGCTTATTTTTTTATGAATCAATAACAAAATAAAAAAATATATATAATATTATATTTACATTACTATAATCTTAATTTTAAAAATTAATACAAATTTTGAAAATATAAACTTTTTCTATTAAAATAATCTAGAATAATACCATTATATTTGAAAATGATCATTTTCTTTTAAAAAAGCTTGTAAATGCTGATTTTTTTTTTTTTTTAATTTTTTTTTTTTTTGAGCTGCTTCCTTTTTTGGAGCTACTGCTTCCAATCTAATTTTTAGGTAGATTTCGTAAGAAATACTACCTATTACATTCTCACCTAAGTTGGAAATTCTGAAAAATTTTTGCAGATTTACGCTGATCATGACTCCCAGAACCCAAAACCAGCCCCAGTTCAAAACTTTATATATGAAAGGATAAAAGCTAAACCCCTTTTTAAAATGCAAAATCCCTTTTTGCCCCTTTTAAAATTTTAAATTACCGTTTTAAAAAATAGAAATTTAAATGAAAACTTTTTAAATGCTTTAATAATTGTGTTTCAATTGATTGAAAATGCCGTCGCCCCTGTTAAATTAGTTTCCCTGCATCGCATCTTATAACTTTCAAAGATCGTTTTCTGACTCTTCATAAGAATATTTGTGCTGACGCTAGCGCAACTTTAAAGTCTCGCTGCATCCCATCGGTCGATTAAGCCAACGCCTTTGTTCCGCACAATCAATCACTCAGCTCGCGGCCAATTAAAATTAAAAATACGCCTCTTTTGACTTCGACGACCTCTAGCAGAAATAATGCAAAACCTCATATTTATACCATTGCACGGCTATCAGGAGGGAACTTTTTACGATTTCCCTCATCTAACCAATCCACGCCAATCTGCTCTCTCGGAATTGCCTCGCGATGTACGAACCTTCGATGTCCAGACAGACTTAAAAAGCAGCTCTCATGCCAATATGGGCCTGGTTTAAAAGGACTCATGTAATAAAAAGATATAAACCAGGTTCCGTAATAAACTGTGTCTTCATTTAACATCAGTATGACTATTCTATCGGACTGTGATTGAATCCCGAATAACAAACACTCCCGGCCCATGACTACAGAGGAATATGCTCGTAACTTCGAGTGAGCGCTTTGACGTAAGTACGGAGCCGCCATCAGTCCGCGCAGCCACTGGCCCGGCGCCCAGCGAAGCCACGATCGAGGGCCCCAACCACCGAAGGAGTCCCGCTTCGTTTCAGAAGTCGGCAGGATAGTTGATCTCGACGGGAAATCCCAAAAACTAAAAATTCACGTAATCTCTAAGCCCGTCAATCCCAGCGAATACCTCCGTGAAAAATTCTTACAGCGTGTGCATACGGTGAAAGATTTACGGAATTTATCCCAAAAACTCAAAAGTACTTAATCTCCCTTCGTCAAAAGGAAAGTGAATCATTAACTTTTCTTCATTCTCAATCTTGTGCAGTATTTCATGCTGCCAGCAAGAATCAAGTGTTTTATCAGCAGGAAGAAGTAGGTCAACTACACAGCTGTTTCAAGAGCGCGCTGATAAAGAACTGATTCCGCGCAGATGTTCAGTTTCGGTTTCTGGACTATAGAGAAAAGGAAAGAAAAATGAATCAGTTGGTTAGTTAATGAACTGCGCTCAGCAAAAACAAAAACCACGTGACTACGGGAAAAATTATTTTCGTGTGCAGTGCAAGAAGATATAGAGATAAATCTTTCAGTGAAATTAATTTATTATTGTTTCGCGTCGCAGAGGTGAAAAAAAAAAAGTAAAAGGTAAATTTTTATCATGGATTTATTTAAAGCAAAGGCGTATAAAGGTATGTACTTTTGATATTAACCGTACAGAAGAAAAATTTTTTTAAAGATTTTTTAGTGAGAGGCAGTGGTTCTCAAACTTTTATTTTTGGAATGCTTTTTGTGATATATTAGATGGCAAGCACTGAAGGAAATTTTTTTCTTTTTTACAATTTTGGTTGTTTTAAAAGGACTGCCAAGGAATATTTTTAAAGAAATATTGTTTTTATTATTAAAAGCATAAACAAGTGGTTCTCAAACTTTTTATTTAATTTTTTATGCATGCCAAAAATAAATTAAAGAGGATTATTTTTATTATGCTATTATTTGTGTGAAAATTTTAATTATTTTTAAGTCAGCTATTTAAGTTCAAATATATAATTGTTTATGTATTGTGTTTAACGTAATTTTAAAGAGATGAAAGGGTAAGAATGGTGATTTTTATGAAAATTCTTTAGTTGTGTTGAACTGATAATTACGATTTTAATGAAAAATAACATTAAATAAACCTCATATTAAAATCATTTTTCTAGACAGTTTGAAAATATTTTAGCAGAAGTGAAAATTTTATTATTATTATATTATTATAATATTTTTATTATTAGGTGTTAAACTTTTTAAAGGTGATTTATATGCAACGTACTTTATAGTTAGTGAGGTTATTTCAATTTTTTTATTGAATTCAAGTTATTGAAAAAAAAAAAAAAAAAAAAATTATTATTAAAGTGGATTTTAACTTTAAAGAGACGAGTTTAACAGATTTTTACAGATATAGTGTTACAAATTTTAAATAGTTTGAAAGATTTTTTCATTTTTATTCTTATGTGCTTTAATTGTGTATTATATTTCTGTGTAATTCAGTGATATTTTGTATTTATATCCATCATGAGTAGCCCAACCCCTCCCAAAGAAGTAGAGGATTTAACAGACAAATCAGGTGACCCCGAAAAAGAAAAAAATCAAATTTCGAGCAAAGATGATAATCCCGTTAATAATCCTGAAGAGAAAAATAATCAGAAGTCTAGTCAGGAATCTGGAGGTGCACCAAAGACATCTGGTATAACAATGTTAGGTGGACAGACCCTGTCAGCTCAAGCTGGGTCTGGTCACACTTCAGTATCCGCCAACCCAAAAACGTCAGTAGACCCTGACATCGTTGCGTTTTCTCCGCAAGATGGAATGTCTTGGATACCATGGTTAGCCTATTTCGAGAGTGTCTGTATAGGACAGGGAAAAGACGAGTGCTGGAAAATTAGGCACATACAGAAGTATTTAAAGGACAGTGCACTTACGTTGTACATTAATAATTGTCTAAATGTACTTCATTGGTCCGAATTTGTCACTTTGTTTAATGAACACTACGAAATTCCCGATACCCTTTCTCTCACTGATTTTTCACGTATTAGATATAAAGTTGGAGAGGACTTGAACGAATATTATCAAAAAAAGACTAAAGTAGGCCGAACCTTAGGTTTAGAGCAGAAACTTATCCTGGAAGGGTTAACGGAGGGCTTGCCATTAGAAATGCAGAAGTTAGTTATTGCAGGCAACCCCTCAACTACACATTCATGGCGTGAATTAGTTTTCAGAATTAGCAAACTGCAACTGGACAGAAAGGGAAATGAGAGCAAATTTGAAGCAAGCCCCCAAAACCCCAATCAGTATCGACAATGGCGACCAAGCCGACCTCCATATGAGAATGGACAGAATTTTAACAGGCAGTGGAACTACAGAGTTCCCTATCAAACACACCCCATTCAACCTTTTCCATCAAATCAAGCAAGAAATCCCCAAAATACGTTTAAACCGACTTCAAATGTTCCACCACGACCTAATGTACACCACCAGACCACTTTGCCGCCCTCTCCATGCAAAGTTTGTCTTAATATCGGAATACCAAATGCATATCATTGGGTGGGAAACTGCCCTTTTCGACAACAAGTGTTAGCAGTACCAACCCCTAGTCACAATATGACTTTGCCGAACCCCAACCAAGATCATATAGCTAATGAGTCATCCCGAAATACATCTAGTAATCAATGACGATTTCTTATGTCCGGACATATACAAAAAGAAAAAGCTAGCTATAAAAAATCAAATAGAGATTGTCATAAAGTTACTTATGTAAAAAATGAAGACTCACTACCTTGTTTGATCGATACTGGGAGTTCAATTAGTGTTATTCCTTGTCATTTAGCCCATAAACTTAACCTAAAAATATGTAAAGTTCAGCAGAGTATACCAGTCACCCAAACACAAGGTGTTCTTGCTTTGAAAGAAAAATGCCTTGTTAGTTTGCAATTAGGACGTATCTCTAAGAGAATTGAACTTTTTATAATTAACAATCAGTTACCTTATGCTTTGATTGGGCTACCCCATTGCAAACTATTTAAATTAAATATTGACTGTGTTAAAATGCAAATAACTCAAGATAATAAGAAAGTACCTCTCATGGACCATATTTCATCAAATGCATCTCACCATACTTTACATTTATCAGAAGTATATACTAGCCAGCCAGCAATTGAAAATGCAGAGATATTCGAAGAAAATTTTGAGCCGGAGTTGTTCGAGACCACTGACCATGTGCAAAATGCTCAGTCTGTCAGAGAACAATTACCTGCTCTTCTAGCCAAATATGTCTGTATTTTTGCCAAAGATAAATATGATATAGGCTGTGTAAACATGGAACCCCAGAGAATACAGTTAACATCAGATCTCCCCGTTTCTTTAAGAGCATATCGCACTTCCCCTAAGGAAGAAGAGGAAATTAAAGAACAAATTCAAAATTTATTGCGAGCCGGTATCATTAAAGAAAGCTATTCCCCTTATTCATCACCCGTAACTTTGGTGTATAAACGGGAAGAATGGAAGAAAACCCGGTTATGTATTGACTTCAGAAAATTAAATGCCATTACAAAAACAGATGCAGAACCCTTACCTCGAATCGACACCCTGTTAGATAAATTGGCGCATGCTAAAATTTTTTCCACTCTTGACTTAGCTAGTGGATATTGGCACATTCCTATCCAACCTCGAGACACTGAGAAGCTGGCATTTGCCACCACCTTTGGATTATATGAGTGGAATCGTTTACCGTTTGGATGGAAAAATGCACCTGCTTGGTTTAACCGTACCTTCCGTAGAATTCTTAATAAATACAAAATTGACTTTGCCTGTAGTTACTTTGATGATGTTATTGTATTCTCCCAAAATGAAGAGGAACATTTATGTCATTTAGAGACATTATTTAATATCTGTGTTCAAGAAAACCTTAAACTCAAATTGTCAAAGTGTAATTTTGTGAAATCCAAAATTAATTTTCTAGGATATGAAGTCTCGAACGGTTGTATCACACCTGACAACCCTACTATAGAGACGATTAAGAAATTAACACCACCAACGAATGTAAAAGAATTACAACGTTTTTTGGGATCTATAAATGTTTATCGCAAATTTATTCCAAAGTATGCTAACATTTGATACCCTCTCAACAATTTGTTGAAGAAAAATGTCCCTTATGTGTGGGACCAAAATTGTCAAAATTCTTTTGAAAAATTAAAAAATGCTTTAATTGAAAAACCAATCTTAAAGTTGTTTGATCCCAAAACACCTTGTCATTTGTTTGTAGACGCATCAAGTCATGGAGTGGGATGTGTAGTGAAACAAGTTGATGAAAAAGGAACATTACATCCTATAGCATATCACTCTAGAAATCTTCGCGATTATGAGAAAAATTATGCAATTACTGAGTTAGAATGTTTGGCGATTGTGGATGCTTTAGATAAATTCTATCATTATTTACACGGTCAAAAATTTGTCATACATACAGATCATGCGGCACTTACCTGGCTCCAAAGTGTTAAAAATTTAAGAGGACGTCTTTTCCGCTGGTCTCTAAAACTTAGTATGTTTGACTATGAAATTAAATACCAGAAAGGCTCCACTAATGTTGAAGCTGATATGCTATCTAGACAACCTGTTTCAGAAAATTTACCCCATATTATACATCTCCTTGACTTGAATGAAGTAAGAGACAATCAGAAGAAAGAAAATGTAACAATTGATGGTAAAAAGTACACTGAGATAAATGATGTTGTTGTTATTAAAAAGAAAGATTTGTATAAGATTGTGGTCCCCATGTCTTTACGTTTACCCCTATTAGAAAAAACCCACACACAATTTGGCCACCCTGGAATTTATAAAATGATAAATTTAATCTCTCCGCAATATTATTGGCCTAACTTTAATCAGGACATTGAAAATTTTGTAAAACACTGCCACACTTGTCAGATAAACAAAAAATGTAGACAAAAAAGATTTGGCTTATTGCAATTAATGCCCCTAACAGAGATACCTTTTGAATGTTTGGCAGTAGACTCTGTTGGCGGATTTAATTATTACAATTCTACAAAAAAATATTTGCATTTAGTCGTTGACCATGCAACTCGCTATGTGTGGGGTTTTCCTTCAAAAAGTGTAACTACCGAAACTGATACAAACATTTTGAAACAATTATTTCAAATACAAGTACCAGATAGATTGTTAACCGACAGAAATGGAGCATTTACAGCTTCCAGGTTTAGGAGATTTCTTCGTAATTACAATATAAAACACAGATTGACGAGCAGCCATCACCCGGAAACGAATGGGAAAATTGAACGACTAAATCAGACTATTGTCACTAGATTAAAATGTAAAGTCAATTCCACATCCAAGAAAATACCCTGGACTAAGCTTTTAGATGAAGTCTTATATGAATATAATAACACCCCTCATTCTGTAACCCAATTCACCCCTAGCTATTTATTTTTAGGAAATTTACCATATGATCCTCCTTTACCAAATAATAGTTACTATCCCCCTGTGGAAGAAGCTAGAAAATTGGCTAAAGAGAGAACAATTGCTTACCATAAAAAGAATGAAGTCCGTTATGATGCTCGTTTCCTTCCTGTAAAGTTTAAAGTTGGTGACATTGTGATGTATGAAGAATTTCACTATCCAAATACCCGTAAATTGACTGCACCATATTCTGACCCATACACCATTTTAAAACAACTTTCTGATGTATCCTTTGAAATTGATAAACCCAGCCCACGTTTTAAGAGAAATTCCGAAATTGTCCATTCCTCCAAGTTAAGATACTACCACCCTCCTCAAAATCTTAAACTCAGCCATGAATAAACCCCATCTATCTCTTTCAGCTGTCAATTTTTTTTAATTTTTGCTTTCCTATCGTCCCCCTTACTCGTAGCATTTGGATGAGGACCCAGCTGGGCGTGTAACCCATCTCCCCAGCAGTGTAGAATGATGGTGACAGTTTAAAAGTACTGTTAGAATTTTTATTATTTTTCAAAAAATATTATAATGACGAATTGATGACACATGAAGGGGTCCTCCGCTCCGTGGCCACCCATCTTTAGCCGGACTGTTTTCCCAGATTCTCTTTCCAGGTTGAACGGAGAATCTGGCAAAACTGCTTCGCTTCCCCTCTGCAGGTGAATATCGATTACCCACTTTTCTTTTTCTGTCGTGCAAGTGGCACATTTTTGGGTGATATTCCCCTCAGAGTATTAAAACCCATATCGCACTGACCCTGCGCATGGTGAAAATTATAGCAAGTGTATATTTAGTTTTTATTAGCTGTAGTTTTCTTTTTTTTTTAAACAACTTAGTGTTGTTTTTCATGGATATAAACCTAAGGCTGCATCATAGAAGTAGCTAAGTCCCTACCAAAACAGAAAGGTATACGAAGAAATATAATTTGTTTTTTGTTATTAGTACTTTAGGATATTTTACTGTTATTTTATCTCAGTGTGAAAATTTAGTATTTCTATAAATGCAAGCTTTTCAAATTGCATTTGATATACAATATATTTTGTCCATAATATTAGTGCATATTTTGTATTATTGAATATTTTATATTTTTGAATAATTTGTATTTGTGAATTGTGAATATATTTTACATTTTAATATTTTGTATTTGTGAATATTTTTTACATTTGAATATGTTGTATAGTTTTCAATATGTTTACCTGTGAATATTTTGGTATACTATATAGTTTATGGTTGCAATTTGCAATTATACACAAAAGGATGTTTCCCAACAAACTATATCAAAAATTTTAAAACAAAAACTGGAAAGAAAGGGAAACACTACAAACACAGTTATGTTATGACAACTGTTATAATCAAGATATGTCGTCTCGAGACACATTATTGTTTTGCTGCAGCACCATTGAAAGAATTCCAATATTTTAGTGTAACCAATATTTTTATGTAAATTTGATATATAAATGTAAAAATAGGTCCAATTGACTTGAGAGCTGAAGTAAATACTGCAGAGCTGGAGAAAAATAAGAATCTAAAAAAAAAAAAAAAAAAAAACATGGGTTAAATTCACGAGATAAGACCCACAGGTTTTGCAGGCGAGCCCTGTGGCTCTTGTTTTAGTAGGGGGGGGGGGATATGAAAGGATTAAAGCTAAACCCCTTTTTAAAATACAAAATCCCTTTTTGACCCTTTTAAAATTTTAAATTACCGTTTTAAAAAATAGAAATTTAAATCAAAACTTTTTAAATGCTTTAATAATTGTGTTTCAATTGATTGAAAATGCCGTCGCCCCTGTTAAATTAGTTTCCCTGCATCGCATCTTATAACTTTCAAAGATCGTTTTCTGACTCTTCATAAGAATATTTGTGCTGACGCTAGCGCAACTTTAAAGTCTCGCTGCATCCCATCGGCCGATTAAGCCAACGCCTTTGTTCCGCACAATCAATCACTCAGCTCGCGGCCAATTAAAATTAAAAATACGCCTCTTTTGACTTCGACGACCTCTAGCAGAAATAATGCAAAACCTCATATTTATACCATTGCACGGCTATCAGGAGGGAACTTTTTATGATTTCCCTCATCTAACCAATCCACGCCAATCTGCTCTCTCGGAATTGCCTCGCGATGTACGAACCTTCGATGTCCAGACAGACTTAAAAAGCAGCTCTCATGCCAATATGGGCCTGGTTTAAAAGGACTCATGTAATAAAAAGAAATAAACCAGGTTCCGTAATAAACTGTGTCTTCATTTAACATCAGTATGACTATTCTATCGGACTGTGATTGAATCCCGAATAACAAACACTCCCGGCCCATGACTACAGAGGAATATGCTCGTAACTTCGAGTGAGCGCTTTGACGTAAGTACGGAGCCGCCATCAGTCTGCGCAGCCACCGGCCCGGCGCCCAGCAAAGCCACGATCGAGGGCCCCAACCACCGAAGGAGTCCCGCTTCGTTTCATATATATATATATATGTCACTTTTTTATGACCACAATAACTGGAAAACTTCTGCATAAATCTCTTCCAAACTGATACATAAAATCAAGGGACATAAAATCTCGGTCAAGTTCGTTAATGGGCAAAATCGAACCAAGGGGGGGGGGGGGGAAGAGGGGGCTTTTTGTGAAAACAGAAAACCCCCCATAATTTCTTAATTATTATACGTATCGAATCCGTTTAAAGTTATTATTACTTCTAGGAAAAGGGCCGAAAATTTATGTATGACAGATTTTTGATATAATTAAAAATGGCCCCAAGGGGGGGGGGGGGAAAGGGGGTGTTTTAGAAAAAAAAAATCATAGCTTCGTCAAGTCACAAGATATCAAATCTGCGTAAATTTATTATTAATCCTCTTAATATTATCTAAAACTTTTATATTGACATGTTTTTTATAGGACCAACCGTTATAGCAAAAAAAAAATTAAAAACAAAAAAAAATCCCTGCCGGCTCCGCCTACAAACTGTCAGGAAAATCACATGCCTCCAGAATATATGTTGGTCTTATTGACTCAAGCAACACATAAAAACTACCATTCATTATCACTCATACACTCTTAGTATTCGTCTTAGTATTCGTCAACATATGCCTCCAGAATATATGTTGGTCTTATTGACTCAAGCAACACATAAAAACTACCATTCATTATCACTCATACACTCTTAGTATTCTTCATATTAAGTAATAAACATTAAAGTTTTACCTTTATTAAATATAAAATACACTTCATAAATATAATTTACTTTTGTGAATACATCGTTTTTACTTACCTTTTGCACTTTATTCTTCCCATAATTTGAGCTGTTTTCATGAACAAATACTTTTTATTTAGTCCATCATTAAAACGTAAATATAGAAACACAAACACATTTTACTTCTAACGAGAACCGCACTACATCGTAAACATCGTAAGTACTTCTGAGGTAGTGCCTCTGCCACTCACTAGATGGCGGCACACGTAGGCCGTTCGGATTGGAAGACCGAACGTCAAATCAACAATGGCACGTGTATGCAAATTTCAGTGGATCGTTCCAGTAAAGTGGGTGTTTCTAGTGATTAGCCGACATTCTACCAGTATAAATAGTTGCTGAATCTTTGCATAGGGGGTATATTGGAAATCGATTGATCAAGCAATCGTCGGTGTTCTTTCAATAGATATCGTCGTAGTATTAGAATATCTGGCTTATTAATGTGATATAAAGGTGAACGATGATCGTTGTGGTTGATGGCGATAGTATTTAAATTCGAGCAACTTGGTGCAATAAAGTATAAATATATTTGATGTGTTTAATAAGTTTGTCTTGTT
Source organism: Maratus michaelseni (assembly GCA_963931845.1). Lineage (NCBI taxonomy): Eukaryota > Metazoa > Arthropoda > Arachnida > Araneae > Salticidae > Maratus > Maratus michaelseni. Next base: position 246,533,698 of record OZ007586.1, on the reverse strand, counting down.
CTGTTTACGTCTATTTGCTAAATATCCGTGTTTTGTGAAAGTGAAACGTTACTGTCTTAAAAAACGAAACTGTTTCATATCAAGTTGTTAGTATCAAGATGCTGTAATATAATATGTGAGTACCTTGAATAAATCTCCTGTGTTTGAATAACTTTTGTCTTCATTGAATTCTATATATATATATATTCTGCATTTCACTATTTAACTTTAATATGATAGCTCTCTTAAACCAGCAAAAGCTTCTCACTACGTTATAACTAAAAGCTATACTCTGCTTACTTCAAAATAGACTGCCTACATTATTTATACAAGCGGTTATGGGCGATAGAGCTCATATAATGAAGCTATTTATGATTTGAGAAAGTGAAAATGCTGAAAAGATGGAAGTTTAAAAAGGTAAACAAACGCTCCCGATCGTAATAACGAAGTTCCCGGCAACGAAAATAAGAGAGGGGGGGGCGGTTTGCCTGTATTATAGTATGAAATAAGATTGTTGAAGACATGAGTGAAAGAAAATATGGATGAAATAGATGATTAACGAAAGATAGTATCAAAAATAGGTGAAGAGATTTCTGTTTGAAGTATATGAAATTTTTTTTGATAAGAGAACTGGCTTTTAACTTTGAAATTTTTAACAAATCTAAACTGAATTTTTAAATTATACACCTTTATTTTTGCAGTTGAAGTTTTAATTATGATAAATTTTAACATAATTTTGAATGAAATTTAAGATTTTTATCAGTTTTTAATCATATACATATATATTTTTTTTAATACAAAAACGAGGAGTTAGGAAAAAAAAAAAAAAAGAAAATGGCTAACATATCGATTGAGAAATTGGATTCATCAAATTATAGAAATTGGTGTAATGATATTAAATACATTCTATTGGATAAAAATCTCTGGTATATAATAGAATATAATTTGGTAACACCAGCTAAAGAAAAGCCAACTGCTGAGGAAATTGAAGCATTTAAAGCAAAATCTAATCAAGCACTATCCATTATCTATCTGAATATCAGTGTGGAATTTAAAAGATTAATTGAGAACTGCAAGAATCCCGTTGAAGCATGGAATAAGTTAAAATTAAATTACTGCCCAGATTCCCGTTCCCACCATATGAAGATATTTATGGATCTAATGGAGTGCAAGATTAAGACAAATGAAACTATAAATCTTTTTGCGGCAAGATTAGCACGAATTATCAGTGATATAAAACAAATAGATGAAGATTTTAATGAATGTTATGCAAATTTTCAACTTCTCCGGTTTCTTCCCAGGAAATTCGATGCAATAGTACAAAATATTTTGCGATGGGGAAAATCTGATTTTCAGTTCTCTAAAATTGTAGAAGAACTAGTAGCTGAAGAAACACGTTTGAATGTAAGAGATTCAGATTCCGGTAAAGGTAATCTCCAAGCAAATCAATTGAATTTTAGATTGAAGCAAGAGAATTTCAAGGGGTTTAAGAGGAGGAGGTGTTGGAAATGTGGTCAATCCGGTCATCTACAGAAAAATTGTTTAAGTAGGGCCAATAGTGTTAATAAATATGAACAATCTGGTTTTTCAAGATCTCGCTTCTCCTCCCCGTTTTACAGAAGGAATACACCGAATAGGAACTCTCTTCTTGGAAATTCACCGTCTTGTCATGCTCGTTCAACTTCTCGCCATGCTAGTTCACAGTCTTGTCATGCCCAAGCACCTGACTATGGAAGGGTTTCACCGTCATCATCCAGATGTCAATCAAGAAGTCGCCGACCTGAGAAAGGAAACTACAACTCTCCTGGAGGAAACATGCCTCGTAACCGACCCCGATACAGAAGGAATAATCAAAGGTGGAATAGTCGCCAGGACAATCAGAGAGTCCAGTAAATTTTTGTAAGTCCTCTAATATTTTTATATCTAATGTAAATTGTATAAACGTAGAGGCCAGGTGGATCCTGGACACTGGTGCGACACACCATTTCACTAATGATAAATCCATTTTTGTAAAATTTTCTCCTTTAATAGATCAGGAGATGACTGTTGCTGTTAAGAATATATCTTTCCCAATTGAGGGCCGAGGTGATGTAAAATTGTTATTTGGCAAACGCCATGTTTTACTAAAGAATGTTATGTATTCAAGTAAATTACGTCGTAGTCTTATATCTGGTCCTCAATTGGATAAAAACGGGGCAACTTTTATTGGTAGAAAAGGGAAGGTAACCGTCTCGAGGGAAGGACATTTTTTATTTAATGCTTATCTTAAAAGGGGAGTATACCAGGTTTTTCCTAGGATTCCAAAATCGTTAAAAATTGAGACTAATTCTCTTTTAAAGTCTTCAGAAATGGAGATTTGGCATAGGCGGTTCGGACATATAAGTCCAGCCATTCTAGTGCATACCTGTAATGAAGAGGGAGTCCGGGGAATGCCAAAGCTTAAAGATCTTAACTTTAAATGTGAAAAATGTAAAATAAGTAAACATAAAAAAGTGTCATTTAAGGCAATAGGTCAAAGACGCTCGCAGTACCCTTTGGAACCTCTTTTTGCTGATGTCTGGGGTCCTTGCCAAGTACAAGGTAGAAATGGCGAGAAATATTTTCTCACTATTATCGATGACTATTCCTGCCGTGTGTCCATTTATCCTATGAGAATGAAGTCAGATTCCTATGAAATTGTTCGTAATCATATTACTAGAGCTGAAACTTTCATGGGAAGGAAAGTCAAAAATGTACGAACGGATAATGGGGGGGGAATTTGTCAATGATGACCTTGACGAATTTTTTAAATCCAAGGGTATTATGCATGAGCTCACAAATCCATATACTCCACAGCAAAATGGAACGGCCGAACGATTTATGCAGACTGTCATAAATGGAGCCCGTACCTTACTATCAGAGAGCAACCTAGACTTAAGTGTTTGGCCAGAGGCCGTAAAATTCTTCGTGTACACCTGGAATCGAGTGTGTCCCAAAACTTCATGTAAGACCCCTTTTGAGTGGTATGGAGGTAATAAACCTTCAGTTAAACATTTAAAAGCTTTTGGGTCTGTAGCTTTTGTGGGAATCCCAAGACAAAAATGGGAAGGGAAACTCGGTCCAAGGGCGAAACGAGGAATTCTGGTTGGCTATGCGTTTAAAACTAAGGGTTATTGAATTTGGATACCTGAAACAGATAGTATAATAGAATCCATTGACGTCACATTTGACGAAATATCCAGGTTTGATCCAGACAACAGTGGAGCTGTGATGGGCCCGGAGGAGGTTGACCTTTTTCCGGATAGCCTTGTGAGTAATCAAAATGATACCGTTGTAGAGGAAGAACCAGAGGTCATCCCTGGTCCCTCCAACGAAGTAAGTGATCCACAGGCATCTCGAGAGGGGGAGTCCGATTCCGAGTCCATTGACAGTTCCAGTCCGACTATTTCCTCACTCAGAGATGTTAGCTGGATTCGTAAAGCAGTACCTAGGCCTACCGGAAAACGGGTAGACGTCTATTATTACGAAACTGGGAAAACTGATCGTTTGAGATCAATAATGGATGTTGAAAGATATTGTGACAGAAATCAAATAAAATATAATCCTGACATATTTGATTTTAAGGGAAACAATCTTTATTCTGGTCCTGTTTCAAGCGTAGACAACTCTGATAGTGAAGATGAAGAATCTAATGCTCCTGAATCTAATCAAGTAAATCCTGAATCATGACTATATGGTCCGACTATACCCAAAACATTTAAACAGGCAATGGAGTCCGCGCAACGTGAGAAATGGCTTGCTGCAATGCAGAGCGAACTCAGTGTTATACGTGAACGGAAGGTTTGGCATTTGGCTCCTTTACCTGCCAACGTAACTCCAGTGGGATGTAGGTGGGTTTTCACTATCAAGAGAGATGAATTAGGGAGGATTGCCCGCTTTAAAGCTCGTTTAGTTGCCCAGGGCTATAAACAAATTAAAGGCGAATCTTACGATGAGACCTTTAGCCCTGTGGTCAATTTTGGTGTAATCCGATTCTTTTTCTCTCTCTTGGTATCGTGTAGCGGATGGCATCACATTCAGTGTGATGTAACCAGCGCCTACCTTTACACACCATTGAGAGAAGACGTGTATATGCTACAACCGCCCGGTTTCACCATACCTGAGAAGTCTCATTTGTACTGCAAGCTGGATCGAGCTTTGTACGGACTACATCAAAGTGGTAGAGAATGGTTTTTTGAGATACACGAAGTTTTAATTAATATTGGTTTCATCAAATTGGATAGCTGTAACTGTGTATATATCTTTAAATCTGAAATAGTACTCTTGTTGTATGTGGATGACATAGTGTTGTTTGGGAAAAATCAGACTGTCATAGATAATGCTTTACAAATGTTGGGTAAATTTTTCGACTTGAAAGTATTGGGAAAAACCAAAAAGCTTTTGGGGGTAGAATTCGATGAAAGGAATGGCTTAGAGATTCATCAATCTCATTATATTGATGAAATATGTAATAAATTTAAAAGCTTTAAAATACCTATATCTTCACTCCCAATTAGCAAGAGTATAATTTTTTCTAAAGTTGATTGCCCAACCTCACAGTCAGATATTGATGTCATGAAATCCATCCCATATAGAAATGTGCTCGGTTGTCTGTCATTTTTAGCAAATCGTACTAGGCCTGACATATCATATGCAGTTAATATTTTTAGTCAATTTCAGAGTAATCCAGGATTGTTTCATTGGGGCAGACTTCTACGGCTGCTAGGTTACGTAAAATATACTAGAAATTATCTCCTCCGATTATCATGTAATCAGGAGCAGTTGATCGCCTACTCTGATGCAGACTTTGCAGCGAACCGGGATGACCGGACTTCTATTGGTGGCCAGCTCGTTCTTTTGGGAAACTCACCCATGGATTGGCGAACCTTCAAGGAGAAATGTGTGAGCCTGTCTACCATCAGTCAGAGTTTGTGGCCTTAACTGAAGCTACCAAGAATATAGTTTGGTATGACCGGATCCTGCGGGAATGCCGGAGTAGGCAGATCATTCGTGAATGCGATGTTAAATCTCAATTATACGTTGACAACCAGGCGGCCATAGATTTCGTTAAGTCCCCAATCGAAAATCACCGTAGTAAGCACATCGACGTTAAACTATTTTTTGTCAGGGATCTGGTTTATAAAAAATTTTTTTATTTAACTTTTGTCCGTACCAATGCTAACCTCGCAGACGTGTTTACCAAACCCCTCACCAAATATGATCTTCTGAGATTTGTAAAAATCTTGTTTAAAATAGATTAATTACTTTTCTAGTCAAATACGTACCTATTCTCTTTGTAAATTTTATAAGTGTAAGGAAATTGTGCAATATATATTTTTTAGAATAATTCTTGAATTTTTAGTGATATATTGAAGTGTAAGGTTAAAGTAGTTTTTAATATGGAATTTTTATTAAAAGAAAAAAATGTGTGTAAGGTAAAATTTTTTTTTGATTTCCAAACTGCAAGTTTCTCATTCGGTATACATTTAAATTCCCGCTTTGGTGTGGAGATGGTGCCCTTTAATACTTCCTCTCGAGGAGTTCGATCAGCCCTCAGTACCGTCTCGGGGGGGGGGTGACCCTTGACTGGTAAGTGACAGAGAACTCTTTCGGGGGGTTGTGTTGGGGGTAACTGCCACATCAGGGCTTTTCCGCGGGCACGTTAAACCTTTAAGTCAGTAAGTCCAGTTTTATTTAGTTCATTAATGGGAGTGTCACTTTTTCCCCGTATACCGGATGGGAAATGATGATAGAAGATATAAAGTTCTTTTTGATAATATTACTGTAATGTAATGTAGAGATAAAGTTATATAGGTAATGAAAGTTTTATTGTTAGAATTGAATGATGTGCATTTTTTCTATGTCTGGGAGGGATCCCGTTTATCCATGGATAACCAGATGGGGAAATGTTTTTGATCATTAGATTTGTAAAGGTAAAAATTAAATTATTGGCTGACTCCAAAGGGATAGCTGTATATGAACTTATCTAATTTTTAAAGGTAAATTTTTTCTTTGAAATTATCTGCTGAATAATCCGTTTATAATTAACGTCAAAAATATGGTATATGTATTTTTCTTTACCTTGTTATAAATGTAGATATCTAATTCTGATCTCTTTTAGGCATCTGAGACTTCAATTGGTGTGAATGGAATCTAGGCGTGGAGAGTAATTGACGCTGAGTGTTATGTAAGAAAGTAGTTGATTGTAATCAATAGTTTTATCCTAACTCAGATGCTGAAAGTTCTTCAAAGTTACTATTTTGTTTTGGATATTGAGTTAATGTCCCAAGGAGTCAAGTCTTTAAATTCTTCAAAGATTTTCCAAATTAATTTTTTTTCTTTGATGTTATAAATAAAGAACTTTTCTAGTGTTAAATATGTGTATGTTGGATTGCAGTTGGAAAAATTTCTTGTTGTTGGAAAACTTGTTTTAATCTTTCAAATTGAAGATTAAATTTTTGGTACGTATTTGCAATATTTTTCTTGTTAAATTGTTTAAAATTGTTTGTATTAAAAATTGTAATGTATTAAGCTGCTGTTAGTATTTTTGCAACAGTTTTTCCGGCTAGTCCTTAAGTCCATGGGTTGAAATTTTTTTGAAAATTTTTTTTTTGGGGCTTTGTGTGAAAATTTGACTTAAGCTGAGAAGTTAAATTTTGGTCGTACTAGTATAAATGGGAAAGTTGCAATATATTAATCTTTGAGGCAGTTAGTTAAATTTAAATTTTAAGTGTTGAACATTGTTTTAAAATTAAATTATTGTAAGGTTAAAATTGTTATGATCGTTTGTTGGAGGTTCACTAATGTTGTTGGAGAGTTATGCTAATTGATCGAGGATCCAATTTTTTTCAAGTATTTAAATTGTTTTTAACACTGTTTTTAACTATATGAAAAAAAAAATCAAACATGGGTGATTTTTAAAGTTAATTTGTTCGGGTTTTTTTTAGTTTAGCTGAGATGTGTATAGTAAAGTTCTTTTGGATATTAAATCCATTTTTTTTTTTTTTTTTAGTCTTTTCAAACTTTTTCAAGTCATTTCCATATTCTTTGGATAATTGGCTGATAGTTGTGTTGAGACAATAAGAGGGGGGGGGCACATGTCAGGAAAATCACATGCCTCCAGAATATATGTTGGTCTTATTGACTCAAGCAACACATAAAAACTACCATTCATTATCACTCATACACTCTTAGTATTCTTCATATTAAGTAATAAACATTAAAGTTTTACCATTATTAAATATAAAATACACTTCATAAATATAATTTACTTTTGTGAATACATCGTTTTTACTTACCTTTTGCACTTTATTCTTCCCATAATTTGAGCTGTTTTCATGAACAAATACTTTTTATTTAGTCCATCATTAAAACGTAAATATAGAAACACAAACACATTTTACTTCTAACGAGAACCGCACTACATCGTAAACATCGTAAGTACTTCTGAGGTAGTGCCTCTGCCACTCACTAGATGGCGGCACACGTAGGCCGTTCGGATTGGAAGACCGAACATCGAATCAACAATGGCACGTGTATGCAAATTTCGGTGGATCGTTCCAGTAAAGTGGGTGTTTCTAGTGATTAGCCGACATTCTACCAGTATAAATAGTTGCTGAATCTTTGCATAGGGGGTATATTGGAAATCGATTGATCAAGCAATCGGCGGTGTTCTTTCAATAGATATCGTCGTAGTATTAGAATATCTGGCTTATTAATGTGATATAAAGGTGAACAATGATCGTTGTGGTTGATGGCGATAGTATTTAAATTCGAGCAGCTTGGTGCAATAAAGTATAAATATATTTGATGTGTTTAATAAGTTTGTCTTGTTCTGTTTACGTCTATTTGCTAAATATCCGTGTTTTGTGAAAGTGAAACGTTACTGTCTTCAAAAACGAAACTGTTTCATATCAAGTTGTTAGTATCAAGATGCTGTAATATAATATGTGAGTACCTTGAATAAATCTCCTGTGTTTGAATAACTTTTGTCTTCATTGAATTCTATATATATATTCTGCATTTCACTATTTAACTTTAATATGATAGCTCTCTTAAACCAGCAAAAGCTTCTCACTACGTTATAACTAAAAGTTATACTCTGCTTACTTCAAAATAGACTACCTACATTATTTATACAAGCAAGTTATTTTTCGAAGTAAGCGGTTCCAACTCCCGCATCTTTTCGAAACTGATACATAAAATCAAGGGGCATAAAATCTCGGTCAAGTTCGTTAATGGGCAGAATCGAACAAAGGGGGGGCTTTTTGTGAAAACAGAAAAAACCCCATAATTTCTTAATTATGATACGTATCGAATCTGTTTGAAGTTATTATTACTTCTAGGAGAAGGGCCAAAAATTATGTATGACAGATTTTTGATATAATTAAAAATTGCCTTAAGGGGAGGGGGGTTTTAGAAGAAAAAAATTTATAACTTCGTCAATTCCCAAGATTTCAAATCCGCTTAAATTTATTATAAATCCTCTTAATATTATCTAAAACTTTTATACTGACAAGTTTTTTATAGGACCAACTCTTATAGCAAAAAAAAAAAAATTCCTGCTGGCTCCGCCTGCAAACAAGTTAGGTTTCAAAGTAGGTGGTTCCAACTGCTGCATCATTGCAAAAAGGTAATTTCTTCCGCAATTCCCAACAAACAGGCGGCCCACGCGTCTGCGTCTTCGAAATCTACCTGTGCCTGTAGGCCGAGCCGTCAGGGATTTTATTTTGCTTGGCACAGGTAAATCATGTTTCATTTCTCTTCTGTGAAGATGAACCTTGATTAATTACTTTTTGAGGAGACATTTCTTCAACATTTGTGAAATGAATTAATTTATCAATTTGAAATTTACTACTGGATGCACTCCTCTTTGCTAAATTTTCATTTTTTGGTTTTTCCATTTTTGTCTTTAAATATTCACTATAAAATTTCTTACTATTGATCATAGATCATATTAGTTAAAAGACGTTTTTCAACAGGGTGTGTTTCTGGACATTCATTTGAATAAAAAGCTTCAAGAGATGACATATTGTTTGCCTTGAGATAATATTTTATTGTTTGGAAACTGTTCAAACCTTCGATATCTAAACTAGAACGGTGATCTGCAATTGTGTTTTCCATTAAACTGAATGCTCCCTCAATAACAAATCCATGAAAACATGACAATGCAGCTTTTACTAATTTTGCTAAAAGGCAATACCTTTTTGCTCCCAAAAACGAAGGCATTTCAAATATTTCTGATCAATATTCATCAATACATTTAGGAGTTTTGATTGTATCCACATTATTTAATGAAAAATTAAAAGCCATGTTTTCAGTTATTTTCTCATCAATCTGATAAGCTCTAAGTTATTAATCTAATCCAATTTTTTTCATCAGGGATGAGTACAGATGTCATTAAATCTGACAGTTTAAGGAAACCAGTAAAGGTTGTTGTTTGACCTCTTAGTAGAGGATTTAAACATGTAAGTGAAATTAATGCAGAGTTGTCATATGATAACTTTTCGACCATGCATTTAGTGCATTTAATGTATGCCTTTTTTAACATGCATTTAAAAAGAACATAATTTGTGATCGTTCATTTTATATTCAGAAATTAATTTTTTTGCACCAGCTCTAACATAAATTAAATTATCAGGCCAATGATTATTTTCATCAAAAATAACAAACTTTTTCAAATTTTTGCAGGATTCAATGCCAGATATCAAATTATGATTTATAAAAAAAGACGAATGTTTTTATCAAGGTGAACATGCAATTCATGTAACAAAGGTTTTTGGCATTGAAAAAGCTTAATATAGTTGGAAAATATTGGAAATATATCTTTATAAGCATTTTCCTCCAATAAAGTTTGTTTATGATGAACAAACAATTTATCAATTATGTTTTCTTTTATTTCGTTTCCTGCAGTTGTCAATTTTTTTTATTTCTAATTGACTGACTTTTTCTATCTTCTTCACTGCACTTTTTTTCACATTATGTTTCTTGTAAATTTCCTGCAACTGATTCTTGTATAGATCTCAATCAGAAAATTTCACCAAAGAAAAGTAATGCATTAATAATGCATCCCACAATAAAAGAATTCTTTCAATTGCAGGAAGCACAAGTCCAACGATGTTCAGGCCGAGAAATGGGAACTAATTTTTTTACACATAAAATTTCACAAAAGGAGAAAAAAAATAGATCTTTGATGCACACTCTGCAAATCAAAATGAAGAATGTCACATAAATTTTCAATGTTTTTTTTTAAATGGTTCTGCAATTTTTTTTGCGCTATTGTTTACTGTGTGACAAGTATCTCCACCAATAGGCAAAAGATAAACTTTTTTTCGCCTTATTAGGGATTCAACACCTGTGTTTACCCCTCTCACTGTCTGGCAGGAATCGAACAATGTGCTAATAAGATTTTCCCGTGGAATAAAGGTGAAAATAAGCACTCGCCACTCGTCGATTAAACTTTAAAAACTGCCGATTAAAAATATGGAAAGAACCGGCCAAATACAGGATTTCCCAATTATCATTTTCCCCTAAAATTCGCTTTTTTTCCACGTTCGTTCGACGAAATTCGTAATTTTTAAGCAACTGTTCGAAGAAATTCATGGCTTTTACAAGCCCGTTTGAAGAAATTCATGGCTCACGCGTCCGTTCGAAAAAAATTATGATTTTTCGTGACAAAATTAGTGATTTTTACGCACCGATCGATAAAATTCAAGATTTTTACACGCGTAGTTGACGAAATTCGTGATTTTTACGCACTCGGTCGATAAAATTCATGATTTTTCTGGCCTGACCGACGAAATTCATAATTTTTACGCGTTTGATCGACGAAATTCATGATTTTTACACGTTTGGTCGACGAAAATCATGATTTTTACACTCCCGAGTGACAAAATTTGATTTTTATGTAGCCGATCGACAAAATTCATGATTTTTTCATACCCGATCGACAAAATTCATGATTTTTTCATACCCGATCGACAAAATGCATGATTTTTTCATACCCGATCGACAAAATGCATGATTTTTTCATACCCGATCGACAAAATGCATGATTTTTCCACAACCAATCGACGAAATTCATAATTTTTTGTGCCTGATCGATGAAATTCCTTATTTGTACACGTACGATCGACAACATTCATGATTTTTACGTGCTCGATTGACAAAATTCATGATTTTACCCATGCCATCGACGAAATTCATGATTTTTACACTTTCGAATGATGAAATTTGCAATTTCTTCTGAAACTAATTGGCGAAATACAGACAATGCCTGAATTTGTGGAGATTTTGGCCTGCTGGCCACAGGTTGTGCATGTGTAATGCATATCATGTTGTGAGTTATTATTTAGTGCATAAACATACCTATTTTATTATGATAAGACCTTAATTCTAGACAAATATATTTTTTAAAATGTAGTTAGCTACACAAGTACCTAAGCTTAGTTAACTACATAGGCATGTTGTATATAACTTTGCTGTTAACTTATTTTAAAATTTAAAATAGATTGGAAATTAGCATCTCAAGTTTATTCAAAACAATATAAATTTAAATATTTTTATTTAGTACATAAATTACTTTTTTACTGTAAAGTTATTGTATTTTTAAAAAATATTCAGTGACATAAATGTATTTACTGACTATTAAAGAAATTATTCTCATTAGCTAGTAACTGGCTACTAAAAAAAATCAACCTACCAGCCAGTGGCTACTAAGCGAAATTCCTTGTTTTCACCTTTACCGTGGAATATGATTTTCTTCAATTGATGAAGTAATTTTCTCGAAAATGTTAATTGCGGTACATATAGAAAGTTCTATGGATGAAAAATGTTCAACAACTTTCTTTCTTTCTGATGAAAAATATTGTACTAATATAGTCAGTATACTCTTGTGCACTCTGCTCGTGCTTTCATCTATGTTTAAAGAAAAAACATTCTTCCTCAATGATTCAATAAGTTTTTCTTTAATAGTTTTGGCCAAGCCAAATTTCATTTTGTATGCAACAGTCGTATGACACATACTTGTACACTGTAGAGCTCAAGGATCATTTGCCAAAGTTTAGGCTAATTCTAATAATTTTGGGCCCCACCAGTGGCTGAGAGGTTGTGCTCTCGAAGCTGGTAGACGGGAGGTGCTGGGTTCGATCCCAATTGCGCCCGTCGGCCTAATCGTTCGGAGTTTCCGTGGTTTTCTTCGAGCCGTGGATTTATCCATGCGTAAATACGGATTAGGTTCCCTTAGAAAGACCCCCACGAAGGGCACTCCCCCCGGGCCTATATCCCTAGTGTAGATAATTGGCCGTCAATAATCAACCCAACCCCACTCTAATAATTTTGGGCCAGCAGTAAAAAGAAGCGAATTCTCAGCCAAAAATACACAGATCGATGATTCAACTCTTATTTTTCTGCTGTTTAAATAAACCGTTCTGTTTTCCTCTTTATTTTCCCCTCCATAAGATGATAATATTACTGTTTCTTCCACGGATTTTACAGCTTTTTTATGATCAGTTGATTTAGAATGGCTCATTAAACATTTCAATCCACCACTATGATATATAATAACTCTGTTACACCAAACACAATAACATTCACTGGGTTCAGCGTTTTTTTTATACTATCGTTCTATTCTATCTCCGATGTTATCCACTTTATTAAACAAATCAAATCGAAATCTAATGGTAACATCTTTTTACAATGCTATTAAAGTTTTTACGTCCTCTTTATGCAAAATTTCATCTTTCATCAAATTTACATACACATGTTCTATTTATTCCATGAACCAAACAAACAAAAAACGAATTATTTAAAAACATTCGGTGCATGTGCTTGGAAATTATCCACTTTTCCCGATCCGATGCCGATCTGAAAAGGAAATGAAGTGCGGAGAGGCAGAGAATTGAAGATCACAACTGATGATGCTCTAGCTAGGGCAAAAGTGCTTTTGTGGAATGGTGAAGATTTTTTATTCAAAACTGTTTTTACATTTTTTAAATGGGGGACGTTTTTAGTGAAAATTTTTGACCATGTTTTTTAAATAATATCTGAATGAAAATTGGTAAAATGGACAATAAATAGTAAATTTACAGACATTAACAAATGAACACCTGTTTTTAATATATATACATTGTTTTGTTTTTAATAAGAAAAATTTATACTTTTGCCTTTCTATCTCATTTTTCCTTTGGTTATTATTATTATTATTTTATAGTCATGAACTATTAAAGTATATTTATACAGTAAACAGAACCTGTGTTATACATTAAAATTTCATGGTCTCAGCAAAAAGCATACCATACAAATATTCTTTCTAAGATCTGTCCTGTGCAGGTGGGTTATAGCCGACTGAACCTGCAAATTCTATTTAAAGTCAACTCGCAACCCGGCCCAAACTCTGCAAAAAAAATTTCATTGACCTTCAAACTGACAAAAAATATTGTTCACCGACCCAGAACCTGATCCAAATTACTTCAACTCGAAAACATAGAAAATTTCCAAATTTCAGGTAATTATGGAAAAATAATTTATAATCATACCTCTCATATCAATTTTATCTTTTATGTAGAAAATGAACATGTAAAAACTCATTCATATTCCAATATATAGTTTCTTTTTATCTGAAACAATATTCTAAACCCGATCGAAACTCAATCTGAAACTGAAACCATTAGTCAACCTGACTACCGAACAGAGAGTCAGGTTCTGGATAAAATCGGATTACCCGAACTGGTGTAGGACTATAATCTACCTACAATGGAATTTTTCCTCAGCGCTATCATTTCAGTTTTGATGTTTCACTGTATTTAAAAAAAAAAAAAAAACAGAATTAAGTAAAGAAAATATGTTCCAAAAAAGTTCCTGAGCTGGCTTATAAACATATTAAACTTTTTAAGAACTTATAAAATAAATCCTAATGAAATAAAAATAATCAAAACCAATTAATTCAAAAGTGCCTCAAAGATAAATTAAATTAATGAGATAACACATTCGTAAACACTTTTCCCAGTGAGCAAAGTATTATGTAATCAGAAAGCACAGTGTCAGATAAAAATACATTAGAACTTATATCGGCAGAAATTTATGATCAGAATCACGGGTTTAAATAAAAATTTAAACCAAGAAACACCCAGACCCGTAACTTTTATTTGAATAAATCAACCTGACGCATTTGCATCCAAAACCGACCCAAAGCTCAAAATAAAATATTTTAAAAGGCTAATTCCATGTGTGGATGTAGTGTCAGTCACAGATATAAATGGCTACGATATTTGACTACCAGTATTATAGTAAAGGAAAATTTGACTAATTCAATCCCATATATCTACAATTAAACACAGTGAAGAAGTTTTTTAAACAATACCGGTAGCCAAAAATCATAGAAGCCTGTGGTTATGTGACTTACACTCAGGGATCGAAAGTAGTGCGCTACAAGTAGCGAAACTACTGTAGTCGCTACATTTTACATTAGTTTGGAGTGTAGCATGCTACATTTTGAACAATGTAGTGCAGCGAGTAGCGCAATACAAAAAACCAGTAGTTTGTAGCGAGAACCGATGCTACTTCAGGAGGAAAAAAAGTGTGATTCTACAAGTCACGTGATCGAAACTCGCTTCTTTTCTGCAGAATTTGTTCTACTCAAAAATTTCCAATCGCAGTGGCAAATCTCAGCTGCAGTGTATAGCAATGCATCGCATGAAGTCATAGATTTTTTCCATTGACACTTGCTGCTGAAATCAAGTACTAAACCACCAAAGGAATTAAGTTTCTTGCTGGCAAGACTTGTTTATTTACTTGTTATTAGGTCTTCATGTTTTAACAATGGGTTTCTTATTATTCTGATTTGTTTTATTTACAGATTTATTTATTGTTTGCATTTAGGGTTGTTTTTCTGTAATTTTCTAGATTATAATATCGCTCTTAATTTTTCTATGAAATTTGTTAAGTGTGTATAAACTAACGTTTTTGAGAAGAACACAAAACATTTCCTTGTATTGTATCTTTCCTAATTTTTTAATGCCCTCGGTTATGTCACATTTATTTAATTGTACCTGGCAGACGCAATATAACGAGGGGTCACTTTATTATTTAATCCATGTCTTCAATTTCTAGTGTAAATTGAACACTTTGACAAAATTTGAAAGTAGTGACTACTTTTGAAAAGTAGCTTGTAGTCGCTACTTTTTAAAACAAGTAGTTGCAGCTGTAGTTAACTACATTTTCGACAAAGTAGTTCTAGTTGTAGTTCGCTACAATAAAAAAGTAGTTTTTCCGACCCCTGCTTACACCACATTCATGCATGGAGTTAGCCAAAACTATTTGTAGCTACCCGAAACCAGAAACTTTTTAATCAAACCGGCAATAATTTAACATGCAAATGAATCAATTCCCAAATCCACAATATAAATATTTCTTTAAATATCGTTCAAGTTCAAGAAAATATTTTTTTCTGCTCAACAACACAAACTTGCTAACATATTCACAGATTCATTTTTATACGTAAAAGTGTGAAAATCATAGGCATGATTAAATTAATTTGGAATCGAATAGCATTTTCCATTAAACAAATTACATCTTAAATTATAAGCGATTCTTGTCTCCTTCCTCATGTTGTCAGGTTACGAAAATTTAGATTTAAACACCAACACTGACAGCAACTTCTGAAAAATCCTTTACATTTATCAAAAACAGAAAAGTGCTATTCGATTTTATAATTTCCTAATAAAGACACTGCCAATTTCATGCATCTAAGATTAAAAATCACTTTGCGAATATGTCAGAAAGCAGTAGCCATTTCGGGTTTATATATAGCCGTAGAGGTCTGCACTGGTCCGGCAAAATAACAGGCTGATGAAAAAAATAAATGGGTCGGACCGATAAAAATATTAGACGGAGCAACTAATCTAAAATATATCAAACATATAGTAACTAAGATTTTTCATAAATATGGATGCAGTATTCTTTAAAAGAATCTTAACTGTAGGTATGTTTAAAAAAATCGGAATTTTGTAGATATTGGATCACATGGAGCCGAGACTGTTTTCTTTGATTTTTGCACGGGTCAAGGACTGTTATAAATGATTTTTGGCAGGCTCGAGCTTGGAAATTTCCGCAAATAAGACCATTATCTCTTTCTTTTTACAAGAGTTCAATTTAATCTACTGCTATTCTACCTGTTCTTTCTAACTGCACTCAGTTCGGCCCGGTCCAAGGTCCATGCGACCAGAGAAAAGTTGTGGAAGAACCACAATTCTTTATTAAGTTTTTTTCCATCATTTTTCAACTTTTATTTTTGTATTAAATATTTCATTTATTTTATTAAAATTAAAAGGTACCTTTATACTGCATTTCACTGAAACTACTAACAAAACTAACACTTCACTAGCATGCAGGCATCAATCTTTGTTTACATTTTTTGTTAAATTCATATTTAAAATTTGGTTGAATGGTTGGTTGAAATGTGTCAGTTGAACAAGAAGTAATATGTTGTGGATTAATGTTTTGTTTCAGGTTGAAAAATGTTGTTCAACTTTGTTTTATGCAAAACAGTTCCAGCATGTGCTGGCTAGTGGTGATTGGTTGCAAACCATTATAAAAATGAGAAGGTTTCTCATGTATGTTACCTGGTTTTTGTTTGATGTATATTTTGAAGATGGTTTCTTGGTGTTAATAAAACTGTTTGATTTTACCTCAGTAATGTTTATTGCTGAAGTTTCAACGTGAATTTCATCCTCCTTATTGCAATATTATTGCTCTTCAATTTGTAAGTAGAATTTGAATTTTCTTTTACTTAGAAGATTAAAATTATGACATAATACACTATGAAATTAAAGAAGTTACTCTCAAATTTTTAAAATTATACTCTGCTGTATACCAGATCAAAAACAACAAAAGGTTATGTTGCCCAGTATTATAATATTTTGAAGGCTTAATTTGATGAGTTTAACTTTGAAGTATTTCAGTGTTTGTAAAAAAACATGGCTGCTAGCCCTAACCCCCAATTATTATTGACAAGCCAGAATTACCATTCTTGGGTAACAAATATAAAGAGGATTTTAGAGTCAGAAGGTTTAATTATATGGATAAATAAGAGCAAATGGCCAAAAGTAGATGATTTAGGAGAAATTGATAAATTTAAATTAAATCAAAGTAAAAGTAAAGCTGCTGGTTTACTAAAAACATATTGTAGTAGAGAAGTTGAGCTTGAAATAAATCATTTAGATGACCCTTCAGTTATTTGGGATACACTTAAAACTAATTTAGAAATTGAGTGTAGATCCTTAAACGCATATAGGCTGGCAGAGTTTAGAAATTTAAGCATTCTTCCTGATGAAGAATTACCTACATTTATAGCTCGATTTGAGGATTGTTATAGAAAGTTAATTGATTCTGGGGAGTCTATTAGTGAAAATCACAGGTGTTATCAACTATTCCAGTGCCTTACAGAGGAATATGATTACCTAGTGAGAGAATTTGAAAATTGTGTTGAGTCTAAATTTAAGTTTGATAATTTAAAGGCAGAAATTTTAAAAGAATACAATCGAAGAAACCTCCATGATCTTCAAAAACAAGAATGTTTATTAACTGTTAAAACTAAAGATAAATTAAATTCTAGTAAACCAATTATAATTAAGCCAGGTATAAGGAAAACGACAACTTTGCTTTTTATGCGGTAAAAGTGATCCTTTTGCTAAATTTTGCAGAAACAAAACTTTAGTTTCTAGGCCTAAACCTAGAGTCAGTTCTTTCATTTTTGACATTTGAATGTTAAATATTCCATTTTGTGCACTTACGTCCGACACCAACAGTTAATTTTTTTTAATACTTAAAACTCTTTTAGGTAGTACTTTTTATGTTTTGTGAATAAATATGACAGGCTATACACTAAAAATATGTATATTGCTTATTTTTTATATATTATTTCTGAATAAATAACATTTATATGAGTAAATTTTGTACAATTTTTACGTCTGACACCATGGAATTGCCCAATAAGGTCTAGTTGTTTTACTATAGGTAGACACCTGTTTCACAATTCTAATTTCATCTGTCCAGTGCACTAGGACTTTATTTTGCACATGGATATATTAGCAAATATCACATAAAGTATGCATTTTGAACCTTTTTTTTTTTTTTTTTTTTTTTTTTTTTTTTTTTTTTTTTTAAACCTTACATGGGAGAGGATCAAGATGAAATAAAAGCTTTTTAGTCAATTAAAGTGTGATTTTCCTAGTGGTACCACTGGTAATCTAATCAGAAGTGTTCTTTTTGGGCTCCCTTTCTGAAGAGATCCTCTGCCTACTTTCAGAAGCAGGAAAATAGGCAGAGGATCAAGACAGCCTATTTTCCCGCTTCTGAAAATAGGCTTGAGTTTATGAATTTAATTTTTGAGGGGGTTTCAAAGATAAATAAATTAATAAATATTTAAGCAGGTAGAAAATGACTCAGCTCATTAACATGTTCATAGGTAATTGGTAAAGTGACAAACTTTAATTTGTTTAGTAGTTACAACTTGCTAAAAGTAAGGGTAAAATACATCACAACAGGCTGTAGGGCCGTTTTAGGCCAAGTGTTGATGAACATATTGATTTTTTATCTTTATTTTGGCAATTATGTTTTTCAGCATAAAAAGTTGCACTACATCATATATTTGCAATATGTAAGGTTTCTTACATCATGAGTAGTAAGGTGACAAACTTGGTGATTTGATCGTTTTTTCTGCAACAGTGAAATAGTGAATTTTACAGAAGCACCCTTGGTGTCCTAACTATACAACTTCTAACTCTGACATTTTGCAGATGTCCATTTCGGACTTACATATATGTCTTGTACCAATTACATAAAAAATGAAGAGGGTCGAGCAGGAGCACCTAGGCCAGTTGATATGGAATGACCCATATTTTAATTCAGCAACACTTCTTTATTTCTTTATACAGTATGGAACTGTTTATCCATGTGGGTCACTATACAATTTGCAGGGCTTTTGCCCAAAGCAGCAGTAAACAGCAGAGTATGAAGTAAAAGTGGTCGATAGGTTGATTTTTAGATTATGGGCCATTTACTTCATACTAATTGTGATTGACAATACGAAATTAAGATTCTAGGGGATTAGATCTAGTTAAGATTCAAAACTGGTTCTAAAAGCAGGGTTGTCTGGTTTTTTCCACTCTAGAAAACACTGGCAGAAAAAAACATGGAAAAAAAATGTCCCAGACAAAATATTGTTTTGTTCATTTTGTCCACTTTTAATAAATTGAAAATTAAAAATGCAGAATTTAACAATAATAAATAAATACATTGATTCTTTCCATTCAAGAAACAACTTTTATATCAAAATATCACATATACATATTTATATACACAATAGTATGTGAAATATTTTGCGTGAAAATGAAAAAATAAGTTCAGTTCATCTAGAAGCTTTTTTATGCAAACATGTTTATAAATAAAATATATATCAATGTTAAGTTATAATGTATTAATTAAATAGCAATTGTAAAACATATACATTTGCAGTAAATTTTAACTTGTTTATCTGTCATATGACAATTAATAATCAGTTTACAAAATTAAAACTTTTAAAATGTTTGACAGCCTCAAATCTTATTAAAAAAGAAGTCATATGATAAAATAATAAGTTAATGTTAATTAAGAAAACGTTACATTGAAATGAAACCTGTGCTTGTAATGACATTAATAATTTAATATATGCATAAAAACATTCAGTATATACACATTTTACTATAGAGGGGGGACATCAATAAGTAGAAAAATATAATGATAAAAATTTTCTTTTGGTTAAAATATCAAATGCAAAATAACCAGGAAATAACAAAGAAATTAACACAAATGCATAAAATCATATTACGAAATTTTGTTATTCAAGATACATAAGGGTTGTAAAATATTTAATAGTCTTCAAATGCTTCAGGATCAGAAGCAAGTTGTTTGTCTTTAGAATTTAACATTTTATAAGCCATTAAAAATTTTGCAGCAGTTTCTAATACAAGCCTATTTCTAAGTTTGTTTTGAATCGTGCTGAATTGGAAAAAATTTGTTCAATGCTTGCTGATGAGGCTACATAATGAAAAAGGTGACATGCAAAATTTGAAATATTTTCTAAGTCACTGTATCTTTTCAGAGATTCCCACCATTCTGCTGGTGATAGATTTTTTATGATTGTATCAGGACATGGATATGCCTTAATGGAACATTTAACAATCAATGACAAAATTTTTTTATCAATGTCGTTCACCTCACCCATTTCATTACTATTTCTTCTTGGTCATTAGTAAGTCCCACACCCAAGCTAAGTTCAGTACCAACGTTTCGGCACTAAATTGTCCAGCCCCATTTCAACTGTCATGACAAGTACGTGGTGTGCGACGTCAGATCTCAGAACATTTAAATTTAGGAGTGAACAACACAGAAAAATCCGGACTCAGTTGATTGGCCGAACTGGGTACTTGTCTTTGTGGACCGCCCCAATAGGGCGATCAGGCGAATTTCGCCCCAATGACCCGGCACTCAAACCCGTCAAACTGGGTCGAATCCCGGTAGGTAGGGGCCTGGTCAGTGGTCTCCAAGTCCCACACCCATGTATTTTTGATGTATGATATGTAGTATGTATGATAAAATTTGAGCTGGCGTGATACAGTCATAATGTTTTCTTTCTGTAAACATTTATTGTAAATCCCAAGTTCTTCAAATTTCAAAAGTGTCAAGAATTCATTGGTTTCATTGATAATATTAGAGGAATCTCTCTGTAGAACATCCATTGAAATACTGATGGGTTTCAACAGACTGATTGGGTGTTTTACTTCTTTATATAAAGCAATATTGTTAATTATATTCCTTATGTTTGTATCTACTTCTTCTTCATGTGCATCCATAATTTTCAAGAAAACATCTTAGTTTTACACATACATCTCCAAGCAATTAATGTGACTGTCTCATCGAGTTTTGTTAGGAAGTTGAAGCATTACATCACCATAAGAATTTAGAAACCCTTTAGCTATGTGATGACTGGAATTCTTAGACAGAGAACTATAGGCTAAAATAAAAGACAATCAACTCCACCATTGATAAATTCATTATGAATAAGAAAGCCTAAGTTTAAGTACAGCTTCTTTAGTTTTGGTTCAGGTTTTTAGTTTATGTTCAGTTTTGATTTAGGTTCTGATTCAACTTAATCAAAATTGTTTGACTTATGCAGCATAAGATTATTTTTATAGTAAAATATTGTCTAAAATTAATTGTACCAACATGTAATTAACATTTTCTTTGTGGATTTATTAGATTATGATTAATATACAGTCATTCTATTTTAATTCAATGATTAATTGAAAAAATATATATATTATTATTAATAAATTATGTAGGAATATAATTCTATTACATCATAGCAATAATTTTATATGTCAAACATATGGAAAATCAGCCGATTTTCATTTTGTTCATTTCGTCCAATTTCTTTCGGCATCCCAGACTTTTTACAAAACAGTGGACTAAATAGCAACCCTGTCTGAAAGTGAAAGTATCCTCTTTAAAAAAAACTGCCGCCAAAATCGAAAAAGTGAAAAGGCCCTTTGTAGAGATCGACCTAAGCTATCCAATGCAAAAAGAAAAAAAAATTATTTTAAAATATTGAAATACAAATGAGATTTATAAAAGAACCATCCCATAGGTTTAACATTAGCTTGCGAGCATCTTTGCATGACCTATGTAGGGCCTTAAATAGACATGCTTGATATTCTGCAGCTTGGCAACTTATGTCAGGACTAACTTGAAAAATTTAGCAAAGATAATATTAACAAACGATAATTCTAGGGATATGCTAGCAACAATAACATTTTGCATTATACCAAGACCATAAAAAATATTGTAATGCTTAATTAAATCAAACTTTGCTGCTTAGAATCAAGTTATTTAAAGGAAATAAATTTCCCATGAAATTGCTAGTCAATGAGAAGCATTTTGCTTTAAAAAATAAATGAGAGATTCTGAACATTTTTATATACAGAAATGTAATTGTTGTCTCAAAAGAAAAGAAAGCAAGGCAGTTTTTTGTTCTGGAGAACAGAATTTGATAGCTATAAAAATCATTAAAAGGAAATCCGACAAATATAAAAAAGCATTCTATTTCATTAAAAATACTTTTAAAATTTTTACATACTTAGATGTATAAGAGTGCATCATACAACCATATGGTTGCCACACAGCCTTGGAAATGCCTTGGAAATGTCCATCTCTGAGTAACCATTTGCAAGAATCAATGCCTAAAGAATAAAATATATGAATAAAAACAAATAATCATATTAGATAACACAATGGACAAAATTCACAACTTAACTACAAACACCTGAACTAAAAATAAGTAACTCATACATTTAAGAACAATCATAATCAATTTACATATCAGTCAGTGAAATCAATATAAACTGCAAACTTCATCAAATACCATCAAACGGGGTAGTTTTGCCCAGTGACTTAATAAAGAAACAATCTGTATTAACAAAATCATATGACAAAACAAAACCACATACGAATATAAAAATTAAAGCAATATAAAAGGGTACTTTTCATTTATTTTTGCTTTAATTAGAACTGGAGTTATAGCAATTGTTCAGATTTTTGGAGGAGAATAATGTATTTTACATTTAAAACTACATTCTAAGTCATATTTTTGACTGGTTATATTTAGGCTCAGAGATTAAATATAATTTATTCTATAAAATAAATTATGTAGAGCAATATTGATTTATTTCATATTTCTATGAAGTCTAGTAGCCGAAGCAGTGGAGTATGTTAGTGGATGTTGCAGATTTATTTAGACCTTGCAGATTTTTTTTAGAATTGATTTTTTATTGTCAACATTGATTAATATTATATTAAAATTCAAAATGTTTGAAACAACAGTTATTAATAAAATAATAACAATTATCTATTTCTTCAGCAAAAAATTATCCATTTTAGGTCGGGGGCCGTAAAACATAATATTTTTGTCTCAGTAAAAGTTTGAGAAAGCCATAAAAATGTTAAAATAAAGTTCCCTCCCATGTCAAATAGCTTTTTGTATGCAACACTTCTTTATTGCCATACTACAAAGAGGAAATTGCTTTACAAAAGACCTTCCAGGAATGATTGATTACAAGCAGTGCTTAAATTTCAGGGCGGTATGGTGGCATTCTCGTCCAAAAGTTTGAAATCCTGCATAAAAAATTACACCATTTTCAAGCTAATTTTACTTATTGAAACGACGATCATGTACAACGACCGACTGATGAATTCAGCGATATTTTCTTGCAACCGATGGAAGAATTTTGCATTATTTCCTGCGACCAATTGACAAATTTCCCGATATTTTGCATGACTGATTCGCGAATTTCTTGGTTTCTTCTTGTGACACGTGACAGATTGACAAAATTCATGATTTTTCCCTGCATCCGACTAAATGATTTTGTGACTTTGCTTCGTGACCGATTGACAAATTCCGCGATATTTCCCCGTGACAGTTTGATGAATATCACAATATTTCCCGTGATCGTTTGATGAATTTCACGATATTTTTGTGTGACTGTTAGACTAATTTTGCGATATTTTCCCCACAACCAATTGCTGAACGTTTTTTTTAATCAACCGAATGGCAAATTTTTTCCTGTGACACATTGATGAAATTCATATTTTTTTCCGCAAATGATTAGCGAATTTTATAATTTTTATTCCTGTTATGGAAAAAAGAAAAAAATTAAAAAGGCAGTAAGGGCTACCAGGAGTTGTGCCCTGCCAGTGGCTTAGAGTTAACACTAAACAAAAATCTCCATACCGTGGAATAATTCATGTCCAATTGTCGAGCTACATCCCGGGCGCTGCTAGTACCAGCAATGGTTCCCTGCGATCCTTCGACAATTGCAGTTGCCACATCAGTTATTACATCTTCTGATACTTGTTTACGTCCTCTCCCAGCGCGAATGGTCAGTGACCCCGTTTCCACGAACTTCTTAATCATTTTCTTAAGACCATTCAGCAATAAAGGCCCCTTTCGTAATTTTTTTCTGGTTCGAAATTCCCGAAGAGCTGCGGATGCATTACATTGATTCATATAATACAGCTTCACCAGTAACGCACGTTCTGGTAACGTGAGAGGCATGTCCACTAGAGCTCGTTTACTTCAGCTGAGATTATTTGGCGGAGCTGTCTACTACTTGCTTTTATAGCCCCTATTACTGGTGCTGTCATCGCACAACATTTGCATTTTTCTTTGATACCCGTGTTTTATGCTAATTCTCGTTATTGTAAGCTACAGCAGTGCCACAAAATGCCCTAGAGGCGATTTTTGGAACTAAATTTTTTTTCACAGAATCCTTTTTCCCATGTCTTGATTACAGGGCTGCCACTCCATAATGGCATAAAAAATAGTTGCTTTAGTAGCCTACAGTAAAAAAAATAGTAGCCAAAATAGTTGCATGCTTACTTCGTAAAAAGGAGGCGGCAAGAATCCTTATTTGCCATAAAAATAATAACATCATGAAAATCCACATCTTTCTCTACAGTTTATGCTACCACCCAAATTTGCCACTTTTTGTATTTTTATTATAAAATCACACACACAAAAACGGAAAGAAAGAAGAAACTTTAATAAAAAAAGGATGCATTTGATAAAGAGAATGTGTATACATACTAATCTATTCTTTACAAGAAATTTATGTAAAGTAAAATAGCAAAATCAGCATAAATAAAGTGCAATTTTATAGACAACAATAAACCAAATAAAGCCATCTAAATAAGCAAGAAAGGCAATATTCTAAATGTTTTTCTCAATATTTTAAATCTATTATTAAGTTAAAAAATTGCGATAGAAAACAAGATTTTCTTATTTCTATAAGTAGCATTTATTTAAGCTCGTTTATTAATTCAAATTTCTAATATGAAACACTTATACGAGGTTAGAAACAAATACGATTCACACAGCACAGTAAACAAATCTACAGTTAATTGTTTGTGGTTCATACGGCAGTTAAAGGGTTAAATACCTTTAAAAACAATAAAAAATTGGACAAATATACTGTAAAGCATAAGGGTTATGGGTGTAGATAAACCAAAAATCAGTTTCCCACCAAAATTTGAATGATAGGTATCTTTGCACTATATTTAGATTGAAAAAGTATTATTTTTTTTAATTTCAAGATTCAATTTTAAGTTTTTAGATATTTTAAAAATTGAATAAAAAACTTTAAAAATGTATACGGAAATATTACGTCGGGATATTGAGTTAAAAAATTTGCAATTCTGAAACTGATGATTTTTTTTTTTTTTTTTTACAAAAATAGTAGCTGGGAGTGGAAAATAGTCTCCTTTTTTCAGGTTTTCCTCCAAAATAGTTGCTTTTGTAGGTTTTTGGGCTAAAATAGTAGCCATAGTTGCCTCATGCTGAAAATAGTCGCTTTTAGTAGCATTTTAGTTGCAAATGGCAGCCCTGTGATTAGTCTAAATACCAAGTTTGGTGCCATTTCGGCTATTAGATCGTGCTACAGGGTGCTCCAAACACTGTCACTTTAAAAAAGATCACCCTATATTAGACTGAATTCACCTATTTTATAAATATTTAAAATATATAAAACTATGTTAATTATATTTATTAATTAGTAAAGTTAAAAATATTAAATGATATATGTTATTAAATCTAATTGTTCATATCATTATGATCCTTATTAATTTATAGATCTTACTACACATTAAAGGCCAATAAGAATTTGACATTTTTGCAGGTTTTTTCCATTTTTGCCCTGGTTTTTTCCAGTTTTTGCAACTGTCCTGGCAAAAATACCAACCCTGTCGAGTTCTATGGGTTCCATCACAATGCAGTTTGATGCATTCGACTTGACATCAACAGGATATATTGATTTTAGTTCCAAGATTCATCACCAGGGGCGCTTTTCTATCTCGGGTTCTATGGGCCGATCATGACGATGTATGGCTCATTCGACTCGAAATCAAGTCGCAAAGATTTCAGCTATGTACGTATAGAACAGAGTGCGCCCCCTGGCGGTGGAAGTAACAGATTTTGCAGCTGACTCGAGTTCTATGGGTCCCATCACAATGAGGTCTGATTCATTCGACTTGACATCGACAGGATATATTGATTTGAATTCCAAGTTTCATCACCAGGGGGCACTTTCCTATCTCGGGTTCTATGGGCCCAATCATGACGATGTATGGCGCATTTGACTCGAAGTCAACAGTCTAAAATATTTCAGCTATGTTCGTATAGAACAGAGTTTGTCCCCTGGTGGTGGAAGGTGGAACTAACGGATTGTGCAGCTAACTCGAGTTCTATGGGTCCCATCACAATGCGGTTTCACTCATTCGACTCGATATCGATAGAACTTACTGATTTTTGTTCTGAGTTTCACCGCCAGGGGGTGCTTTCCTTTCTCCAGTTCTATGGGCTTGATCATGACAATGTATGGCTCATTTGACAGTCTTGAAGATTTCAGCTATGTTCATATAGAACAGAGTGCGCCCCCTGGCGATGGAACTAACGGATTTTGCAGCTAACTCGAGTTCTATGGGTCCCATCACAACGCGATTTGATTCATTCGACTTGATATCGACAGGATATATGGATTTCCGTTCCAAGTTTGACCACCAGGTATGCTTTCCTATCTCGGGTTCTATGGGCCCAATCACGACGAGGTATGGCTCATTCGACTTGAAATCGACAGCGTCAAAGATTTCAGCTATGTTCGTATAGAACAGAGTGCAGCCCCTATCGGTGGAAGGTGGAACTTACGGATTTTGCAGCTAACTTGAGTTCTATGGGTTCCATCACAATGCAGTTTGATTCATTCGACTTAACATCGACAGGATATATCGATTTTAGACTGTAATGACTGTAAACTCATTACACTGGTCTTTATATTTTAATTTCTTCATATTTTGATCCTTAACCTCAAAAAAGTAATGATATGAGTACAAAAACCCTTAACGGGTTAAAAGTTTGTGACGCAGCACTTTACCTTTTGTCTGTAAGAATTTTAAATACGGGTCTTAAAATTAATTATATCAAATTTTGAGCGACAGTATGCTATAAATTAAAAAAAATATATAATTTTTCTCATTTTTTTTCTATTACTATATTGATATTTAGTGGTGCAAATATTATTTTCTACATGTAAATATACATAAATTTTTTGCTCATGCTTTTTCATTCACATCTCTGATAAAATCAAAATATGGGTTTTAAAAGAAATTATATCAAAATTCAAGTGACTCCTTTATGTGACTTTAATGGGTTTGTGTTAAAATTCAATTTAAATTCTTTTTGGTTTGTCTCCTAATGTATATTTTACACATGCTAACAATACTTTAAATTTTCCAATACATCATTAAATATATCACTTGCAATGAGCCTGTATTATGCATTGAAAGGTATTTATTTATTTACACATGCTAACAATACTTTTAATTTTCCAATACATCATTAAATATATCACTTGCAATGAGCCTGTATTATGCATTGAAATGTATTTATTTCAACAAATTGGATTATCTTTTGTGCCACACTGTCGAAAATCGAAAGAAACAATTATGTAAAGGTTTATTTTGTGCCATAGTATCCAAACTAAGCGAAATGTATGCAAATGGATAGTGTGATGCAAAATAAACTTTTACATATATTTTTCTTTCGATTTTTGACAGCGTGACACAAAAGATAAATCAATTTATTGAAATAAATACATTTCAATACATAATACAGGTTCATTGCAAGTGATATATTTAATGATGTATTGGAAAATTAAAAGTATTGTTAACATGTGTAAAGAAATAAATACATTTCAATGCATAATACAGGCTCATTGCAAATGATATATTTAATGATGTATTGGAAATTAAAAGTATTGTTAGCATGTGTAAATATACATTAGGAGACAAACCAAAAATAATTTAAATTGAATTTTAAAACAAACCCATTAAAGTCACATCAAGGAGTCACTTGAATTTTGATATCATTTCTTTTAAAGCCCATATTTTGAATTTATCAGAGATGTGAATGAAAAAGCATGAGCAAAAAACTTATGTATAGTTTCATGTAGAAAATAATATTTGCACCACTAAATATCAATACAGCAATAAGAAAAAAAAAAGAGAAAAAATTATGTTTTTTTTAAATTTATAGCATATCGTCACTCAAAATTTGATATCATTAATTTTAAGACTCGTATTTAAAATTTTTACAGACAAAAGGTAAAGCGCTGCGTCACAAACTTTTAACCCGTTAAGGGTTGTACTGATATATTATTACAGTAACAACACTCTTTTTCTATAGATGTTTTGGCAACAACAAGATTGTCTATTTCAATATTCGATACATGCCGCTATGTTTGCTTGTATACGTTTATTAATGCTGATTAAAAGATGAATACAAACAAAAATAACAAAAGGTAAGTGAATTTTTGTTCATTTTATATGATAAGATGTATTTCATGCATTCTTGAGACTGCTACACTGGGAGTTTTGTGCATCCAGTGGGGTTTTTATTTCGGCTCATGTAAGTTACTAACCGCTGTTTGTATGAGTTTCGTGGATTCTAGAGACTGCTGCAAAGCGAGTTACATTCATCCGGTGGGGGTTTTTTCGGTTAATGTATGTGAAGTGTACCATAGATTAACATACAAGATAGGACAGTTACAGCAAAATCTGTAATGGCGGCAGTAATAGCGTCCAGGGTTGGCAAGGTTTTTCCCACCCCCGGTAAATACCATGGTAAAAACTGGTATTTACCATCCTGGTAAATACTATGTTTTTCCCACATGGAAAAAACTGATTATTAAAAAGATAAATATAAATTCAAAACAACCTTTAAAAATGTCAAAATTGAGTTCTAAGTAAATAGCTTGAAAGGTAAAAAAAAAAAAAAAAAAAAGGTAGATCTATGAAAACAGACAATGGAGTGCATTTATTTAAATATTTACACACCACACAGATTCCCAAACATTTACCAATCGTAATCGTATTCATATTCTTCGTCTTCCACTTGCACATTGGATTTTAGCATCATATAACAAGATACTAATTTAGAGGTGTTTACTAAACCCAGTTTATTTCTAATTGTTTATTTAATAAAATATTTATTTAGGAAATTCATTATTAAAAAATTTTATGAGCAAATTTTATGTTTAATGCAATAATTCTTATTTATTTATATTTCTTTCCTACAGAATAATTTTAAACCTAAGAGAAATTTGTAATAACTATGTATTTCTAACTTTAATTTTACAAATTAGATTAAAAAAGCCAGAATATTTCTTACATATTGTCATTTGGAAATTTTTCCTGGTATTTACCAGTTTTACCCGGTGGGATGGGAAAAACTAGTTTTGGACAGGAAAAAGCCAACCCTGATAGCATCACTTAGTGACAAGACAGGGAAACTAACTAAGCTTCCGAAATTAACCCATGTATATGAAATCTGTTTATGTGCTCTATGTTTTTAATATCTATTCTTTTCGTTTTGAGGTAGACGATTCTCTTCAAATTGGCCGCTCGTTGGTGTGTTAAGTTTCTTTTTAAAGGACTTCATTTTATTTTTTATTTTATTATTATTGAAACAACAGTTCT
Organism: Maratus michaelseni; assembly: GCA_963931845.1. NCBI lineage: Eukaryota > Metazoa > Arthropoda > Arachnida > Araneae > Salticidae > Maratus > Maratus michaelseni. The sequence goes on along the minus strand of OZ007586.1, from coordinate 246,504,085 downwards.
TTTCAGAACTTTTTTAGTATGGTTAAAGATGTTAAAATATGTCATGTAGAATCCTGTAGGTCTGCATACAAATCGGAATTTTAAAACTTTCGTTTTTCACTTTTCCTACAAAGTTGAAAATATAAACATGTAGCATTTAAAATAGAAAGGTCATCAGGGGTCAATCCAGGCAAAACTTGGGGCTTATTTAGGGCCCTTTCACAAAAATCTATTTAATAAAATAGGCCTCTTCACAAAAATGAATTTAATAAAACCGGCTCCTTCACAAAATTCCTTTTAATAAAATAGGCCCTTTTCATAAAATTCTTTTTCATAAAAACTGTTTAAAAATCTAATTTGTAAATAAAACCAGATCACAAAAAACAAAAACTTTAGCAAAGGTATTTAAAGATGATTTTGTTGTTAAATTCTTGGTTCAAATTTGAATAACTGAATTTCAACTTTCGTTACAAAATGTTATTTTCACAAAAATATAACAAAATTCACAAAAATAACTTTTACTTTTCACAAAATGGGCCTCAAGAATAAAATCCTGCATCGACCCCTGGTCATAATAAGATAGACGTTCAAAAGGAGAAATATTCCATCTCTGAGACGTTTCTTCCCCCTTGTCACTACAGGCACTGCATTCATCATCGCGTTACTATTATGCCCTATGATAGTGTCCTATTTTGTGTATTAATCTATGAAGCGTACATACATGTAAGTTACTAACCGCTGCTTGTATGAGTTTTGTGAATTCTCGAGACTGCTGCATGGCGAGTTATGTGCATCCAAGGGGGGAGGGGGAGGAGGGGTTCGGTTCATGTACGCGAAGCGTACATATATGTAAATTACTAAGTGCTGCTTGTATGAGTTTCGTGCATTTGAACAATCAGGAATCTCAAGATAATCCCCAATCATAAACTGTATGCTTTGTGGCAGAGAACTCACTACTTACATAGTTCCTATGAGAATTTCTTTCACAAAGTAAGCACTGATTTTATTCCGTTTTATGAAAATTTACAAAGTTTAAGCAAGGAAGAAAAAATAGCTAAAAATTAGTAAAAATAGGAAATCCGGAGGAAAAAAATTGCTAAACGTTTGTAAAAATCGGAAATATTGCTAAAAGTTAGTAAAAATACAAAAAAACAGAGGTAAATATTGCTAAAAGTTTGCAAAAATCAAAAAATCGTAAAGAAAAACGTGCTAAACTTTGTAAATAGTCACAAAACGGAATAAAATCGATGTTTACTTTACAAAAAAGCTTGCCATAGGAAGCACACGTTCTGATTGGGTAGAATTTGGAGGTTGGCGTGCTTAAAAAAAATTGCTAAATCGTTTATCTCGTTTGTTCTAGAATTCTGCCCACCCCTTTTCAAAACTATTCTTTGGATTTGCTCCAGTCGGGGTATGAATGGAATGAACTTGAAAACAGCATACATGCAAAACAAAATTTTAGGCAGGAAGCATACCACTGGGCTTTAGGCAATAATGGAGATTCAAATATTAAAATAAATTACAATTGCTGTAAAAGTACGCAACTTCTCTAAAAGAACTTCAGCATTATATTTCAATAGGCACTTCACTATTCTATATATATTGTTAATCTTTAATACTCTGACACAGAGCAGAGTATCTGTCTCAGTATAATTATCAAACACCAATATATTAAATTATATATTTTATAATTACAATCAAACAAAAAGACATATTTACTGATTATGTCAATTTACACTTCAGGGTTCCCAGCAAAACATGACTGGCAAATTCCCTGACCAAATCTCAAAAAATTCCCTAACCAAATCTCAAAACATTCTCTGACCAAACGAGCATACAATGAAATTTGTTACTTATTTTTGCAATCCTTTGTCAAAAATTAGCAATTCTTTTTTTTTTGTGATAGCTCTTCAAAATTCTCTGTTTTTTTCCCCCGAGACTATATGATGAATTTCGCATCATTTTTCATTTTTTCTCCAAAACTTTTCCATGACTTTTAAGAAAATATTTGTAAATTCCCTGACTTTTTCTATATATTTTAAAATTTCCCTGACTACTTTGAAATTCCATGACTTTCCCTGACTTTCCATGATGCTGGGAACCCTGCACTTGCTCTTAAAAAATATTTACAGTTACATGAATCTAGAACCTTTAACAGAGAATCAGCAAATTCAAAAACAAAATGTAAAGACTGTAGTAACCTTGCAAAACAATTTTAAGATGATATTGAAAACATAATGCCCTAAATAACAAAAATAAAAAATCGTGTCTAAGGCAAGAATATAAAAATATATCAAATTATCAACAATATTCAAAGTATTCGCAGAAATCGTTTCGGTTCGATTTTTTTTTTTTTTTCTTTGTAAGAAGGTTATATTAGTGCAGAATGAACACAAACCGCGTTACTGAATAATTTTACATAGTGGTGTAAAAAAAGATTTACCTGATGTAACGTTAAGTATCCCATGATATAACATGAAACCACTCACAAGCACAAAGGCTACAACTTTTGCATTGCGGGCATTGATATGTTTAACCACATCTCGGGGATCGACTGAAAAGAACCAGTTTGGGAACTCACTTTCACTATCTAGTACTCTCCATAATGTCCGCCTGTACCAGTTTGAAGTTCGAATGGGTTCTATCCAACTATACAAGGACATTATGGTCTGTCAACAATAACAATGTTACTACAAAACAAAACAAACACAATACAGTAAAATGAGTCGTTCACACAAATGAATGAGACATAATAAAACGAATCGCAGAACAGTTTAGAAAAAAAAACGGTTATATTTTGTTCGCTAAAGCACCTACATTCTCCAACACAGATCGTTCTCTCATTGGTTGGTTTCAATCTGAGAGCAGCTGTTGGTTGGTTGACTGAAGTGCTCCAAACATTGATTTTCATCCATCGCACACCACACACTTTCTTATTTTATGAACAATATCGACATTAATTCCTGGTTCATAAATAGTGGAATATCTTTATATATTTTTTTATTCAATCCCCCCTTTTTTGAAACAGAAATATCTCTTTAGGTAACTACATTGCATAAATGTTAAAGTACCTACATATATCAGGAAAGATCTAGGCTAACAAAAAAAACAGGCTACCACGGTGCATTCCACTTATCTTTTTTTACAGACCGCTAGAGTGACGTGTGCTCTTTTAGTGCATTCGAGCATCACGTGACTCTCGCGGTCTGCAAAAAAAGATATGCGTAAAGCACCGCGGTAGCCTTTCTTTTTCGTTAGCCTCGGGAAAGATTAGCAGACGTCACTCAGGGCAAAAGCGAGGATAACGAAAAAGACAGGCTACCGCGATGCATTCCACTTATCTTTTTTTACAGACCGCTAGAGTGACGTAATGCTCTTTTCGTACACCTTCATTGTGATGCATTCGAGCATCACGTGACTCCTGCGATCTGTAAAAAAAGATACGCTTAAAGCACCGCGGTAGCCTTTCTTTTTCGTTAGCCTCGAGGCAAAAGATCGTTTGATTGGTGTATAAACCCAGGTAGCACAGCAATATCGGCCCGATATTGCCCAATATCAGGCAATCTTGGCGTGCATCGGGGAAGACCGGTCAAGTTTTACCAATATTGGCCGATATTGACCAATGTTGGCCGATGTTGAATCTGTAATATTACCATTTCTCTTACGTTCGACATTTAAATTTTTAACTTATATGTAGTTCTTTTTTAGCAAGGTAGAAGACAGAAAACAATTTTAACAACACTTTAAGTTCTGTAAACCTATGGGGAAAAACTCATATTGGCAAACTTCGACCGACATTGATCGAGCTCGACAGACTGGATGAAAACTGCAATTCAACCAATCAGAGACAAGCATCCTTTTCCCTTTTCCTTCAGTCTTGTGATTAAAACATGGCCGCGGATGCCGCAACCTACGTTATATACGGCCGGTGCATGACGTTTAAAACGTTACATGGAGTGGATCAATTTTACACAGCGATTGGTGCAAAACGGTGGGTGTGTCACTTGGAACCAATCACCGGATAAAAATGATCCACTCCATGTGACGTTTTAAACGTCATGCATCGGCCGTGTATAACGTAGGTCGCGCGGATGCACGTTGTGTGTGAAAATTATAAACATCTTTAACTGTTTTGACTCTCTAATCGGTATGTATTCCTATTACTTATAATCTGTACTGTTTTTTGAAGATTTGAAGATATAATTTTAGGCATTTGATGAAATAGCTTTAATTTAAACGTATTTTTTTTTATCTGTTTAAGCGTAACCCTAATTGGTATACATCGTTTAATGTTTTTGTTATTATTATATTTTTATTGATTGTCTTGATTCTAATGAACGATTTTTTAAATTTTACCATAGAACTAGAATGCGTATAGGTGTGCTATTGAAAATGGTATTTTCTAACGCAAATATTTTGTGTCTTTGTGTTGGATGCAGCTTATATATTTACTTTTAAATTTCTTCCTAAAACCATTTTTCAAGGCAATCACAGTGAAATGTATTTTCAAAAATATTTAAAATTTTTCGGTTTAATAAGATTTACAGATTTTGTTTGATTCACGATTTTCTGTGTCTGGTCTTTCATATTATCATTTATGTTTTAAAATTGCATTTTGAAGTTTAAGATAAATAAATTGCTGTTCTTCAGATGCCTTTTTTAATAATAAAACATACTTTTTACATTAACAAAATTATTTCTGAAATATACATGCGGATTAATTTTCTTTTTATTTTAAAAATCAACATTCAATCTTCCAACTTTCTCTTTTATTCTTGTAAAATGTAACATTCCTTCATCGCATACATGTTAAAAAATATATATATGATATCGGAATTCTTTACTTCATATGAGGTTTTGTTACAAAAACGATAAAACATTTTTTGTTGCTGCAGTATACTAAAACATTAATATACAAACACAGCTGCCAACACCTTCCCATTACTTACAAGTCAAATATTTTTAATAAGGATTATAACTTAATAAATTTATTATGAAGTAGTAATAATTATTACTTAAAAAATTAAATCTAATCCTAACAAATAAAAACAAAACAACCCATTTCATAATTTTTTCTTGCATTATAAAATACTTCATAAATGTTTTGTGCTTATTTGACTTGGGGGGGGGGGGGACTGTGGAAAGTAAAATCAAGTTCTTGCATTATAAATAATTCTTTAACATGTATTCGTAATATTTCATCCTAAACATACGTTTAAAATTTTTCTGTTGATTTTTAACCATTTATCTTTTTTTTCAGAATCTTAATCGTACCATATATCCCTCATGTTGATAATTGGCCGTCATAAATCAACCCAACCCTTAATCGTACCATGGTCTTTGTCATCTGCCAACCTCTTGTGGACAAAAAGTGTCATTGAGTCTTCAGAATCTAATCCTACTATGGTCTTCATGTCATCTAATTTTGACTCCATCTACTTAAGATACTCTATCGTAAGTATGCATGTCTTGTGATTTTTTTATTCTGATTGTCTTAACAATGAAAATGACTGGTCCAAAGTATGTTTATTTGACTTAAACAGAAATTTGGCAGTAGTGAATAGTATATATTACGATAATTATCCTTTTGATACTGGAAAAGTATTAAGATAATAACTGAATCAGAGGCCGATAAACATAAGTATAATATTTAATTAAGATTAAGAATAACTAGATCACGCACATGACGGTACTGCTACATGACATATCACTTCTCACAACACTCAGCTTGGCGTTGCCAAACAGTATACACAAATATAATAATACAGTTACGGTTACATATAACATACACCAAAGAATAAGTGTGATTACTTTCAACACCCTCCCTTAATCACACATTATTTTACATTTGTATCTTAAATCACACAATCTTGGTTTAGGTAAACATCTTGTAAACATATCAGCTAACTAATTTTCTGTAGCGACATACTCAAGATTTATATCATGCAATTTTATAATATCCCTAACATATTTCAATTTAATATCTAAGTGCTTCAATCTAGCACAGTTGTTTTCATTTAATATAGCCTTAATGGCTGATTGATTATCCTCGAAAATAAAAATTTTAATATTTTGATACCCTAAGATTTCTGAAGTTACATTGTAAAGAACAATTAAATCCTGGACAGCTTTGCTAGAGCTAAAATCTCTGCCTCGGTAGAGGACAGGGCAATGGAGGTTTGTTTCTTTACAGACCAAATAACTGGACAATCATTAAAGAAAATAATATACCCAGAAATAGACTTTCTATCCTGTGCATCAGCCCTCGACCTACGTTATACACGGCCGAAGCATGACGTTTAAAACGTCACATGGAGTGGATCATTTTTACACAGCGATTGGTGCAAAACGGTGGGAGCGCCGCTTTGCACCAATCACCGTGTAAAAATGATCCACTCCATGTGACGTTTTAAACGTCATGCACCGGCCGTGTATAACGTAGGTCGCGATCAGCCCCCCAATCTGCATCAACATAAACATTAATCACACTACTGTAATTATCAGATTTACAAAACAGTAATTTGAGTTCAGATGTCCCTTTTAGATATCGAAGAACTCTTTTAAGACCAGCCCAAGCAATATCAGTAGGCTGCTCTTGAACTTGACTAAGGCAGTTAACAGAGTACAGAATATCAGGACGAGTCATCATGGATAAGTAGAGCAAAGCCCCTACGAGCTCACGATAAGGACCATAAAAACTTTTGCCTTGCATAAAATCGGACGAGACGAAGTTGACTTTGGCACAAGAGGAGTGTCTGATGGCTTACACTCTGACATTTTAAATTTATTTAAAATTTTCTCAACATAGGCCTTTTGACCTAAAGAAAGTTGATTTTGGGAATATTCTATACATATTCCTAGGAATTCTTCAGCAATTTCAGCTTTGGACATCTCGAACTCATTTCTAAGTAGTTGAATCACAACTTTAACTTCTGAATCATCAGAACCAGCAATAAGCAAGTCATCAACATACAATACTATGAAGATTTCATTATGTTCAGATTTTCTTACAAAAACACACGCTTCACTATTCAGCTGCTGGAAATTTAAATGAAGAATAAAATCTGTGAAACGTTTGAACCATTGTCTGGGTGCTTGTTTGAGCCCATAGAGACTCTTAAGTAGTTTGCATACACGTCCACTATTATCATTATAGCCCATGGGTTGCTCCATGAAGATTATTTCATCCAGTTCACCATTCAGAAAAGCCGTTTTGACATCCAATGCATAAATTTTGAGATCTTTTTGGACAATGATGGCAAGTACAAGTCTAAGTGATGACATACTGATGACAGGAGCATAGGTCTCAAAATGATCAATTCCTGGCTTCTGTTCAAAACCACGAGCAACCAGTCTAGCTTTGTAAACATTATTTCTTTTGATACGCAACACCCATTTACAGGACACTGTCTTTTCTTCCTTTGGCAATTCAACTAGCTCCCAAACTTTATTTTTATTAAGAGACTCCATTTCTTCATTCATAGCTCTCTTCAATGGGACTTGCTCTTCTTCGGGCAATTTTCCTACATCCTCAAATGATATAGAATCAACAGATGTCACATTAGCTTCATATACAAAATAATCATCTAGTCTGGCAGGTAATCTACTATTTCTTCTCGGTCTGACATTCTCTTCAGAAGTTGTAGTTTCTACATCACTTGTGTCAGGGATCACTTCTTCATTAGCAAAATCTTTAACTTCTATGGAATCATCTTGAATCAAATTCATTGTGCATTTCTTTTCTTCATTGAATTTTACGTTGCGAGAAACCACAATATGTTTTGTGACTGGATCTAACAGACGGTATCCCATAGTTGAATATCCTATAAAAATCATCTTTTTGGATTCAGCTTCTTTCTTAAATTGTCTGGTATTCGCATATATCCATCACAACCAAACACTTTGATAATGCTGAGATCAGGTTGTTTACCATATTTAAGCTTAAATGGCACATTTCCAACAGTTTGATTTGGAATTCGATTTTTGAGGTATGCAGCTGTGTGCACAGCATAGCCCCAACAAGTTTTAGGCAACTTGGATTCGAAAATTAGGGCACGGGCCTTCTCTAAGAGATATCTGTTTGCCCTCTCAGCAACACCGTTTAAAGGAGCTGAATATGGCGGAGCTGTATCAATCAAAATACCACTTTTCTTACAGTAATGGGCTAGTTCGCCTGACACATATTCTTTGGCATTGTCACACCTAATTTTGTAGAGCTCAGGGTTTTGCTTGATGAACAGTTTGAAAACTTCAGCAATATCACTTTTGTGTTTCAAAAGATGCACTTCAATGAACCTTGAATGGTCATCTATGAGTGTATTAAAATATCTTTCACCCTCTCTGGTAGGTGGATCAATAGGGCCACATATGTCACTGTGGATCATTCTCATTGCCACATGCTCTCGATTTCTAGGACTCTTGCTCACTGGAGTGTTAGAATGCTTTGCAGTAACACACTCTTCACAGAAATTTGATAAAGATTCAAAGATTGACAAACCCATTTCTTTTAACACGTTAGATGGATGCCCCATCCGCCTATGCCACAGTTCTGCATCATGATTCACAAGATATGCCGAAGCTTTAACAGGTTGGAAATCACTTATGTACTGTCCTTTGTCGTTAAGCCTAGCAATTTCAAACTTATCACTGCCTTTCTTAATAACAGCAAGGTCATTTTCAAAAGTCATACTGTACCCTGCTTTTTGAATGTTTTTAACTGATATTAATTCACCATTCAGCTCAGGAACAAATAGCACATCTGTTAAAGTTATTTTCCTACCATGTAATGTTCCAGGTATGTTTTGCCGATACCTTCTATCTTCAAAACATTATTTTTGGAGGCACAAGTAACAGTTCCAGAATACTGTTTAATTTCTTCAAACCACTCAGTTTTGCTGCACATGTGTGTGGATGCTCCAGAATCTAGTAGAAAACCTTCAACAGTCTCACCTGCCATAAATGTTACTGCCGCTGTTTCTCTGTAATCTGCTTTTAGGCGAACTCTACAATCCTTTTTAATGTGTCCAGGGCGTCCACATTGAATGCAAACTATTTTCTTTTTACAAAATTTGGCAATGTGGCCTTTGGATTTACATTTATGACAAATGATGTCAGGCTTATCTGCACTGAAAGCTATGTTGTCCTTTGAAACAGGGGCACGAATATTATCTGGATTTCTTTCAAACTTTAATGCTTCAGCTTTCAAAAGTCTCTGCATAACAAAATCTAAAGTCAAAGTTTCATTTGGCTGGTTTTCAATCGTAGCTTTAACCACATCATATTCTGCAGGTAGAGACATTAACAAATAAATAACAACGTCCATATCTTTTACTTCTGCGCCTGAAAGTCGCAATTCATTTACGATGGCCAATAGTTCATTAATATGTTGCTGTATGCTGCATTCCCGACGTTTCTGCAAAGTCGCGAGTCTTTTTCGCACTAAAATTTGGCTCACTGTACTGGTTTTCGCGTATTTATTTTTCAAATTTGTCCATATTTGACACGCAGTTGTTTCCGTAGCTAACGTCGCTAACACCGTGTCATCCAAAAGGGTTAGTAGTAAAGCATATGCTTTCTTTGATTGTTTAACTTCCGCTTCTTTAGCTGGATCACATTCCTCATTTAAATATTTATCAAGATCTTTAGCGGCAAAGACGGCTTCAACACGTCGTTTCCACAGAACAAAATTTTTACCACTAAAAGATTCAACACAGTACTTAATATTTTCATCACGTGCCGCCATTTCAACTTCCGTGTCCGCGTGATTCAGTTCAAAGCAACAAAACAGTTCACTTTAACACAATCTTAATATATTTTTACTTCTAGCGTGTTCAGTTTCGGTACCACGCTCTGCTATTAAGATAATAACTGAATCAGAGGCCGATAAACATAAGTAATATTTAATTAAGATTAAGAATAACTAGATCACGCACATGGCGGTACTGCTACATGACATATCACTTCTCACAACACTCAGCTTGGCGTTGCCAAACAGTATACACAAATATAATAATACAGTTACGGTTACATATAAGATACACCAAAGAGTAAGTGTGATTACTTTCAACAAAAAGTGTTAAAAGAAGAAAATTATATTTGTAGTGAGAGATTCGAGAAATCTTCACTTTTTAGAATGGTCAAATTGATTGAAACATTGTAACTATAACACATCATTGAAACACATCAATTGTAAATATTAGATTTTTTTTTATGGGACAATTTCTGTAGAGATCCCTTTTTAAAGATTTCTGTTGATCCTAATGTCGTCCTAAGTAATATACAAACATGAAAGTTCTTAGTTTTTTTACTGAAATCGTTTTTTTTTAAATGTCACTTTGGCTGTTTTGGAGACTGATTAAAAGGAAAAAAAAATAATGCCCTGAAAATTTAGAGAAGGGGGGGGGGGGGGAGATAGATAAAATTGTAATGGTGTACAAATTCTGTGCTTTTAAATTTTCCTTGTAACATATGCAACATTTAAAATATAAAACTAATAATATAAGTTTAAAAACTGATTTTAAGATGCATAACAAAATAATTAATATGGGTGCTCAGTTTTTTTTCTAGTGTTCCCAGTTTCAGCGAATATTCTTTCAAATGCAAAATGAAGGTTGGGGGGGGGGGGGGGGTACTAAAATAAGAAATAGAAATAGTTTTAAAAAACGCTAAACTAATATATATATAATTTTTAAACTATTTTGTGCTCATAATGCATGCAAATTTTGCGATATTATCTCCGATTTTGCTTTAGAGTGTTTTCTTCCCGCAAAGTTTGCTTCACTTTGAGTAGCTATGCTAATATAGTGCAGAAATTTCAGCATGAGGATGTGTTTGAACTTTGAATTCATAATATAGCATGAATAACAGAAAATAGTTGTGAATAAAAACAGTAGTGGTTTCAATTTTAATGTCTTTTAACTTTAATTGCATATTTATTTTACATATACCTAAATCAATTACATTGTGTAATTTTCACAGATATTCATTTCTGCATGTTATATTGCAATAATAATACTTTCATGCCTGTATATATATGGTAAGTATGAAAACTTATGGTGATCATGAATCTGCATAACTTAGAAATTTAAACTTTTCAAATCCTATTTAATTTCTGTATGAAATAAATATGCCACACTTATAGCATAAAAAGGCGTCTTAATCCCACCTAAAATTTAAACTTTGCATTATTTAATAATGGAATGATGCTCGCAAGCTAATGTTAAACCAGGGGAGTTTTGTTTAGAAATTTCTCGTTTGCATTTTAATATTTTGAAATGATTTTTTTACATAAAATATCTGAGGTTGATGTCTATCAGAGTTTCTTTGTACTTTTCTGATTTTGGTTGATTTTTTTTTTCTTTGAAGACGCTTTTAGTTTTTATCACTTAAGATATTTCAAAATTATTGATTATTATTATTTTTTTTTTTTAGAACATAATATTTTTCCCAACAGACTGTTCATCACTTATTAGTCTTGAATCAGTAAGTTCAGACTTAGATTCAGATTGAAGACAGTCAAAAAGATAAAATTAATAAATTGTTAATTTTATTAAACATTAAATTGATTTGCAGAAAGTTTTTGACCTAATATTTATGTGCGCAGAAAGTTTTTGGTTTTATATAAGTCTACTGATTGATGAATTTTGCTATTTTTTACATGAATGATTGAAGAATTTTGCAGGGTTTTTTTTATGATGTTAGGCTGACAAACTTTACACTTTTGTGGTGATCGACTGATGAATTTTGTACTTTTTTACTAAGACTGAATGATAAATTTCATTGAAATTGAGAATTTGAATTGTTCTGTGAAGAAGCCAATTGTTTTGCAACATACATCACACTTTTAACCATATTCTTCTTTTGGTAAAAAACACTTTCTAGGGAACATTTATATTATTTTTGACGTCACTTCTGGCAAGAACTAATATTTCAATCTATGAAAAGTGAAACAGATGAAGAAATCAATGTCTGGTGGATATCCCCGGGTTTGATTGCTCTCTGAAGATCACGAGTGTGTAGTATTATTGTGTAACAAACAAGTACCATGAGTGATCTTCTGCAAGCACGTAAAATTTGATGTTCCTCTGTTCTAGCTGCTTCTTTAAAAAATATTTTGGATTGAAATTTTACCTTGAAGATCTACAATCTATCGATGGAATAGGAGTATCGCTTCTGTGCCAAAAAAGAAGAAAATGAAGTAAGTTTATTGAAGTAACGTCAAAAATAATATCGATGTGGAAACAAACTTTTTTTTAGTATATATACTAAATTATTTAGCTAATCATTACTTAGCTAAATTACGTTTTCCTAAAAATAGCATGTTAGTTTCGATTAGTCTGCGGTTTTAAGATAGTGAAAATCAAATTTTGATAGTTGCATTCTGAACTATCCTGTGGCTCATCGGTAAACATTTCCCTTTTTAAAAATACTTCTGCAAATTAATTAATTTTAGGTACTTTGTTGTTGTAGTGCCCCTATCCCACACACTTAATAAGTGTCATTTATACTATAAACGCACTAAAGCTAAACAAAACTATTTTGATTATCATTCATACATTAAAATAAAAAAAATTATGTTTCTAACTCTGATTTTCATGGTGAAAACCAAATTTTGATAATTGCATTCTGAACTATCCTGTGTTTCATCGGTAACCATTTCATTTTTATAAAAGTCTTGCTGCAAATTGAGTAATTTTAGATACTTTGTTGTTCTTATTCACTATAATTTCTTTATATCTCTATAAATAATTATTGTATGTTCAGAAGATTGGCTTCATATTATGCAGAAAAATCTAGAATCAGAAAGTTCAGACTCTGATTCAGAGTGAAGACAGTCAAAAATATAAAATATATTAACACAAGTTTGATTAAATAATTCGGGTGAAAAAAAATAATTTTCAAGCTATAATTTTTTACTATTAAATTCAAATCTAGCATTTACATTACATAGTTTGTAAATAAAAAGGAGAATAAGTAAGCATAGTATAAGTAGTAATAAGTTATTAATTTTCATGATGAAAATTCACTTGGACAAATTTTGATTTTTGCTCATTCTACTTTTCTAGTGAGTGTGAAAATGAAGTTTGATAAAGCAAAAATAACTGTTATCTCCAGCCACATTGAAAAAGTCCTGTGAGATCTGCCAATTGGGATGGAAACTGTTTTTAAAGGAAAAGAAGGAAAACATAGGAACAAGAAATAGATGACTTGGAGAAAATTTGCTTGTAATATGATAATATAAATAGTGATAGTTTGTGAATAAAAAAAAAGTTTAATTTGATATGTTGTGATTTCAAATAAATGCAGCGGCTGTACCCCACAATGGTCTGTAATTTTTTGCCATGTTTTATTTATCTTATTCACGACAGCAGGTCATTTAGGGATCAGAAGATATTAATGGGGACTGTTCAATGATTCGAAAACACCTGCTAGTTTGTTAAAGCTATGGGCAGGTTCTTTTCTAATTTCCTGTTTAAATTTTTTTTTTTTTTTTTTTTTTGATAGTTGAGATTGACCTCAGCTATCTTATGCAAAAAAAAAAAAAAAAAAAAAAAGTTTAAAAATATTCAAATTTAAACGAAAACCTGCCCATAGGTTTAACATTAGCGAGCAGGTGTTTTAGTGTCAGTGAAGAGTCTCCTTAAGCCTAACGCCAATCATTCTCCAGTAAAGAACTGCAGAGGGAAAGTTGTCATATAAGGTAAGGGCAAAGTGTCTTGCTTTGCCACCTGGCTCAAATGATTTAATTTTTAGGAAATTTTATTTATTTATAATAATTGAGTTTTGTTTTAGAACTTTTAAAACTAGTGTTCCATGTTTGAGATATTTTAATAGAATACTAATTATAAAATAAATTTACAAATCTTTAAAATCATTAAAAATTAATTTTAAAGACTTTGTGAAACAATTCATAAAACCCAATTAAAATTGGAATTTTAGTAAAACATACATAAATTATTGTGATATTTGAAAGCTAAGCTCTTTTAAAATTTCTATTTCAAATGAATTCATTTTACATAATTTCGAGAAAAGAATAGCTTTCCTGACTTTGTTTAATGTCTTTGTAAAATATTATTGACTGTTTAAATGGTCATTTCAGTTGCACTTTCTATTTAAAATTGCCATTATAAAGTAATTTTAATTAAAAGTAATAAAAATTTAGTGAAAAATATAATGATATTCACTGAATAATATAGAATTCCAACCGAGTGTTTAACTCCTAGTTGTATACATGAGTCTCTGATTCAGAATGAAGAGAGTCCTAAAGATAAGATATAATTTATTTTTCAAAGAAAAAATTTGAAACTAATAAATTTTTGTACTGATTTTTGATAATTTTTAATATAAAGTAATTCAATTTTAAAAGTTATACAATAGGTTGTAATGACTTAACAAACTCCAGTGATCCAAGGTGATGATTAACATCCAGCACTTTTATTCAACTTCGTCAATACACATTAAACAATAAAAACATCTAAAACCACTACAATCCTCTGCAAGACTCAGCGTACAAAACCTTCATACTTTTACACACGCATATATCACACTTTCTTTTAACATCGTCCGTCCAATTTCTTCTGCATCTCTCTTAGCCTAGCTCAATTCACTTCTTTTTGACCTGCCAACTAAAATCTCTTGCAGTCTTTTTGCATATCGAAAACTGTCCCTTCGATTCGACTACACGGCAGTCAACCTCCAAAGCTAGGCGACAAAACTGGACAACTCTAGGCCAGCAATTCACGAGTCAGGCTAGGCCATAGATTTCTTCGGTCGTTACAGACTCCTCCCCCCTCCAAATTTTGGACATGTCCAAACGGGGTCCTTGATGAGACTATGCAGTTGTGACAAGTTCTATTAAACACTAATTTTTTCCCTTTTAATTCATAATGTTCAAGACCAACTTGTTATTTTGTCACATACATGCCATCTCTCCCCCCTTCCTAATCCATCACAGCAATGTGCCACCTTAACTAAAATTCCTTAAATTTTAAACTCTGACTAACAAAATTTTGAAGTACGCGAAAATACAGGAATTCACACCATGCCAGTAATACATACACATGAATCACATTAAATAAAATTTACACTAATTTACTATGATTTTAAACACACACAAAATTTAATCAACTTCTAGACACAATTATAATAAATGTAATTTTACACAAATACCAATACAATTAACAGATTTTTTTCTTTCTATATAAATTTAACATGATAAAACCCAAATGAATATCTGACACTTTTCTACCAAATGAAACAACTTTTCAAATGAATTAACACAATTTCAAAAAAATTTGATAAATTTGCAACCAAATTTCTAAATCATAATTCAACATTTCAAAAGCTATTTCTGTATCTTTTCCTCTTATTCTAATACAGACAATATATAAACATGAAAATATACACTTTTTTTTCACACAAATAATACCATTTTAATATATAGAATATATAAACCTAATAAATATTACTCAGTGTATGGGTGCCGTCTCAGAGTGTCTGCATTACAGTGATCTTTTCCTCTTTTATGCTCAATCCTATAATTGAACTGTTGTAATGCCAGGGTCCATCACAAAAGTCTCTGATTAGATCCTGCATGAGTTTTAAGCCACACCAAATGTTGTAATCAGTTTGTATCATAAATGACAAATGACCATCCAAAAAACACCGTAACTGTTTTACTGCATACACTATAGCCGCACACTCCTTTTCAGTGGTACAATATTTCTGCTCTAATTGCTTGAGCTTCCCACTAATGTATAAAATAGGATGCTCCACCCCTTGATCGCTAATCTGCGCCAAAACTATACCCAGACCAATGTGCGATGCATCAGTTTGCAGTAGAAATTCTTTCTGGTACTCCTTAACTGCATGCACCTTTAACTCCGCATGTGATCTCTTCCTTCTTTTCTTATGATTCTTCATCATTTTATTTTTCCTTAATTTTACCACTGCCTTTCACTCCATCTTTTTGTCACCCATTCTGCAACATTTCTTAACGTCAGCATAGCTCCCATTTCTACCAGCACCTTTCTTGACCACTCCACAGGTGATTCCGTTTTCTGTTCTACGAATTTTTTCATCTTTTGATGCGCATTGATTATATGCGTTTCCTATGTAAGGCAAATTTCCCATAGCATTTCTTTTCGCTGCCACATTTTCCTCAAATCTTTCAGCGAACAAGGTCAGGTTCAAGCTTTTCATCATTCTGTTCATTAGAATTATTCTCTTTCTCATTCTTTCCATCAATTTCATCTTTTGCTTCATCTACACTCCTGACTAAATCAGCTATAAGCGGATTTTGCTGATCCTCCACAATTTCCTCAGTCATTTCAGCAATCTCACTTTTAATATCATCATTACTTTCAAATTCAGGATATTCACATGAATAATCTCCATTACGATTAAGACCCTCCTCTTTTTGAACCTCATCATCTATTTCTAAATTGTCCTTGTTTTTCAAACTAAGAGGTGCAAAAGAGCCACGATAATCATCTCCACAGAATTCATTAACATCAGTTTGAGAAAGTCCAACATTGAATTCAAAATTAGTCTCGTTACCAACTTCATCTAAATTTACAAAATTCCTAACTTGTGATAAATTGAATAGTTCTCTATCTTCTTCAATGGTTGACTCATCCGTTCTACTAATCTGCTTTAAGCTTAACATTTCCTGGGTTTCGCTTCCCTCTTTCATCATGTCTCCTTGTTCACCTTTCACATCTTGAAATCCAGATAACTCAAGCTCCTCCCTCACTTTTGCAACATTATCAGTTTCAACTCTAGTAGATTCACAAAGTTTTTCAGCCAATGACTGATTTTCAACTAAAGTAAAGTCCAAAACTTGCAACTCGTTATTGACAGTTTCTTCACTCAAACTTCCCACTCTATCTCTCTCCTTTATCTCAGGAATATCATTCCTACCATACATTGTTTCACCATTCACAGAAACACTTCTAAACAAATGAGCATTGTCTAGTAATATTTGATCAGTTTGATCAGGATCCACAAGCACATCCACCTCTCTCTCCATCTTATCAACTTCCCTATTAACCATTAATTTTTCTTCAACCACTCCAAATTCCTTGGATTCTGTTTCAGTCCTTTCGGCCAATGTAAACAATGAAGCCAACTCTTTACTCCTCTGTTGCTCTTCAGCAGATTTATTCGAATTCACTTTCACCAAATCCAAAATGGCCTCAGTTTCCACTACCTCCGGCAAAAGTTTACAATCTGCACCGGAATTCTCATCTCCCTCATTCTTCAACTTTTCAATCAATTCCAATTTCACTTCTTTTCCTATTTCATTGACTTCCTTTTTACCCAATATGTCTTCTTTAGCATATTCTAACTCCCTTCTCAATTTCCTCAATTGAAAACTTCTTTCCTCCGATCTCTTTTTTTTCTACTCTCTCTCTCTCTCCTCTGCCTCTTCTCGCTTTATTCTCTCATTTACAACTGACAAACATTTCCTTTACAAACTCTTCCTCATAATTAGCACTTTTCATAATTAAGTTACGCAAATCAATTAATCTCATGTCATCGTCAACCACCTCTCCCAATTCCACTGCAAGAACTCTCATGTCCTTCTTTCGGCCTCTTCCAAAATACGCCATCTCAAAGTTCAATTTAAGCACTCTAGTGCGTAGTTCAGACACTTCCTCAGAGCCGCAGACACCCAACCAACTAACTAAATTTAATTTGATCATTTCAAACTATTTATTCAATGGAATGAATTTTACTAACTCGGTAACCAAATATATTTTTCACAATATCTTTCTATTAAACTTTCAAAACAGTTCAATACATCTATAAATTATTTTTATACACTTACAAGTATATATCATGACATAACTGGACAACACCAGTTTCAAACAGTAATATTACCTTACTTCTCTAAAATTTACACACACATTATCAGCAGGGTTACTTTCCAATTCCTAAAAATTAATTTTAAATTCAATTTCAAGGTTTAAACCAAACACATTAAATATCAATCCACAATATCCCTTTACTTTCAAAATACTGTATAAATGTCACCAATACAGGACCTTTAACCAATTTTTCAATTTCTGAAATCACCAACTCTCTTTTTTTTATCTCAACATCTATTCTTAGTTTAAGAATTTAAACCAGTTCAACTTTGATACTATACATATTCCATAATTCAATTCACCAGTTTGGTGTAGCAATATATTGTCTTATACTCAGTTTAAGAACTTTAACCAGTTTAGTTTACACTATATACATACAATAATTCAATTCACCAGTTTGGTGTAGCAATACAATATACTATCTTATACTCAGTTTAAGAACTTTAACTAGTTTGACACAAAACTCAAATATAAACTACTTAAATATAATCAGATAAAACCACTAAAACCAAAGGCATGCTGCGATGGATAAAAGGGAGAAATGACATACCTCTCATAAAACCCCTCCAGATTTCACATGCACAAACACCAATCTCGGTGGAACCTCCATTAAAACTACCTAGACTATAATGAATTAACGAACTCCAGTGATCCAAGGTGATGATTAACATCCAGCACTTTTATTCAACTTCGTCAATACACATTAAACAATAAAAACATCTAAAACCACTACAATCCTCTGCAAGACTCAGCGTACAAAACCTTCATACTTTTACACACGCATATATCACATTTTCTTTTAACATCGTCCGTCCAATTTCTTCTGCATCTCTCTTAGCCTAGCTCAGTTCACTTCTTTTTGACCTGCCAACTAAAATCTCTTGCAGTCTTTTTGCATATCGAAAACTGTCCCTTCCATTCGACTACACGGCTTACACGGCAGTCAACCTCCGAAGCTAGGCGACAAAACCCTGGACAAAACTGGACAACTCTAGGCCAGCAATTCACGAGTCAGGCTAGGCCATAGATTTCTTCGGTCGTTACAAGGTGGATTTTTGCATAAGTAATTTAACAAATTGTTTTCAACTAAATTTTTATGGATAATATGATTTTTTATTTTTAATGAGAAAAGTAACATTTAATTATCTTTTTTACATTTTAATGTTTTCACATAGAACACTGAAACTGAAAAAAAGAAAAAAACATCAAAATGTAGCTATTATGAAATTTCGAATAAATTATTTTATTAATATTAAATTTAATAAAATGGTTTTTAGTATTCTTTCATTCATAATCTTTAATATTACAATTATATCTAATGGATATAATAATAAAAACTGAGGCCTTTAACAAAACAGTTAATCCATGTGGCATTTCAGATGCTTATATATACATGGATTAGCTAATTCAAAGCTGGACTGACCAATATAAAATGGTAAACCTTTTTTTCCCTAATGTAAGGCGTTATTGATGTCTAATATTTTGCTAAGACAGGTAATCAATATCTCCCTATATGAGAAAAAAAAAAGATTTGCCATTTTATAGTGCTGAATCCAGTTTTGGCCAATATCGGTCGGTCCGACGTTCACCGATATCGGTCGGTCCGGCGTTCACCGATATCGGTAAATATTGGGTCCCGATATAGGCCGATATTGGAAAAAAAGCTAACCATGCAATATCGGCCGGTCCGGTGTTTACCGATATTGCAAAATCGTTGTTCCCGATATAGGCCGATATTGCTGTGCTACCTGGGAACAGGGACGAGTTTGTCTGATTAGTTAGAAAAGGGGGAGATTGATTGACGGGAGTGTTTGTTTGTAAACATGCCCTTTTATAAAGCAATAATCCGTGCATGCCAGACCTCAGAGGCGTAGCGTCAAGGGGGGCACGGATCACTTTACTACCAGTATTTTTATATACTATATTTGGCCTTATTTAATTCATACCGTACAAAGTTTAATTAAGGCAAAATGTAGTATTTAATTATACTGGTAGTAAAATGTTCGTGCCCCCCCTGACGCTACGCCGCTGCCAGACCTTCCTTATTTTATAAAAGCTGAAAGCAGGGCCAGATTAACCTCTGAATCTAGGGGAAGCACGGTATGATTTTGGGGCCCCCTTTCGTTTGTCAGAAGTTTTCTTAATTCTACGTTCATGAAAACTCATCAATGAGCCTAATATTATTCCCGGGAGTAGCTTTGCAGAGGTCACACACATTTCATTAAACAGCTTTTCTATGTTCCTTGTATATACTTCAGATGTATTTAGTACATATAGCTGTATTCTCAATTTCCCGGTTGGTTTCTAACAGACATATCAGGATACTATGATTAATTAACATCTTATTGATGACATTCATACCAAGTGTCCCCAAAATGACTGATGGATTTTAAAATTCAATAACTTGCAAACGGTGACAGATATTTAAAAAGTTCTTGCAGGAGGGTTATGTATGATGTCGGGAGTTTTTGTGGCTAAGATGTTTTACACTCACGCAGAAAAAAAATAATCGGTTAAGAAAAAGGAAAAAAGTCGCCAAATTTAGGGGATTTTTTCCTTTAATGGCAACATAGCCATTATATTAAGTTATTCGCTTGGCTCGGTCTTGAAAATCGCGCCAACCAAAAAGTCGCCAAACTTATGTTTACATGTTTGCGTGAGTGTAAAGCATCTGTTCCGTTTTTGTACTGTGATACTTGATTTTAGTTCGAATTTCAAAAAATAGATGGTTCTGACAGCGATTGGCTCGCAGTCAAGGCGGAACCTGACGCCACTCAGCATTGATGGGAAGGAAGGAGATTAAGGGTATGGAGTGGGTCTCATCAGGGCTACACTAGATACCGGGCTTGCTCATTCATTATCATGACGTCACAAATGGTGGCTGGCCGCTACCAGCGATTGGTACAAAGCGAAACGACAAAATGAAAGACATACAGCGATTGGCACAAAACGACGGGCTCGTCGCTTTGCACCAATCGCTGGTCGCGGCCAGCCACCTTTTGTGACGTCATGATAATGAATGAGCAAGCCCGGTATCTAGCCTTGGTCTCATTCGCCAGTACAATCTTGCTCTTAAGGCCCCGATTCTGAACTCATTCGATATGATTTCAATGGAATGCGTTGTTGCCATGGAAATAACAAATTCTTCGATAGTGGAATACAGCGTTCAGAACTGGGCATGAATTTGACAAGCAGTATTCAAGTTTGAAAGCGATTCTACATTTATGAAGTTTTATTTTCCGCATTAAATTATTTTTTATGGTCTGATTTAAGGAATATTATATGCATCGTATTTTAAAACTAGGGGAAAAGATTTTGCTCTTAGGGCCCGATTCTGAATTCATTCGATATGATTTCAATGGAATGTGTTGTTGCCATGGAAATAACAAATTCTTCGATAGCGGAATACCGTGTTCGGAATTGTATGTGCATGAATATGTAGGCGATGCGGGGGAAAGCATGTTTGTAAAGCAATTACCACCAACAGTATTCCTACAATTTATCTTGGCTGCGTGTATAAAGTTTGCGAAGAAAAACCAAAATGTGTAGGTTAAATGAACGTCATTATTAACCTCATAAACATAAGACTGAGAATCGTAGAAACAAAATTATATTGTGCCTTGCACTGAAAAACAAGTGCTTAAAACATATTGTTTTTAGCACCTGCATTGCCATCATTTCGCGAAATTTTAACTAAATTTACAAATTGGTTGAATAAAATTCCCATAAATACTCATAAATGTAAAATCGCCTTCAAATTCAAATACTGCTTGTTATATTTGTGGTATTAGGACATTAACTGTAAACCATCACGGTACAAGAACATTAACTGTAACTTAGATTAATGGAACGCTAGAGGGTTTTATGCTGTGTTTGTGATGTTGTGTTTTGTGTAACCTAAATAGAATAGATATGTGTGAAATATATTAATGCATGTTAATTTATTGTGTCTTCATTGAAGCCTTCTACGGTTCGCTACATTAACGTAAGACATAACAACACATGGTGGCAAGCGGTAAAAAGAATGTTATGACTACAGTAGAATATTGAAACGAAACCAAAACTTCAAGTAAGAAAATTCCTTTTCTTGCATAATTATACGGCACATATATATTCATTTTGTTGAGAAGTATAATGTCTAAAAATATAGAATATAGATTTCAGGTTACACCACCAGAAAAATTTACCTTTTCATCACCGGCATTTTGGGTGAAATGGAAGCAACGTTTCGAACGGTATCGATTCGCTTCCGGTTTAAAAAACCAAACAGAAGTAGAGCAGGTAAATTCTCTTATTTATCTCATGGGAGATAAAGCAGAAGACATTTTTACGTCTTTTAACTTGTCGGAAGACGATCAACAGAAATATGAAATTGTTCTCAAACGTTTTGATGATCATTTCATTGTAAAGAAAAACAATTTTCGAGCGTGCACAATTTAACCAACGCATTCAAAATGAAGGAGAATCTGTTAATGATTTTATAACTTCACTTTATTCCCTGGCTGAACATTGTGATTATGGAGTTCTTCATGATGACTAATACGCGATAGAATAGTTGTCGGTATTAGAGATAAATTCTTAAGTGAGAAGTTACAATTAGATCCAGAACTTTCTTTAAGCAAAGCTGTAGAAAAAGTTCGTTTATCGGAATCAATTAAAAATCAACAAGAAATTCTAACTTCTAATAATGCTTCTGTCCAGATAGTTTCCAGTGTAAACAAAACAAAAGTCAATTAAAAAAGGGGTATCCAGTCAAAATCCGCAGTTTAAAGAAACTGATAAAAGGAACTATGGGAAAAAAGATAACCAAAAACTCTTTCAATTTTGCAAATGGTGTGGAAAATCTGCACATAATAGAAAATTATGTCCAGCAAAAGATGCTAAATGTTTAAAATGTTCGAAAATTGGACACTTTGCTCGAGTTTGTGGGAAAAATGAAAGTAAATCTAAAATTTCTTTCTTAGGAATAAGTAGGCATACACACTCGAATAATAATAATGATGATATGTTATGGTCAGTACCTATTCAAATAAGAGGTAAAACCATTCGCTTCAAAATAGATAGTGGAGCAGATCACACTGTTATACATGCTACATCGCCAATCTTGAAGGATTCAAAAGTCTTAAAACCAGACAAGCAGCTTTGAGGCCCGGATGGGAAAATTCTAAAACTCGCAGGAAAACTTATCGAAGAAATCCAATACGGGGAAAAGAAAATTACTGAAGATATCCATGTAATTGAAGGACTGCAAAGCTGCTTATTGGGAAAACCTGCTATACTAGCTTTTGGATTAGGACCAAACATTTCAGAAATTAGCGCAGTGAATCCTAAGCAAGATTTCCCTGAATTGTTTAATGGCCTGGGGCTACTACAAGGGTGTTATATGATTAAGCTTAAACCAAACACTGCCCCGTTTGCTATTTCAGCTCCACAAAGAATATCCATTCCACTCCTGAAGAAAACTGAACTGGAAATCAAAAGGATGATTGCCCAAAAAGTTATTACTCCTGTAACCAAGCCCCAGAATGGTGTTCACTGGTGGTTACCGTTCCTAAAAGTGATGGAACTGTTCGCTTATGTGTCGACCTAGTCCAGTTGAACAAGTCTGTAGAAAGAGAATTTCATCCATTACCTTCAGTGGAAGATTCATTGAATCTTCTGACAGGTGCTAAGTTCTTTTCAAAGTTAGATGCTAATTCGGGGTTTTGGCAAATTCCACTTGATGAATCTTCGTCATATCTCACGACTTTCATCACTCCTTTTGGAAGATAGAGATTTTTAAGATTACCTTTTGGAATATCATCTGCTCCAGAACATTTCCAACGTAGAATGTCACAGCTGCTAGAAAATATCCCATTTGTCATATCCTATTTGTCACATGGACGACATCTTAGTGTGGGGAAGAAATTAGACTGAGCATGACCAAAGATTGAGAATCATTCTGAAAAAACTTAAAGAAGCAGGTATTACTCTAAATGACAAGAAATGTAAATTTTCAGTCAAGAGAATCAAATTCTTGGGACATATTATTGATGACAAAGGCATCCACCCTGATTAAAAATAAAATTAGAGCGGTGAAAGAATATCCACCACTAAAGATCAAAACTGAGTTGAAGCAGATGTTAGGTATGGCAGACTACAAATTTTTTTGGCAAATACAAATTTTTTTTTTGGAATTGCAAAAAAAAAAAAAAAAAATTCTATCGTCAGCAAAAAATGTTTTGTTAATTGGAGTAAAATGGTTCAATTTTACTTGAATTTTGCTAAAACAACCAAAATGTACTCAACAAAATATGTTTTGTAGTTTTAATCAATTCCTTTTTCTGGGTGCACTGACCAGGCCCCTACCTACCGGGATTTGACCCAGTTTGACGAGTTTGAGTGCCTGGAGAGTGGGGCGAAATTCGCCTGATCGCCTCATGAGGCGATCCACAATGACAAGTACCCAGGTCGGCTGACCAATAAAGTCGGGATTTTACTGGGTTGATCACTCCTAGATTTTAGTATTCTGAGATCTGTTGCCGCACGCCACATACTCGTCATGATAGTTGGAATGGGGCTGGACAATTTAGTGCCGAAACTTTGGTACTCAACTTAGCTTGAAAAAGGGGGGAGAATTTTGAGGGAAGACAATTAAAACAACTGAAAAAAAAATTGCCAATAGCTAAGTCGTACCAGCAAGGAAAATTTTGGGGCCGAATAGCAAAGCAGACGAAAACGCTGTGGGAGCTGACGGGACTGCGCCTTTCTACCGTACCCCACCTGGTAAAAACTGGCAGAGCATTGGGCTCATGGTCGCATATAAAATGTAAATCCGGCCCCATACGTTGTAAATATAAGTAGACACTCGGTACTTAATGAATTATAATTTATTTTGTTTGTATATATTGCATTTATTATCTTACTATTAAATTTCGTAGAATTTAGAATAAATTAAGTAAGTACTTCAATAGAAAATAAGTAATATTAAGGTTCGTACGTATACTTACTTTGGAATAGCAGTATTTTCTAAAAGTAAAATGTTTCTTTACTTAATTGCAAGATTCTGCAATTAAATAAAGGAAATATTTCTTTATGGAATTAGTGGTATCCAAAAGTAAGCACCCGTACGAACGAACCCTCTACACGATTTTTTTAACCTAAAATAAAACAAAAATTTCTCAGAGACAAGAGGGAGCACTAATTTTTCTTGCTCCAGGACGCTGAATATGTAGCTACGCCACTGGATCAGTCATAAATCTAAGCGTCGAATTCACAAAAAAGGGTTCATTAACGCAGACAACATTTAAATTCATAGGATTTTGAAAAAGAACAATAATCCATTAACCCCTCCCCCCCCCCAAGCGAAGGAATATTAGAAAAATTTTATTGCGCGAACGTATACGAATAGTTTTTACTCGCCCTGTCTTTGAAAATGTATTGTGACATAGTATTAAAAAGGATAATTTTAGCGTCGCAATGCCAGATAAGTGACCTTTCATTCACTAATTCACTATACTTTTACAAAAAATCTAATTAGAAAGTTAATAAATAAATATTTATTGTTAAATTTTAAATAACCAATTTAAATTAAATATTAAATGTGTTATGAATAGAGGAATTTCCTTTACAAGGGAATCACTTTTGGTGCAGCTCGCACCTAGCATTGAGACCTGGTGCATTTTAAAGCCCCATATTACGAAGTTTGAGAATCAATCAATTTTTTCTGTTAAAATCATATTTTTATTTTTATTTTACAGCAACATAACTTTCTGAAAATGCAATTTTCGAGACCACTTATCGCACTATTAACATAGAAGTTTTTTTTTTTTTTTATAAAAGCACTTTAAAATACAAATTAGTTAATAATAAGAATAAAATATTGAAAAAAGTTTAAACATTCCTTTAAAAATCTACGAATTTCATTTTGAAAAAAATACAACATTATAATTGCATTTTTGGCGGCGCGACATTAGCTTTATTCTTTCCCGGCAATCCAGGCCGGTGTCAGTGAGAAGTGGTTTGGATTCGTAGCACCCTATTTGGCGGCTTAACTTACTTTTGGCGTGAAATTAACAATTAAAAATCCAATAATAAAAATTAAAAGTATAAAAAAATGTATAAAATATGATTTTAACAGAGAAATTTTATCGGTTCTCTAACTTTTATGTATAGGGCTACAAAATACACCAGGTCTCGATGCTAGGTGCGAGCAGCACCAAAAGTGGTTCCCTTGTTAGTGCAACTTTTAATATAATAGGAACAAAACAGAAATTGATCTACGGTTTACAATATTTTGATTCGTCCTAAAAAAGAAAAAAAATGTTCTGTTTACCCCTTTCGTTTCTATATAATAATAATAATAATAATAATAATAATAGCCAAAGCGCGAGTACACGCCAAGCGTAGAAAATCAGGTTTACTACAGTCTGGGGGTACGGAGAAAGTAGCTTTAAAACTTTATAATACAGTTTTTCTCCCGATAGATGGCGCTACGGTACAGCCTAGGCTAGCCCATAGATTAACATACAAGATAGGACAGTTACAGCAAAATCTGTAATGGCAGCAATAATAGCGTCACTAGTGACAATGGGGGTGGGAGGGAGGAAATAACAAGCTTCCAAAATTTACCCATGTATATGAAATCTGTTCATACCAGCCATATTCAGGACCAAGCGAAGAGGAGAAAACTGCGCACGGGGCAAAGTTTCAATTTGGCGCCCCCACCCACCCATTCATTTCTTTTTGTGACAGGTGCCAAAGAAATTGACAAAGTGCAGAAACATGAATAAATTCTATTAAATAAATATTTCCTGTTTATTTTGGAAATTTAAAAGATTTAATTAATTTTAATTCAGAAATTCCAAACAACTAAATAACATAAGACAATTGCACTTATTTCCTAGAGAAATCATGATGTTTTGGGACAGAAAATAAGAAAATGACGAAGAGAGAAACTGAAATTCCACGGAAAATGATCGACGGCCAAAAAATGAATGAATAAATAAATAAAACTGTGGTTGGTTGTATAAATTTGGCGTCCCCTCAATATCTGTGCCCGGGGCGAAGGCCCCCTTCGCCCCCCTCTTCGCACGGCCCTGGCCATATTCAACCATTTTTTCTAGTGAGCCGCAAACATATGTTTGCTAGGTTATGCGGGCCGCGCACTATGCTTATGTAATAATGGGAAAAATATAATTATAATAGTACGATAACAAAAATAGTAAAACAAATTAATGTAAAAAGTTTAATATGATCAGTATTAGCTTAATAAGAATGAAACGAATAATTACAATGGGAATAAATATAAAAAGCAATTTTGTCTTCCCATAAAAAATTATAAAATAATTGTGAAGGTTCTTAAATATCTTTTATGGATATATATATATATATATATATATATATATATATATATATATATATATATATATATATATTTATATGGATTAATGATTGTATGCCTGCGGTAGCACATAACAGGTCGTCGGGCCACATGCGGCCCGCTGGTTGAGTATGGCTGGTTTATACTCTATGTTCTTAATATCTATTCTTTTCGCTTCGACGCAGACGATTCTCTTCAAATTGGCCGCTCGCTGGTGTGTTAAATTTATTTTTAAAGGACTGCATTTTATTTTATTGTTATTGAAACAACAGTTCTTTTCAGAACTTTTTCAGTACATTAAAGATGTTAAAATATGTCATGTAAAATCATGTCTGCATACAAATCGAAATTTTAAAACTTTCGCTTTTCACTTTTCCTACAAAGTTGAAAATGTAAACATGTAGCATTTAAAAAATCATAAGATAGACGTTCAAACGGAGAAACAACCGTCTATGAGACGTTTCTTCCCCCTTGTCACTACAGGCGATTCGTCATCCCGTTACCATTACGCCCTATGATAGTGTCCTATCTTGTGTATTAATCTATAGGCTAGCCTAGTCTGCTTCTGCAATGCTTTTCAACGCGAAAAGCATTCATTTTTTAAATGTTTTTTTAATGGAAAATTTGAATTATAAAAAAGTCAAACAAGTAGAAATTTCATTAAATACAGTTTTCTTCACACCATGCATATATTTTTAAAGATATTTGGCGTTTCAATTACTTCTCAAAACTTTTTTAAATAAGAGTTCATTCTGACCAAAACAGCAGGATAGTCACTTATTAAAAACCATATATACTTAAAACTTTTTTTCTTTGAGAATATTAAATTTATTATTTAAATGAGTTCTTTTTCCTATTTTTTTTCATAATTTTATAGTCAATAAAATCTTTTGACTTAATTGAACAGCTAAGTAATCAAATTAAATTTTTAAATTGCACTTATGAGAGAGGCAAATATATATATTTTTTAAATAAGTTCTTGCACTTGCATTTCTGAATAAAGTCCCAAAATAGTTTTTACTTTACAAATGAATTAAATTGGTGGATAAAATAATGATTCTGATGTCACAAGACCCAAACTGGTCCAGATCTTTTTTTAAAACACATATTTATCAAACTAAGGAGCACATTTAAAAAAAATAATTTCTTTGATTAAGAGGAAATTTTTAGGACCCCCTCCCCCTCTTTCCATGCACAAAAATATATAAATAAAATTATAGATTTTTAACTCTTTACAAATACCTTTAATTAATAGAATTCAGTTTTAAATGTAGTTTTATAATTTTTCTGTTGTAACTGCCCTTATATCTATGTAACATTAAATCTTTTGGTTGAACTGAAAAGCTAACTTATCAAATTAAAATTTTAAATTGCACTTACATGAATCTAATAAGAACAAGATTTTTCTAAAGAGCTGCTTTTAATAAATTTCATTTGGTTAATAACCTTTTTAATATTAAGCAACATTAATATTTTTTCAACTCTGCCTTTCATATTTTATAATCTGGCAATCATACAAATTAATGATGAAAAAATACTGTAAATATTAATTAGATTTATAGTAGAAACCAAATTAGTAAATGTGCAGATAACATTTTTCACTTACTAATTACTACAAGTAATATATCAAGTAGTTTCAGGAAAATTAACTTTTAAAATAAATCCTTAATTACTCTAGATACACAAAGGAGGGGCTTATGGGGCTCAAGCCCTCCCCATTCAAATATAGACAATTTTTTAAGCGACACAAATTGTTAAAAATCTATTGTTTTTAATATAGTTTAAATATTTGATTTAAAGATTTAGCTTTAAATATTTCATTATTCAACTCTGTACATAAAAAACACTGAAATATTAATTAGATTTATAGTAGAAATGAAATTAGTAAATCTGCAGACTACATTTTTTACTTACTTTTTACTAGAAGTAATATATCAAGTAGTTTCAAGAAAATTAACTTTTAAAATAAATCCTTAATTACTTAAGATATGCAAAGGAGGGGCCTGTGGGGCTCAAGCCCTCCATTCAAATAAAAACAATTTTTTAAGCGACACAAATTGTTAAAAATCAATTTTTTTAAATATAGTTTAAATATTTGATTTAAATATTTAGTTTTAAATATTTCATTATTCAACTCTGTACATAAAAAATACTGAAATATTAATTAGATTTATAATAGAAATGAAATTAGTAAATCTGCAGACTACATTTTTCACTTACTTTTACTACAAGTAATATAAGTAGTTTCAGGAAATTTAACTGTTAAAATAAATCCTTAATTACTCTAGATATGATGGGACGAGAGGGAGGGGGGCATTTAAAAAAAAAATAAATTCTTAAACTTACATTTTTGAGTGAAGCCCCAAAAAACGTTTACTCTATAAATGAATTAAATTCGTGTATAGAATATTGATTCTGATGTCATTTGGCCCAAACTGGTCCAGACCCTTCATAATTTTTTCCCTTTAACACAATTTTATCATACTAAGGAGCACATTTTAAGCATTCTTTCTTTGATTAATAGGAAATTTTTAGCCCCCCCCCCCTCCCTTTCACATCAAATTTCAATTACATATTTTTATCCACTGAAAATACAGAAATAATCTCTGCTGTTGAATTGAATGATATTCTAAGCAGAATTGGATTGAATATGAAAATCTGCCAATGTAGATAGCAATTTGTAAGGTTTTCCCACAACTAACACAGCACAAGAACTAATTAAAAGAACAAATAACACTGTAAAATAATTTAAATGGCCATCTCAATGAGCCACAGACATTAGCATTCAGTATCTTCCTCTGTGGTCTGGGGTGAGTTTTTCGTCCGATCCGCCATTTTCTGTCCACAGAGCATGCGCTCTTGGATTCATGACGCTCTCTTGTAGGTTTTCTACATTACCATAAGTAGGCTGTATTGCATCAAAAGCGATTCAAAATGTGCACATTTGACACAAAACACATGTTGCAAAGGAAAAATAAAATTGTCAGTGACTCTCTGCAGTGTGTCACCGGAAATCGACACACAATCTTGATAAATATCCTCCACCAGCTCGTCGAATGTTACAGGATTGTTGCGGTAAACAATGTCTTTCAGTGTGCCCCACAAAAAGTAGTCGCAGAGGGTGAGGTCGGGTGGATATGGAGGCCTGTCCATGCTTTTTTCCCCATAACTGTTGAATAGTTCAACGCAATAACTGTATCACCGAAGTATTCGTCCAGAAAGTCAAAAACGTCTTGTGTACGGTGTGGACGAGACCCATCTTGAATGAACCACACCGTGCCTGGTGGATCGTCCAACGCTTGTTGAGTGCCGAAAAAATGTTTCAAACGCGCAATATACCGGTCAGTCGTCACCATTTCTTGCAAGGAAAAGGGCTTTGCAGTCCAAACTGTAAGTTTTTGACAGTGACGTGGTCGTGCGTGAGAAAAATGTGGGTCTTCAGTACCCCAAAATAGCCGATTGTGTCTGTCAACGACACCATCCAGCTGAAAATGGGCCTTGTCTGTAAACCATATTCGGCCGACATCGAAACCAGAATCATCAATCATGTCGATCTTCGAGCATCTCATTAGCTAAATCCTCTCTTTGTCGTTCAGCTCCAAATGATATGGCCATGGCGTGACGGTGTTGAATCTTGTACGGAAACATGTGTAATGTCTTCCGCAGGATTCTGTACATGCTGCGGATGGCGTGATTCCGGATTCAACTGCAAGTCTTTGGACAGATTTATTCGGATGACGCTCAATAACTGCAGCAAGTGTCGTTGCATTTTCAGGAGTAACGACGGAGTGGGTGGGACCCACATTTCCGACTAACTCATCGGTCGCGTTGCCTGTCTGTTGAAATTTTTTGAATAGCTCACGAATTGTTTTCCCATCTGCGCCTTTTGCGACTTGAAATCGCGTTTGAAAACTTTTTGTGGCAGTAGGACTGTGATTTAATCAGTAGTACTCCAACCGCGACCTACGTTATACACGGCCGGTGCATGACGTTTAAAACGTCACATGCAGTGGATCATTTTTGCACGGCGATTGGTGCAAAGTGGCGCGCACCCCGTTTTGCATACAATAAGGAAAGGGCAGCTGACGTCACTGTTGGTTCAATTACGGTTGGTTAGCAAGAAACACCTGTTTGTTCTTTATGACTCCTACTGCATACATGAAATAGTGAAATTTGATTGATCTACTTTAAACTGGTCTATAATATGATTGGCCTACGTCACCATGACGATTCCTACAATGATAGCTACGACAAAAATTAAGTGGTAGATTGGTTGATGGAACTGTTTGTTTATACACATGCCCTTTCCTTATAAACACACGTTCCTCCACGGGATAACTTCAGGAATTTCTTTCACTACACGCTAATACTGGTCATGTTTCAACGGCGAAATCTTCGATGACTGATCGTTCTTGGAGTCTGAGCTCTTTTTATAGGAATCCGCAATGCTGCCTGCAGCGTCATCTATCGGCGCTGTTTTTAACTAAAAATTTGAGGTTTCTGTATCAGATTCTTACGGATTTTTTTAATAAACATACCACTGGTTTCATGCTTCTATCTATCATCGTTTGCGAGTTATTTATTTTCCAAGTTAGTGGTCCTTCGTGAAACACCTTGCAGTTAGTACTGTTGCCTGTATATTATTGATGGATTACGCCAATACTCAGAACATAGTGGTTTCATAACTGATTTAAAACACTTTTTCGTATATATATAATATATATAATAAAACATCGCCGACAATAAAGATCCTTGCCGGGAACCAGATATTCTTTTTCGCTGTTCTTGGAATGAAACTGATCAACTAAAAGGCGTATTTTGCGCTTTACACATATCAATTCAGACAGAAAAAATATCGTTACGAAAAAATTCCAAGTAAACTAATGATAAGTTGATTGTACTTTATGCCCGCAAAATAAGACGGATGGTAAATGACCGACTATTTTCTATTACTCGCTTTTATTATTTACTTGAGGAAGACATCCTGGACAGCAATCAGCCATTCGTGTATAAGGAGAGATATGAAGTTCTCATTTAGATTCAATATTAATTAGAACTTAAGTTTAATTTCAGTATAGTAACCACATGTTAAATTAATTATGTTTATGAAGCAGAATCTCATTTAATTAGAGGCTTGGTACTGATTCTAATAAACAGGAATTAACATTGTGGTTTTAATTTATTTCTAAAATGTGGCTGATTCTATTATACAGTGCTAATATTACAGCTACGGAATGAAAAGTTTCTTTTGCTTGTAGGTGCCCATGAAACCTGTCACCGACTTTGCCTTATAGTGTTGTACCAACACTTGCTCTCAAAAATATGCCAATTTGTCGTATATTCTGATTATAGAAGATTCTATTATTTAATTAAGGGGAAGTTTTCCTGATACGGTTTGATTTTTAGAATATTTTCGGGATATTTTTCTTTGTTTAAATAATGCATATAGAAAAAAAAACAGTCTTAAGCATTGGATTTATTGTACTTATAAGTGTGTGAATTTTGTTATATAAAAATTTTCATATTTTAATGGATCTAAATTTCTCTTAAGTTCACTATGCATGACATGCACAGTAAATCGATGCGAGTTATTGCACTTTTACCCGGTAACTCACCGTCAACTTCAACTCGCCAGTTACGACTTAATTCTCGGTTGACCCTGAAATCCAATTCTCCGCTAACTCAACCAGGAGAAATATGATCTAAAAACGGAAGTCGAGTTGACTAACTGAACCTTGGTTTTGAGCTCGCGTTAGTCGACGTGCGCATGTGCAGTTGAGCAAGCAAAGATAGCGGTCGCTTTGAATTGTGCTTTGACGTTTATTTTGTAATCAACGCTATTTGTGATGCAATAAGCAAACGAAATGTTAATTAAAAAAATATTAATGCGAAAGAATGTGTTACTTTTAATTCTTAGACCTTTTAAGATATTTTAACTCTGTGAAGTCAAGATTATAGTGATTTTTGACAAAGCTTTTAAGGCGTAAAATAACTACTGTGAATATTTGGTATTTAGTAGCGCCATCTACCGAATGCAAAATGAAATGTTCTTACACCTCAAATATTGTATGTATGATTCAATTTTTTTTCTTTTTTTTTCTTTTAAAGAATAAAATAAGCAGTTTTTCTTAAATTTCAGATTTACTCCTACACTTCATGTTTGTTTAAAGAATAAAATCATAGAAGACGGAATTTTCTGTTAAAATATCGCGTATGTTTATCCATTTGTAATAGATAAATAACTTGAACTAATATATACTTGTTAGTTAAAAATAATTATTTTTGTTTGAAAGAAACATTTTTCAGATGATTTCTGGAAAATTTTCGCACTTCACGAGAATTTTTTCAAACAGCTTCTATAATTATTATACAAGAAATTAAAAAAAAATCTATTATAATAATCTACACATAAAATTAAAAAAAAACAAAACAAAAAAAAAACACTTCTTAAGGTCTCGTATACGTATAAGGGATAAATGTTACCAAGCATGCAATTTTATCCAAGGTAACTTAATTGAATCTGTAATCAATTATTTTAGTAAAATAAAAAATATATATTAGAAATAAATATATGAAAATGTCTTTTTTATATAATATTCTTACAAAATAAATAAATATAGCTCGTTATTTGCTTTTATTCCACTTATTACTGTTAGCCTGGTCATAAAATTTATTAAACTTAGATAATATATATATATATATATATATTTCTTTAATCAAGTAACTTAAAAAAAAAATACTGTAAAATTTTGCAAAAATGAGCGTCTTATGACTGTGAAAGTATTTCTAAACCATCAAATCAAAATGTTAATTCGAAATTTATCTGTCATTTTATTTATCTAAAAGTAAACACCACAATTATGCTCGTTCAATACTCTGTTTTGTTTCGTTATTGAAAACTGATTCAAGGGAGGACAGAACTCATAAAGACGATTGCTACGTCATGTGATCCCTTTGGCCAATAACTATGCCTCTGAAGTTAACGAAGAATTCGAAATATCAACCGTCAGTTACATTTGCGAACCTGGAATTACTC
Organism: Maratus michaelseni; assembly: GCA_963931845.1. Classification (NCBI taxonomy): domain Eukaryota; kingdom Metazoa; phylum Arthropoda; class Arachnida; order Araneae; family Salticidae; genus Maratus; species Maratus michaelseni. The sequence goes on along the minus strand of OZ007586.1, from coordinate 246,469,839 downwards.
AACTGAGAGTTGAACGGGGAGTTGAAGGTTGGTGGAGAATTGACCGGTTAATCATCTGAAAGAAAACAAAATCACATGTATTCTTAAAATATATTAAATTAGCTGAATGCCAAACCTCAAATTGATAAGATAAATCAAAATTTCCCAAAATGACGGCTGTTTGAAGTTTGAGATTAATTTTTAGCGCTAATTTTTCATTTTCAAAACTGTTTAAAAAAATCTAAATTATTAAAAATTTTAACAATGTAGTTTAATCACTACATAGTATAAAACAAAGTCGCTTTTTCTGTCCCTATATCCCTATGTACGCTTAAATCGTTAAAACTACGCAACGGATTTTGATGCGGTTTTTTTTAATAGATAGAGTGATTCAAGAGGAAGGTTTATATGTATAATAACATCCATTAAGTAGTGGAGAAATACTGTTATTTTTGAGGTTTTTAATGTGATGTCGTAAATAATTTCATTTTTTCCGCTTATACATTGCAAACGCAGGCTGAACCCTACAAGATTTATCAAAATAATGTACTAATTATTGTACACATTAAAAAGGTCTACAGAAAACACAAAGAGATGAAGGTTTTCAAGGTTAACCCGAAGCAAAGCGAGGGAGGGCCGCTAGTTTTAGATAAAGCATAAAAATCGATAGTTTGAACGGTTTAAGCGTGGGAACATACACAGATTAAAATAAAAACTTGTTTCAAGAAATCCGAGTTTAAAATTTTGATCAGCCTTTTAGTGAGATGTGACAACAGTCTGTTAAACTGGCCATTCGAACTTAAATATTGACTGGAACAAAACGCAGTTTTGAGTGCATATTCTAGACATTTAAAAGTTTAAAAAAGGAAAAAAAATATTTTTTGAAAGTTTTCCGGCAGAACCTCTCCTTAATGAAAAACTTACACCATAGGTTTTGAACATAGTTATTTATTTTGTATTAGATGTTTGCATCTCAAATAAAGCAGTGGAAGTTCAGCATTTTTCGAGTATTCTTGATACAGTATGTTGTAAACTTAACCCATCGAAAACGTCACATGTAAAAAATGCAGCCAAGTCTCGTGACCCTTTTACCGTAAAGAGTTTTGAGATCGTGTAAAGCCAAGTTTATCTCTCATATTAACTCTGAAATTTTCTTTCTCAAATCCCTCATAGTCTCTATATCTTTAGTTAAAGATTATTTTTGACTTGTAAATTATGCAGCAAGAGAATGGGACGGCTGTTGCTTACATTTTAATGATAGAGTTTATTAAAATATTGTGTAAAATAGTATTTATATAATCATTAAACGTATATGTATTTGTAGCGTGGACTAAATTTTTATATAATATTGTAAGCCCGTGTGCGAAACCTCTTCTACGGTTGAACTGGATGCCCGGAGTTTTGGATGGTTTTCTTCCGATGTAACGTGAATACGTGCCAAACAACACCTTTTAGAAAGACATCCACACAAGACATCCCTCCTTTATGCTTTTTTTATCGCATTCATAATGAGTTTAATAAAATAATCCCATCCCATAACACCCATAGTAAACTGTAATAATTTCCTTGTGCTGCGTAATTGCCAAGTCACAAAATAATCTTTAAAGATCTAGAGACTATGAGGGATTTGTGAATGAAAATTTCAGAATTAATAAGAGAGATAAACTTGGCTTTACACGATCTCAGAACTTTTAGGGTAAAAGGGTCACGAGACTTGGCTGCATTTTTTACATGTGATATTTTTGATGGGATTTCACTTATTTTTGTAAGCAATTCCTCCTTTTCTCGACTTTGGGCTGTTTTTGGACATCATCCACTGATTTTCGCCAAGTCCTGTCCTTATTATTTGGAGGTACCAAAAATTTTGAGCTTTAGTTCCGTTTGCAAGTCTTCTAGATAACAAGAAGTTTCAAGTTCCTAAGCAAGCACTAAGTTATGGTCAGGGGTGAGTCAAGAGTACTCTCAATTGCTTCCTGGAAAGGTGCTAGTGCTACCGATCTGAGGTATTACTCGTAGCCCTAGATACTTGATATTTGGCATAAAAAGTAGTGTTTAGAATACAAAGGAAGACAAAATTAAAAATTCAGGAAAATTCCAACAAATCGAACTATTTTCGAATTTTTTCTCGAATTTTTCGATTATTTTTTTAGAAATTTCCGGATTTTTTAATGTTTTCTTTCTTTGTATCACAAATTCCACCTTTATGCTAAATTTCAAGTTTCTATTACTACAAAATCGGATTACTTTCGAATTTTTCAATTTTTACAAATATTTCGATTTTTCAATTTTAGTTTCGAATCTTTTGAATTTTTTAACTTTCCCCCTCTTTTAATCCTAAACCCTAACTTTACACCAAATTTTAAGTTTCTAAGACCACGGGATCAAATTATTTTAAATTTTAAATAAAAAAAAAATTTCGAATTTTTGAAAAAAGTTTTCGAATTTTCCGGATTTTTTAATTTTTTCTTATTTTGTATCGTAAATACTACTTTTCTTCCAATTTTCAAGTTTCTAGCGCTACAAAATGGAATTATTTTCAAATTTTCGATTTTTAAATTTTATTTTCGAATTTTATTTTGCTTTTAATTTATCCTTTTTCTGAATCCTAAACACTACCTTTACGCCGAATTTTAAGTTTTTAAGGCTACGAAATCAAACTATTTTCAAATTTTCAATTTTTTTCGAATTTTTCCTTTTTTTGTATCCTAAACACTACCTTTATTTCAAGTTTCTAGGGCTAAGAGGTGTGTCCCTTATCTTTTTGACGATCGCTGAGTGAGTGAGTGAATGAATGAATGAGTGTCAAAAAATGGAAACTGGGTTCATATATCTTCCGAACTAGAAACGATAGAACCGAGAAATTTCAAAATTTGGTCCCATTTGCATCGAATTCTATATAAACGAAGTTTCAGGTTTTTGTGAAAATCCAGTGAAAAGATAGGTGGGTCAAAAGTGCCCTGAGTTGCTTCTAGAAAAGGATGCTCACGTCTGTGCTTTCTCGACTTGGCGGACTGAGATAACTAAAAATTAATGCTTTTCTTTGTTTAATTATACTATATTAAATAACCACATATCTAACTGCCACATAATTAACCACTTTAAATAACCACATATCAAATCTTAGATTAAAGACATAAGAAGATCTTGCTTGAGAAATTTAGAGAGTTTGTCCTTTGCTAAGTATATTTATTTTGTTTATATACAGGGTGTCTCAGGATTATTGGGACAAACTTTAAGGGGAGGTAGGGGACATCACAAGGATTCAGATTTGCATAGCAACCCATGGCCGGAAACGGCTTCGTTCGCCGTTATGTGGTGTTGTTCACAATAGCATTGGAGCACCTCTAACATCTGCATATTATCGCATTTTTTTTGTAAGAGGTGGTACCAAGCTTACTTGACACAATGCCACAACATGTCAGAAGCCATATGTGGTTTCAACATCATGGGGCACCTCCCTATTATGGCAGATGTGTTCGTGAACATTTGAATCAGGTGTTTGGTCACCGATGGATTGGTCGTGGTGGACCGGTTCCCTGGCCACCACGCTCTCCTGATTTACGCAGCATAGATTTCTTTCTTTTGGGGTGCACTGAAAAGTGCAATTCCGATATGGATTTGGTTGCAAGACTCGTCTGTGCTGCTGCGGATATCCAACAAAAGCCAGGTGTAGTTGAGCGAGTCAGCCAATCCATGATCCGACGGTGTAATGCATGTATCGCTAGCAATGGTGAAAACTTTGAACAACTTTTGTGACGTTTTCACATATCACATACCACAGCACATGTAATAACTTTGACCAATAAATTATTTCAGATGATCTCAGTCTTGTGCGTTTCTTATCTCTGTCATACTACTTTCCCATGACGTTTCGGATCATGTTGAAACCACATATGGCGTCTGACATGTTGTAACATAGTGTCAAGTAAGCTTGGTAGCACCTCTTACAAATAGATGCGATAATATGCAGATGTTTGAGGTGCTCCAATGCTCTTCTGAACAACACCACCTAACGGCGAACGAAGCCGTTTCCGACCATAGGTTGCTATGCAAATCTGAATCCTTGTGATGTCCCCTACCTCCCCTCAAAGTTTGTCCCAATAATCCTGGGACACCCTGTATACGTTAATATATAACTTTCACTGACGTGTGTAACTTGATTGATACATCTGATTACTCTAAATTCATATAGTTTATGAACTAGAAAATGACTCCAGCACAAAGATATGGAAGAGGGGATCAAATTACCCTGAGTTGCTTCCAGGAAAGGTGCTATCGATATGAGGTATTACTCGCAGTTCTAGATACTTGATATTTGGCATAAAAGTACTGTTTAGGATAAAAACAAATTAAAAATTCCTGGAAACCTACAACAAATCAAACTTTAATCGATTTTTTTTCGAATTTTTTGTATTTTTTAATTTTTTCTTATTTTGTATCCTTTATTCCAAATTTTAAGTTTCTAGCGCTACGAAATCGAATTATTTTAACTTTTTCGATTTTGTGATTTTATTTTCGCATTTTATTGTGTTTTTAATTTTACCTTATTCCGAATCCCAAACACTACTTTTACACCGAATTTTAAGTTTCTAAAACTAAGAGATCAAATTATTTTCTTTTTTTCGAATTTATTTTCGAATTATTCCTTATTTTGTATCCTAAATACTACCTTTATTCCGAATTCCAAGTTTCTAGCGCTACAAAATCGAATTATTTTCAAATTTTCGATTTCTTTTCTTTTCTTTTCTTTTTTTATTGCGTTTTTAATCTTTCCTTTTCTGAATCCTAAACACTACCTTTATGCTGAATTTTAAGTTTTTAAGGCTAAGAGACCGAATTACTTTCATTTTTTCAATTTTTATCGTTTTTTTAGAATTTTCGAATTTTCTGGATTTTTATTTTATTTTTATTTTCCAAATTTCAATTTTCTAGCTGTAAAAAATCGAATTATTTTCAAAATTTCGAATTTTTATTTTATTTTCGAATTTTATTGTGTTTTTAATTATTTCTTTTTCTGAATCCTAAACCCTACCTTCACACCAAATTTTAAGTTTCTAAGACTACGAGATAGAATTATTTTCAATTTTGTTGTAATTTTGCAACTTTGTAATTTGTTTTCAATTTTCTGGATTTTTTAATTTTTTTATTCTTTGTATCCTAAACACTACCTTTGTTCCAAATTTCAAGTTTCTAGGGCTACGGGATATACCTTATCTTTTTGATGACGCGTGAGTGAGTGAGTGACAAAAAATCGAAATTTTGAGTTAATACATCGTCTGAAATAAAAAAGACAGAAACGTGAAATTTTGGTCTTATGTGCGACATACTCTAGATAAAGGAAGTTTCAGGTTTTTGAGAAACTCCAGCGCAAAGATAGGGGGTCAAAAGTGCCCGGAGTTGCTTCCAGAAAAGGATGCTTACGGCCATGAACCTGAACTAAAGAGATCTCATGCTTACGGCTGTGCTTTCCCGACTTGTGCAGATGCACCGCCGTGCCTCCAGATAACTTAAACTTTTGAATTATTTGTTCCTAACAACAATAAAACTTATTTTAATAGCTGTGCTATGGAAATCCCAGTAAGAATTTCTAAGATAAAACTTAGATAACTTTTACACAAATATTCCTTAACTGCTGCCTTACATTTATCAAAATAATGTTATTGAAAATGAATAAAACTAATAATTAGAATAAAGAAAAAGCCTTTTGTCAAATGTTTCAAGCTCGGATGGGTATACTTAAAATGTTTAAATACAGTTTATCTCTAATGCCCCGTTAAAAAAAAAAAAAAAAAAAAAAAAAAAACGATTTTTATTTTAAATTGTCAGAAAGATCTTTTAATCCCATGTCTTTTAAATTTTATTCACTACATCAGTATCTTCCAGCTGAAAATTAAAAAAAATATATTCATTATTTAAACAATATTGCCAATTAAGAAAAATAACTTGATAACCATGAGTTGAATTCACTTATTTGCATATTAACTGAATATTATTTCCCTTTCCCATGCCGAGAAAATACAGTTATCAATTAAAATATTATATGATTCAAATCATTTAGATCTATAACTCCACTTATGCTCATATTGATGCGGATAAGTAATTATATATACTTGAAAGGATAAAAAATGAAAACCTATTTAAAATTAAAAATTAAAATTCTTAATTTAAAATCACCAGTCTACCTTTTTCTAACTTTAAATCTTACATTCAAATTCTTTTTTACCCCTTATAAGTATGTTTCACGGTATGACATTTATTACGCTGAAAATCTGAAGAACTTTAAGAGTAGAAATTGCTGATCTTAATGCATCTTGCAAGCGTTTGTGGTTAAGAGGCTACTTCACTCAGGCGAAAACACCCACTCGCTAATGTTAATCCTATGGAGGAAATATTTTAAGATATCCCATTCGCATTTCAATATTTTTAAATGCTTTTTTTTTGCATTGGATAGCTGAGGTCAATGTCTATGCCCGCTCTTTTGTACTTTTTCGATTTTGATTACAAGTTTTTTTTTAGTAAGATACTTTCACTTTCGGAACCGATTTTGAAAGTGAAAGCATCCTCAATAAAAAAAACTGCTACAAAAATTGAAAAAGTACAAAGGAGCGTGCATAGAGATTGACCTCAGCTATCCAATGCAAAAAAAATCATTTAAAAATATAGAAATGCGAACGAGATATCTTCAAATATTTCCTCCATAGGATTAACATTAGCGAGCGGGTGTTTTCGTCTGAGTGAAGTAGCCTCTTAAGACCTGCAGCAGCCTGAGCCCGGCAGTCGTACAGGTCTTGACCACACAATCAAAAACCAATTATCCAATTAAAGGTTAGTATCATTCCAAATTGACGCCTCCACTTACTGCTGGAAAATATTGCAAGCGCTAACAAAAACCTCTAAACTCCACGAAAAATCCAATTCTTAGAGAGTTAAGATTGCTCTAATAACCTCATGTGATTTAAAGAGGTACAGTAGACTACCTCCAAATCCGCATAGCTTCAGACCAGACGTTGTGCAGACTTCATAATTTTGCGGATTTATGGTCAATGTTTTGTTTAAATTTTTTTAAACAGTAATTTGAATGCAATAATGCACTGAAAATTACAATGAATGCTTACGGTAGAGTAAGATATTAAAATAATTACGTTAAATAATTAAAATTAAGAAAAGTTTCAAAAATTAAAATATTAAAAGTAAACACTAAGTAAGTAAATAATAATGCAATACTAAATGTGCATAATCTATACTAATAAAAGAAAGTTTCGCTCTGTGTGTGTGTCTGTTGGCGATAGTTAGGAAAATCTAGCCCACCTAGAAGGCTGGAAATTTAGATTTAGGTAGTCCAAACCCTCTCCTGGTGCACCATTCCGTCAGGATTTTAATATTTTAATTACTTTCTGAAATATTAATTAAAATGCACAAAGAACTCTCATTAAAAATACGCTTTTTTTCTTCGGTTGGTTGGTTGTGTAGAATATCTTCTCAGAACACATTAAATAAATCAGAGTCACGATGCATAGATAAGGACTTATAACGAAATAGTGCCAACATGGAGTGCTGTTACCTGCATATAACCAAGCTAATGTAGCGCCATCTACTCACGGCAAATTACACAAACGCCACCTGTTTAAGACATTTCCAGGCACGTTTTTTTCATTATAATTATCTGGGTTTAAGGTTTTTTCTAAACAGGACATATATTATTATGATAGAGACTATTAATACAGAAAACTTTATTTAACAGATTATTTGTTATATATTTGCCGGAATGGCGAGAGGTAGGGGTCTAATTACATTTAACAATTTTAACATTTTTAGCTTCGCCCGTAGCGTTTAATTGTTGTTTTATATACAGAATACCGCTATTTTAAATCTCAGTTTCTCAGTAATATCTCAGTAATAATGTTCCGAACTTCTCCATTTAGTTCCATTTTTACTAAATTATCGTAAAAATCAGCATTCATTGCTTCAAGGTGTATTTCTAAAAAGCAATTACCAGTATTTCCGAATAATAGCCTAAGCCAAATTTCAAATTAAGTTCCTAGCTTAACCAAATGAATCAATCTTTAAAGATGTATAGTGATCCTCCTAATTAGTTATTTGCTGAAGGTCACTTGAACATTCGCCGAAACCCCCCCCCACCCCCCACCCTCCGGGGCCCTCCTTCAAAGTTTTCTCTAACTATTCCCCGTTTCCATATCTCAGCAACTCTCTTTCCGATTTCAACGCAAGTGATTCCAAACATTATAATTAACTTATGTCACCCTTTATAACATTAAGCTAAATTTATGAGTAGCGGTTACCACTATTTCTGAATTATAGTTTAAGCCAAATTTCTAATTAAGTTCCTAGCTTAACCAAACAAACGAATTTTTAAAGATGCATAGTGGTCCTCCTAATTAGTCATTTTTTGAAGGACACTTGAACATCCCCTTCACCCGGCACCTCACTCATGATTATTTTCTCTAACTGTGCCTTATTTCAATAACTCGGCTTATAATGTTCCCATCTTCTCGAAACCAGCTCGATTTTGTCGCACGCCTACTATACAGTACCGTAGGCAACGTTAACCTGTCTCAGAGGTTCTTTCCGAAAGAGGTTGCTCCCCTGGCGGTGGAAGGGGGAAATAAAAGATTTTCAGGAGCGTGCGAGCGTGTCCGGTATACGGTGTGGAAGCCATCGGAGACCTTGGCCAGAGTTTCGTTTTTTAAAAGATTTGAGTTTATTACACGGGCTCGGGCAACGCCGAGCGGGTCAGCTAGTAATGAGATAAATTATACTTGAATTATTCAATTACCGTAATTTCCGGCGTATAATCCGCGGATCAAACAATTCTGTTTCAACCCAGAAATTTTATTCAATAATGGAAGTCAGCTATTTACAGCGATCTAGTAATTATTTTATAAAATAAAATTTCTGGGTCGAAACATGATTGTTGGATCTCCAGCTTATACGCCGGAAATTACGGTAAACACACCCCATAAAGTTAGCTAATCATAAAATAATGTTCTTTTTCATATTTAGCCGGACTTAATAATCAAAAAAGCTTGATTAACACATAAATGTATTTGGTAAAAATGCCGCGATTGCCACTTGAGATCAGCACTATCTTGAAATTTTTCAGAAATAAATTTATACTTCCTTCATGAGAAGGCATGAGTTTAGCCATTTTAACAAAAATTAAATTTTAAATTGTGCATGTAATGATGTAATAATAAAAAAATCTTGACATTTTGTTCTACATCTTAACTGCAAGTTTCATTTTCATTGTTTACATCTGCAACGGTGTGTGGATTTTAGGGAGTCTACTGTATATGGTTTTATGGAGCCTTCGGCGGACTCGCGACTACATTGTATCTTCGAACTGGACAATAAACAAAGTTCGTTCAAGGAGTGAGGTCCCGAGTGAAATTATTTTATTACTTCATCCACAAGCATTTCAAGTCATGATTCATTATGTCCACCGGTGAAAGCATTACATTTTACAGTCGGCAGTGATAGTGTCTTGTCGCGGGAAATACTCGTATTTCCTAAACTGTTCCCAGCCCTGTTCTGGATGCACAGTGTGCCGTTTTACTTGGATAAATGGAAAATTTTAGAACTTTCAATGGTTTTACAATCCTGTTGTTCCCGAGTTTTTGCTGGTTTAGTAATCTGTCACTAAAATAAGAAAAAAAAATACTCCTATTTTTTTTAAGAAGGTTGTTTTTTCTGGATGCCTTTCGATAATCTGCTAAAATCAAAGTCACGTGAACTCATCTTTGTGTTAAAGAACTTAATATTTCGTCGGTGAACTTAATATGGATAAACAAAACCACATTTCTCACTAAAGTTAAAAAAAAAAATGTTTGGTTTAGATTTATTTTAGTCATTCTCAAAATAAATTCTATATTTCTGATCTTATTTTCTGTGTTGTATTAGAAGTTTTAGCATTTATATGTAAAGGCAGTTCAATATGTTGATTCACAGGTAGTGGTGTTTTTCTGATTACATTTTCATTTTAATTGTTTTGAAAAAAAAATGTTCAGTAATTATTGACATAATTAAACATTTTTATTTATTTATTCATTTGCTTAAAAATTTAATGTAGAAGTTTGTGATTTCTGGAAGTACCAAGAATTGTTTTAATTTGAACAAGATAATAAATATTACTGTTATTAATGTGTAATTAAAAAAATTTTGAAAGCGTTTTCCAAGTTTAAAATCAGTTTTATCTAAAATATTACTGTTGTGTTTATGAGAAAAACGTTATGAAGATTTTTTATGTTTTACAAAATGTATTTATATCAATTTTCTTATTTTACAACGTCTATTAAGTTTATATTTCATTTCTTGTAAAATTCAAAATTTACCATTGAAATTGTAAAACTTGGAAATGACAGTTCAAAATTGCATTAAACATGTCACAAGTTTTAATAACAGTATTTTCTTTTCTTTTTTTATCAGGTGAGCATATGTACGATCACCAAAAACTATTTTTTTGTTTTATTTAAATTTTTTTGCATTGCAAATAAATTATAAAACTCTTTATTTTTTATACAAACTATTTATTTTTTATACAAACTATTTATTTTTTAAACTAAATTTTTTCATAATTGTACTTATGCCATAAAATAAAAAAAGCAATTATAAATGCTCTCCATTGAAAACAACATTGAGACAGTTAATATTTTCGTTTCTTTTCCAACTTTTCCCATAAAATTTATACAGATAAGAAAATAGCTTTAAAGCTATAAAATAATGCATGAGCATCTGAAGATATGGAGATTTTCGAATACTATTTCATTAATTATCTTTTAATTTCAAGTTCAGATTTATGAAACTGAATTTGTAATGTTTGTAAACATATTTTTTTCATTTGGAGTTTGTCTTTATTTAGACTAGTACATATTTTAGTCATTCATGTTTCTTGTATACGAAAGTAATGTTTATCCAGAATTGGCACACATACAAATCAGTGTTTGTAATTATTGTGTGTTAAATATGTATATGAATTAGTAAATCAGGTAAAAAATAAAGGACAAAATGTGCACGTCAAGCCTTGCCATTTGATAAATATTAATGTGAATAGGTACCACACCTGCCACTTTTAAAGAGCAAACTATGTAGGTCATGTTTTACTCATTCATAAAAAGCAAAATGGGTACAGTCACGCCCTATTATTTATAAATATTTTAAATAATTAAATCATTAGCCAATTAGTTTAGAGATGAATGCAGTATTTCCCCACTAAGTCTAATCTACATTTTCAATTTTCGTTTTTTATAAGTTATTTAGTTGGTTAAATCCCAATCAAAAATCCCCTGTGTAGTCAAGGAGGATTCAGTGATTTCTTACAACCGGCAAAAATGCGGCAAATGTTGATAATTAAAAATCCAGACACATAAATAGACAAAATTGTGAACAAGTTGCCATGCACTCAGAATTAAAGCACTGTCTTATTTGATTAGAACCAGGGTATATAATTTTATTTATTTTTTCCTTGCCTGTGGTAAAACTCGTCTATTTACGATTTTTGCTATTTAAATGGCATGACTAGGAAGGAAATCTCCGAGCATTCTGTCCTCAAATCTTAAGAGCCTACGCTAGTCACGCGAAGAAACGCTGAAGCTAATGTTAAGTGTATTTGAAGGTAATCGCGCGATTTCTCGCTCGCATTTTAATATTTTTAAATGATTCTTTTTGCATAGGATAGCTGAGGTCGATCTCTAACGTTGTTAGTTTTTACTTTTTCGATTTTGGTTCCGGTTTTTTTATATAAGGGTAATTTCACTTTCAGAACCGGTTCCAAAATTGAAAATGTCCGCTTATGAAAAAAACCGTAACCAAAATCAAAAAAGTAAAAACTAACAACGTTAGAGATCGACCTCAGCTATCCTATGCAAAAAGAATCATTTAAAAATATTAAAATGCGAGCGAGAAATCGCGCGATAACATTCCCATGAACTTAACATTAGCTGGAGCGTTTCTTCGCGTGACTAGCGTAGGCTCTTAAATAAAAGAAAAATGTTCTTTGGTTTTTTAATTGGCTAGATCACAATTTTTTTATGAGCTAACAGTGAGATGCAAATGTAATTTCTTAAATTGTGACTCTGATTTACTGTTGCCGCTGGAAAAAACATATACACATCTCTCTGAAAACAGGAAACTCTCTATTTTACAATTAAATAATATCGGCATCTTCACAAAACAATAAACACCATGCTCATTTTTCTTTTTCAAATTTCATTTTTTTTTACATTTTTAAAACCCCTATTTATTTTTAAAATTTTTGCTAAAATCAATCTCCCTCGAGATTTAGGGTAAAATTTCATGTTAAATTTGTCATTTTTGTACATATTTAGATATTCTTATATTTTACATTGCAATATTTTTCAAATATTTACACTTTTTTTAATACCCTTTTAATATCAAATAATTTAACATTTCTCCATATTTTGATTTTAATTTAAATTTCCAACATTTATACTTGCATTTTTAAACACAATTTTAATAATTTCTAATTTCCAAGTGTGTCTAATTTGAATATTTTGTACATAAAACTTATATTTTTCAGTATTTGCATTTATCAGTGTATTTTAATATTTTCATTAATATTATAATTTCAAATATTTTGGAAAACATAACAATTTATCTCATAAGGAGATTCAATACAGGATTTTTTCTTAAAATAAATGGAAAATATTCGTATTTGTGTTCCATATAATTATGCAATTTTTTTTAATTTTATTATTTTCCTTCATATATTTCTTAAGTTTATATTATTAATATTAGTAGTAGTATATTTGTGCCGTAAATTAAAATTTTAAAAGTACTGGATTTTTTCTTTTGTTTATATTATTATTAGTAGTAGTGTATTTGTGCCATAAATTAAAATTTTAAAAGTACTGTATTTCATTTAAAATATTTGAAATTTCGTGCTTTCGAAAGTTTAATAAATATAGCACAATGGCTAGAAGAATATTAAACACAAAATTTATGGCCATTACTTTAAAATAATATTATTATTTTATTATTTATTTCACATATTTCTTGTGTTATTGTTTTCAGATGTTTCATATTATTATTATTATTTTAAAATTTTTATATGGAAAATTCGATCAGGTTGTCCCAAGAGTCATAGCCCAAACCTAGAACTTCTTTATAAAAACTTAAAATCTTAAATTAATTTTTAAGCCTCCAAAATTTAAACTTAAAATCTTATTTTTCCAGCAGCAAATTTTAGTCCTCACGTCTTAGCAATCTTAACTGTAAATTTAACTTGAAAATTAACTTTAATCTGAAGCTTTAAGCAAATAAAAACTCAGCCTTAACTAATTTTGTATTCCTGATCTTCCAGTTGAGTCTGGTGAACCTCATCTTGGAGGGGGTGGGGGGGATATGAAAGGATAAAAAATTAAATTCTAAATTAAAAATCCCCAGTCTTCTTTTTCTAACTTTAAATCTTATATTCTAAACCCTTTTTACCCCTCGTAAATTTGTTTAGTGGTATGACATTTATTATATTTGATCATTAAATTTGAAGGATTTTAAGAGTAGAAATTGCTGATATTAATGCATCTTGCAAGCATTTCTGGTTAAGGCCTGAAACAACCTGGGTCGCCAGTCGTATGGGTCTTGACCACACATCAATCAAATGCTAATTGCCAATTAAAAGTTAATATCCACCCAAACTGACACCTTCAGCCCCTACTGGAAAATGTTGTAAGTGCTAATCAAAACCCCTATACTCCCACAAAAAAATCAGTTCTTAAGAGATCTGAGAGTGCTCTAATAACCTCATAATATAATTTAAAGAAGTAATGGTTCTTTGGGAATTCCAGCAGACATGCAACTAAATTGTATATTCGAACTGGGCAATAAACAAAGTTAGTTCAAGGAGTGAGGCTCAGAGTCAAATTATTTTATTACTTCATCCACAAGTATTTCAAGTCATGGTTCATTATGTCCATTGCACATGCTCCATTGAAACTCAATTTCAAAGTTATATGTAACAACACTACTTCACAAATCAAAATTTCTGTACAATATTTTTTTAATCTCTCTTACTCTTTTATTTATAAATTATGATAATTTGACAAGATAATAGTATTATTACTGTTGGCACTATTCTGTTATGATAAGTGCTGCATTGCTTAAAATCAAATTCTTAAACTACATGTATTGGTTATTGATATTGTTGAAATTAAACTAATATGAATAAGTTAAAATTATAATTTTTTAAGTAGGAATAACCAGCAATTTCTGATATATCTGATTTGTTCTTTGCATGCTTGAATTCTATAAATTCTAGTTCTATAGTTTATGAAGAATTAAAAAAATTCTGAATGGAACAAGGAAAAGATTATTGTAATAAATAATATATGTTTTATTTTTTTTCTGTCAGACAGTAATATAATTTGTAATAAGTTCTTTATGCAAATTACCTTATATCAGTAGCTACATATATTAATAGAAATAAATTTATAATTAATTAATGCTATGAGTATCCCTATTATAAATGTATAAAGAAATTTTCTAGAAAATAAATATCACAGTTCATTTTTATTTTAAGATAATATGTTAAATAATGTATGATTACATTTTTATGCAAAATCTGTAATAAAAAGTGATTTTAGATGTTTTTGTGTATGTTTGAAAGTGGGATTAATGAAATAAATCGTAAAGAACATAGATACATAAAAGTACTGACATTTAATATTACTTTAATAATGGACACTGTTTCAAAAACAAATTACAGTCTATAGAAATAAGCTCACAAAAATGAATGAGTACAGTAAAATCCAACATAGACAATAATGTCTTCATTTTTGTGTGTGAAAAATATATTTGTTATTCACTTATTACAAGAAAGCAGGCTTAACTCTTTCTTTTCTCTACTGACTAATGCATAGTCATGAAAGGCACATCACTGGAGTTACACCAGAACAAAAAATAAGCTGACCAAAATACTAGACATATATAATATGCATCAAGTTTTGGATATTACTAACAAAGTTAGTAAATGAGATGAATTTTATACATTGCTTCAGTTAAAGAAAACAAAATTTTATATTCTGTGAAGTGAGGAAAGAAAAGCATGACAATACAAAAATATATTTAGTAAACATTAATAAGTATGATTTCTAGGAAATTTTAGTAATTGAGAGATAGCAATTTTCATATCTATAAAAGTGAAAAAATAAATACAGATTTATATGTCAAATATTCTTAGATACGGAAGCTTCAGATTCTACATTTTGTTTTTTTTTGAGAGAGTCACTATAAAAAAGAGTAATATTTAACTCTGAAGGAAATTTCACTTTTCTACTGAAAACAAAACTATTTTTTTATAATTTACATTGAAATGATAACAGATAAGTTTGCTAACAAATCATTCTTTGACAAATCTTTAATCCCCCATCCTTATTACAATCATTTATGCTGAAAGCAAAAAGTTATTTATGGACTAATGTGTCAAATTTATAAAAACAAAATCCAGAAAAAATGAACATCAGTTGATAATACTTCCATAGCCATTAAACGCTACATTCACATTTATATTATATAACTAATTTAAAATAATTGAGATAATGCAAAAAACCTTTTAACCAAAACCAATGACAATTTTCTTTGTGAAATGAAATTCAATCCTACATCAACTTCATATAATAAACAATAAATAGCTAGGGATAAATTTTCAAAACTTATAAAATTTTTTTGCTGCTTTCTACAAGAAGCATGTTTTTGTCTACTTAGATTCCAAAAAACATTAGTTCATTGAAAATTAAATCTATTAGAGATAACCAATATGAAAATAAAATTGAAAAATAAGAGAACCATTTATGTTATACTATAAGCTTGTAAAAGTATAGATATATTTAAAAAATTAAATTTTGATTCATTTATAAAAGTACAATTTAAATGAATAAAAATATATATTACACAATAAAAGAAATTTTTAATTTCCAATATACATAAATATATTGTGTTAAGTGTATATTCCATTGCAGCATTAGTTCAATAATTTACAGCAAATGTCATTGCACTAGGGAGTCAAATATACAGAAAACATTGCAGAAATTTAATTTTAAAATTGTTATGAAAATATGAAACAAAAGAATTCTATATAAAATAAGTGAAATATATAAAAAGAATATATATAAAATGAGACTTCTTTCTCATAAGAGATGTGCCTTAACAATCCTCCTTTATCAATCTATAGAGAAAATGCTAATTTATGAATTTACTAAAATATCCTCTGAGGATACATACAGCTTTAGAGGTGACATTTTTATATCAAGAATTTTAAGTGCATTTTATGTACACAATGATATCAACTGGAGAAAAGTATGATGGACCCACATTTAAGGCATAACCTGCAAAATGTTTATAAAAATAAATGCTAACAATAATCTACAATGCACATGTTTCAGATATAGATGATTAAATAAAATAGGATTTCTCTGCTATAACGAAAGTTTACTAACTTTGAAAAGGCATCCAACTTATTACAGTTTTTTTTTTAAACATTCGAATGGTTACTAAAAATGAAATAAATAAATCATAAAAAGATTTTTTTTTGACTAGCAGTCCATTATTCTGATATAGAAGGTTTAAAATTTATATATATTAAAAAATAAAATTATAGCAGCACTTCCCTGATTAAAATAATTTTTTCAATTAAGTAGTGTAAATAAATAATAAAAAAAATAAGATACTTTATTTAAACATTCATTATAATGATATAATATTTTAGGAGAAGAAAAAAAATGAGGATTTAAAAAATATATATAATATATTAAAGCACTTGTTTATAAAATGATGTTGATTTCTTATACTTCTATTAGAACAAAATGAAAATAAAATTAAAGCCATTAAGCAAATGTCTAATATTTTCTATGCTGACAATGCAAACAAAATCCACATAATGTAAATTTTTTCACGAGAAAATGCAAAAATTATGAAAATAGGGGATTAACATAAATAATTGATTTACTAAATTTTATCATTTTTCTATATTTCAAATAGAAAAAGTCTGATGAGTACTGCATATGCAAGCATGATATATAATGAGGTTTTAAGATTGTTTTTTCATTTGAAGAAGAGCATTTGAACTATTACAGAAAAAATATTTTAATGAGCACAAACTTTGAATAATTTTAGAATAATTATGTATTAAATTTTTCTAAAAAATCAATATTGTACAGATATAAAATTGTAAATATGCAGAGTGTTTAAATACTTCTACGATATCAAAAGCATATTTATTAATGCACTTTTAGTTTGGTATATTTTTCATATACATTCTAAATTTTGCTATAAAACATCCTTAACCATTTTAGTTTTTTTCAGATCTCACAGGTTAAGCCTTAGCATACACACGTAGATGTTAAAACAATTTAATACTTATAAGACAAGAATTTTACATACTGTTTAATAATATTCATATACATTTACAAAGTATTAAATTGCAAAAAACACATAACACTCAAGGTCAGAAGCTGCAGTTAGTTGCAACTGTACAATTTTACATAACTGAGCTTGTTAAACAACAAATTGTAGAATAAAATAAAAAAGAAGTCTGTTTCAAGTCATTTGCAATTTTTGAAAATTGTTCACCATATCCCAAACCTTTGATGATCGAGATGGTTTACTGGAAGCCTGAAAAAGACAATTTTTTAATACTTACAAATACAGAATTTAATTTTACATAGAAATAAATAAAAACATACAAGAGAAAAAACTAGACTACATTTTATGATTTGACAAAACTTTTATGATTATCCTGCAAAATTAATTTACTTAATTTAAGGTAGTCCACAATATTTTTGAATTATTTAATAAATATTTTTTGCTGATTTGTTTTTTGAAAAGTATATTTATGTATACATATTCCTTTACAAATGCAAGTTTTTAAAACATATATATTTTTTAAATAAATAATTATCAATTTTAGCCATTTTTTAGGTGTGTTCGTAATTATATCTATAGTCGTCGTCTGATCAGTCTGTCCACATATAATAGCGCAAAAACTACCCAACCGAATGGTTTTTAATTTAATCTATACCTATAAAAGAGTAGCTTGATTTTCTCATAATCAAAGCCGAGCCTCAACCGTTTGTTCTAGAACAATGGAATTTGGAAGACATGTTATTTACACAATGTAGGCACCCAACGGATTTTTGAAAATTCACACCCTAAGGGGGTTATAAATGGGGGTCGAAAGTTTTAAATAATTTCGTCTTTTTGGCATATCTCGGCAAGAGTTTTAAGTAGGAGCGTGAAATTCGGGATAACAATTCTACTAAAGAATAGTTAAACATGTATTTCAGACGATTTTAGAAATTCAACCACTAAGTAGGTTTAATGGGGGGTCGAAACTTTTCGGTGATTTCACATTTTCACCATATCTCATCAGCAGTTTTAGGTAAGAGCGTGAAATTCAAGATAACAAACCTACTAAAAAATAATTAAACACGTATTTCAGCGATTTTAGAAATTCAGCCACTAAGGGGGTTAAATAGGGGGTCTAATGTTTTAGGTCATTTTGCCTTTTCGCCATATCTCAACAACAGTTTTAGTTAAAAGAGTGAAATATCAAGATAACAAATATACTAAAAGTTAGTTAAACACATATTTCAGCGATTTTAAAAATTCAACCACTAAGGGGTTAAATGGGGGCTTTCGCCATATCTCAGCAGTAGTTTTAGATAGGAACGTGAAATTCAGGATAAATTAAAAAATAAAAAATAAATTCTACTACTAAAAAGTTAAACACATATTTCAGCGATTTTAGAAATTCATCCATTAAGGGGGTTAAATGGAGTGTCGAAAGTTTTAGGTCATTTTGCCTGTTCACTGTATCTCAGCAGCATTTTTAGTTAGGAGCTCGGAATTTGGGATAACAAATCTACAAAAAATATAGATAAACATATATTTCAGCAATTTTAGAAATTCAGGAACTAAGGGAGGTTAAAATAGGAGGTCAAATATTTTAGGTCATTTTGCCATATTGGAGTAGAAATTATAGGTAGAATCATGAAACTCAGACTAACAAATCTACTAAAAAAATAGTTAAACACGTATTTCAGCGATTTTAGAAATTCAGACACTAAGGGGGGTTAAATGGGAGTCAAATGTTTTACCCCATTTTGCCATATCTCAGTAGAAGTTATAGTTAGGAGCGTGAATTTCGGGATAACAAATCTACTAAAGAATAGTTAAACATGCATTTTAGGCGATTTTAGAAATTCAACTACTAAGGGAGTTAAATGGGGGGTCGATAATTTTCGATGATTTCACCTTTTCACCATATATCATCAGTAGTTTTGGATAAGAGCGTGGAATTCAGGATAACAAATCTGCTATAAAAATAATTAAACACATATTTAAGCGATTTTAAAAATTCACCCATTAAGGAGCCTAAATGGGGGTCGAAAATTTTAGGTCATTTCGAATGTTTGCCATTCTTGTACCCAGCAGCATTTTTAGTTAGGAGCTTGAAATCGCAGATTCAGGATAACAAATGTACTAAAAAATAGTTAAACACGTATTTCCGCGATTTTAGAAATTCAGCCACTAAAGGGGGTTAAAGGGGGGGTCGAATTTCTTATGTTATTTTGCGATATCTCAGTAATAGGTAGTGTGAAATTTAGGATAAAAATGTACTAAAAAATAAATATATATTTCAGCAATTTTAGATAATAATCCATCAAGAGGGTCACACTGTGCGTTGAAATTTTTAGGTAATTGTGCTATATTTCAGCAGCAGTTTTAAGTAAGAATGTGAAACTCTGCTTTACAAATCTACAAAAAAAAAAGTAGTTAATCATGTATTTCAGCGATTTTAGAGCTAGCGAGTTTGTGGGCAACATCGGCTGTGAACCCGATTGCGGAATATTAGACGAAAAAGAGAACTATATTTCTGATTTTTCATTATGTACTAGCCGGTCGCTTCCGAGTGGGCCCCAGATACAAAGTACTACTTGAGCCCCACCCCTCGATAATCACGGGTAGGACCCAGTAATACTTTGTCAGGGGGCTCATGAGAAAAAAAAATATTTATGTCGCGAAATCTTTATTTAAGTGCTCTTTTTATATTCTTATTAGTTATTTTCATATACTTTTAATTTAAAGTATTTTATTTATATTTTTCTGGTTGCATGTAAAATGCACTTTCTGGGCCCCAAGCAAAGTCAAGGCGGTACGCTGCACTGTGTATCTGGGCTCCACTCGGAAACGACCGGCTAGACCGGCGAAGACCAGCTAGTATATATATAATCGTTGTAGAATTTTGTCGAGTCGTTTCAAATTTTATGAAAATCGAATCAAAACTTAAAAATATATTAATAAAAATATTTATTAAGTAATTTGAATTTTTTAAAAATCGGTAGTTCTTTGTTATAGCAGCTTTCGATGATTAATCGTCAAGCAACAGAGATGTATTGGCAAGTTATCTGACATGTATGATGTTATAGTCATATAAGACGTATATGGCATTTTATAACCTCTATGACCAAGTTATAGTCACATTCTTTATTCTATTAAATCCTATCATACATACTTAATTCAATGATATCTCATAATAGGTAATGATTCTAGGTTGCCATGGTGATTCACCATATTTAAGATGGAGTCATATTATTTCCGTATTACTGAATTTAAAAACTGAATTTGTATACTAAAATTGTTTAATTATAGCAATCATATAATCTACTGACAGTTTTTTGGATAGATGTTTCCGGAGAAATATATATTAAATGGAAAAAGAGTCTAAATGTAGATTTCAAGTTCTAAAATTTTCAAAGCTTGGCTTAAGTTCCCGACTGGAATTTTCAGTAAATCTCAACAAAAGATAAAATGTTACCAACTTAAAATGTACTTATTTTATTACGGAAATTAATCATATCATAATAACAGACGATATAATTCATTTCACTGAAATAATAACAGTACGAACGCACTTCATTTGTCACGTTTGAACATACAATTTCCAACTTGTTATAAATTTATATCTATTCTGAAAGAATAACGTTTTTTGCATACTTAAAAAAATTGAATACTAAAAAAAAATACATATTAATTTGTCTTCAGAATTATTTATTCAAAATAAAAATGCAATCGCGTTTTAAAGAAGGAAATCATTTTTTATGAATCATAAAAAATCATTTAATGATTCATAATGATTTATGAATCATTATAACAGATGGGTGATTTATGAATCATTATAAATAATTTTGTGTAGTAGTAAAAATATTTTAACCATTAGAATCACATTTTTAAACATTTTCTCAAAACAAAAAATCTCTAAGGAAAACTAATCAATATATAACATAACTGAAAATAATTGTACAAAGCCTCATAATTTTATCTTTCATAGAAATTTTAATATATCAGTTTAACTATGGCAGATATTTTAAAAATACATAATGAGATAAATGGATTTGAAGTTCTAAGCACTTTTTAGGCAACCACAGATAATACAAAGTTAAAAGAGATATATTTTGATCTAATTATTATATTTACGTGTCGTTTCCCTCATTTTATTGCAGAAACACAAAGAGTATTTTTCAATCCAGAAAGTAAAAATGTGATATCAGGGTTCGTACGGATCAGGGAATTTTCCAGGAGTGTTACCAGTATTTTTTTATAGAAAAAGAAATCTAGCTTAAACTCGAGAAACTTCGCCTTCATGTAAGGAGAGATTTTCTGTAAGAAAATATTGGTACCGAAGAAAAACCTGGTCGCAAAATTCAAGGAGGCGTACGAACCCTGTGATATGTTCGAAATTTTTATTTTCTGGGCCACCTTAACAATGATACAGTATTTTAAAACACTGAAAAAAAAAGTTTTTAACTTACTTCTATTCTTTGAACATTTTTTAATACTGTAAAAAAAAAAAAAAAAAAAAAAAAAAAAAAAAAAAAAAACAACTACATTTAAACAATTGTTTTGTCACTGGAAGTTATAGCTCGTTTAAACAAAACTCTATTATTGACCCACATTACTGTTAAAACTTTAAAGTTATTTTATTTTTTATCAATATAGGAATTTTGAATTTCAGCGCACAATTAGACTGAAACCATTTAAGATAAGTGCATAAAATTAAAACTATCTGTGCATTTTGACTGTCTTATATGCTAAAACAACAATAAAGATGATTTTTAAAAAGAAAAAGAAACTTGACAAATGCTTGAGATTTTATTTTTTTAAATTTTGTGATAACTTCTAATTTTTTTTTTTCAAATAGTTTGGTTTCAGATTAAATGTGTTACAAAATTGATTTTTTTATATGCATAACTATTAATTATCATGATTATTTTTATAATGCTTTCATTGCATGTTTTCCTTTCACATATTAACCATACACACTCCTGAATTTATAATTTTAATATTTATTAACATTTTTTCAAAATTAAGTTGTTAGTATAACATCTAACATCTATGCACTTTATATTCAGGGTGTCCCTTCTTATCGTCGACCAATAGTCAATTCCTAAACCGTTAGTTTTAGAGGTATAGTTCCACTTGAAAAAATGTTTCAATTGTTGTTGTTCTTCATCATATGAAAATTCATTTACCAGGGTTCGTACGCCTCCTGGAATTTTGCGACCAGGAAATTCTTCGGTACCAGTATTTTCTTACAAAAAATATCTCCTTAAAATAAGGCAAAGTTTCTGGAGTTTAACCTATATTTATTTTTCTATAGAAAAAATACTGGTAACACTCCTGGAAATTTCCCTGATCCGTACGAACTCCGATTTACGTCAAAATAGTTATTTTTTAAAAAAAGCTATGAAAATTAATTTTTATACGGTCACTCGGTCCTATAAGTGATATTTAAAAAAGAAAAAACTTTCTTCATGCTATAAGAAGTAAAACATAAAAATTCCGTTGTTATATGACCAAAACTCGCTGAGTTACGATTCTTTGAATTTTATTAACTTTCAGTATTTCCTGGCACTAAAAATACGTTATACCATTTTTAGTGCCAGAAAACACTGAAAATCCATAAAACTCAAAGTATGATAACTCGGTGAGTTTTATCGCACAAAAAATTTAATTTTTGTTGTTTTACTTGTTAAAGCACGAGGAAGTTTTTCTCTAAATACAAATTATAGAAACTGTATGAAAATTATAATTTTGTAACTTTAAACATCTACGATATAAATAGATTTTTATATGAAGAACAGCATTTGAAACATTTTTGTAATTGGAAATAGTATGCCGCTAAAAATAATGGTTTAGGAATTAGTTATTAGGCAATGGTAAGAAGGGACACTCTGTATAAAGTAAAAATATTTTTTTTTTTTTTGCATCACATTGTTAGAGTTTTAGGAGTATCAATATGGCTGTACTATTTATGATAATTGCGACAGACCCAAATATACTGTAATGCCCTTAAAATAATTCAGAAATAATTTTCCCCGACATGCAAAATACTTTTATCAGTAGTCTACATTTACTTTTGAAATAATATAGTTTTCAAAGCATTAAAATAAATTTGAATGGGATGAACAAAAATGTATTTTCTGAATAATATAAAATGTAAAACATTTAGAATAAACATGTACAAGCACAAAAGAAGAAAGTGCAGAAACCTCAGTGCTTAATAAACAATATAAGCATAGAATAAACATTTTACACTATTATAATTGTGAAAGCTTCGGATGGGATGTTATTTCAAATCCATCTTGTTCAGCTGGATTTTTTAAATTAATCGAAATACTTATGTATGAAAATGAAAATCTAGCATCCTACAATTTTATTTGTGTAAAGAAAATATTAAGAAACGAGAAAAATTCTTCATTTAAAAAAATTAACCATCTCTGAAAATCCTGAATGATCTTAATCTAGGGTCCCATTTCAAGTTTTTTAATTAGTGAGCTCAATGAAAATGGGAAACTGCTGAGGTGACGTTCAAGAATTCTGTTTCGCGCATTATTGGTGAAAATCTGCTGCTAAATATATTATTCACCGATACAGGTTTTACTTCGTCGCCCGCAAAATACTATGAGAAAATTTAATAGGTGATTATTCATTACCTAATATAATTATCCAAATACAACTTTCTTCATTAGAAAGTAGACATTCGGTGTCGACGTAGCGCATTTTTAAAATTTATTTTCCTACATTTTAACACTTTCATTGCACGCACAGTACCTGTACTATGCTAGCCGCCTGACATGTGAGGAGCGTATAGTACCAGTATTCCTCAAGGTTTTCCCCCTTCTTGCCGTCTTTATTCAGCTCCCCCAATACGTAGCAACTCGCCGATGGGCTCGTTGGATTTTTAGCATTGAACAAGCTTTTGAACGCGACCTCTCGCCAACTCTTATCTATTTTTGCTACTTTTAAATCAAAGTTTATTTGGCTTTCTTCTTTTTTTGAGGGGGGGGGGGGGGTCAAAATTTTTTTTAAAGCTATTTTGCTATTTTTTGGTAAAATAAAAGTTAGCTGATAAAGAAAAAAAAAAACGAATTGCGTCCGATTGGAAGAACTTGGATAATTAACAAGCGCAATGAAAGTGTTAACTATTTTCAAAATACTTCGGAAACACTTTTAAAAAATGTGGATGCCTACTTTTTGATGGTAACAACAGCCTTTCGACAATTGTATTAGGTAATGATTAACCTATTTAAATTTTCCCATAGGCTAACATGAGATTTTTCGAGTGAAGCATCTTCTCAAGGTTTGCAGGATTTTCCTGACAAATAAAAAGAATTTTGCCAACGACAGCAAATGCAGAGATGACATGTGTCAAAAACAACGTTCTTATTTATCTCATTCTTGTAAAACATTAAAAAATACACATTTCCTTCATATTTCACTTACTTGTATAAATGCGCTCAATTAAATATGCGATTCAGGAAAGAACTTAGTAAAAAGTAAAGAAAAAGCTTAGTAAAAAGTAGAAGTAGATGGCGCAAATATTTTCACACTTTTTTTTACATAAAAAAAAAATAGGATTCAGCAAATATTTAAAATACGAAATTTTATAGAAATTTACTATTTTGTACGAAAACGTTATTCAACCACAAATTACATCGATACTTTTGCATCTGGATAGAAAATTTGTTATCTTCATCTACTTTATACTGATTTAACAGGAAATATTCTAGGATGTTGAAAATTCTTGATAATTTTACATGAAAGACCTTATCAACAAAGCGAATGATACAAAAATTTTATTACTTACGACTGTAGGGTAAATTTTAGATTCTTTATAGTTAAAACTTATTATTTACACCAAATTATTGAAAAAATTAAACATGATTGAAATCCATATCGAATTCTGAAAATTTAACAACGGAGAAAAGTACAGATTGTTGACTGTAAAATATAAAATAAACTTAAATAAAAAATAAATAGTCTGTCGCTCTGAAGGTAGTTTACTTATAATATATTTTGGAACCAAATGACAATCATTGTTTATTGAAACTGGAAACGCACAAAACTTCTGACATGGAACAACCCATTTAGGGTTACTGAGATTTATGAAACCTACTAAACTTCAACCCTCTGAGCGGTTTACCCGTATTTTTCCGTTTTCCCAAAACAATTTAAATCAGCTGTAGACGAAAATATTTTTAACACAAATGTATTTTAAGATATATATATAAGATAAAGAAATATGAAGTGCATTTTAGAAATAAACTGTGAAAGAAAAATTAAATTAACTTTAGTTTTACGAGCATTTTTATGAAAATGCAGGAAAGTCCTCAGATGCTCAGAGGGTCCAACTACGGAGGATCCAAACTTGATACTTGAACAATCAATTTTTTTTTCATTACGGATGTATGGTACATTTTAGATTCTTTTTTCTTTAAACTTATTATTTACACCAAATTAGTGAAATTATTTTTAAATGATTGAATTCTGTATCAAAATTCTGAAAATTTCATTTTTTTTATAACATTTATGATGCATAGAATGTTTTATTAAAAGCTTTTGTGATAGTCAAACTTTTTACAAAGTTACAACGAGAAACACTGTCACCCTTCACATAGGCAGAAAGCCCGTTCGGCCGATTTTGAAAGGAAAGGATATTTAAAAAAAAAAACTTGTGATATTTCTGTTGGCATTTACAGAGTCGGAAGAGCTGACTGAAGTTTTTTAAAAAACAATTTTTTATAGTAAGAGAAATAATGTAATTTTAAATGAGTTTTTTTAATTCACATTTTTTGAAATGTGGATTCTAAGGATCTAAGAAATCTAGAAAAAATATCTAAGAAAGGATCTTCACTGGATCTAAGAAAATATTAAGCCAAGTACTTTATTTCTCAACTGTCTAAAATTGTATTAAATAATGTAGAAAGAAGCGTACTTAACATTTTATTTCTTTGATTTGATGATTTTGCAAATATTTAAAAAAAGAGTATTTTTAAAGTCCAAAACAGACCTTTCCTTATTTTCGAAATGCGACCATTTTCGCAGTTTTTGCATTTAAAAAAAATGGACTCGATACATTTTCAGTTATTTTAACAAATTTTATTAACACTCGATCACTTACCCTCCTGTAATTTTTACGACTCGATGTCGAGAAACAGCTGTTTTACGCCAACTACACATTTGCATTCTACCTATTTCCTTGACTGCAGTTGATAAATTGACAATCTAATGCCAAGGTAGCATATATGCTGCCACCACTGTTTCCAATTAAGTAGATTTTTTAATTCAGATGTTCCATATTCATTCCAGAAATTTAAAATAGCAATACTTGCTTCATTTAATATCAAACGTGCTGTCATTAAATAAAGCTAAATTTATTATTGAAATTTTCTGGTATGAATTCAGATTTTCTAAATTGCGGAATTTCTAGAATGTATTCTACCATGGGAATTAGACGGTTAAATAGCTTTATAAAATATTACTTCAAAAAGGTACTTCATTTGTGGTATAGTTAAAAATTTGACATGTCAAATTTACGAAAGGTTAGTGACCTTTTTAAAACTTATAGTGATTTAGGGTTTCAATGAATTCCTTTTTTTTTTTATGTTCCATGTTTTTTCGGTGCCAACAAGAAGCCTTTTTATCGGACCTTATTTATGCGCAAGGTTATTAAGTAGTAACAGTCCGAAAGAAGTTTTCCGGGCCGAAACTGAACCGAAAACGAATTTCGGTCCTTTCTCGAGTTTCGGTCATAAAGGAAAATCTCTCAAATGAAATTTTAAGCTATTAATATACACATACATACAAAAATGGTATTAATTAATTATTCATAAACGGACATAACTATCTGCAGATGTAGTTTTACTTAATCACATGTATGAATGTGCATTTTTTAATTTTCAATAAAACCAAAAATATTACTTAATCATTTTCTTTTTCTAGTTTTATAACAAAAAATTTGAGGCCTCTATTATTTATTAATTTTGTCATTAAAAAATAGCACATTCATCTTTATTATCATTATAAATAAAGAAAGTTATTGTCTGTGTATCTGTCTGTCTATTTGTTTGTTGGCGGTGGCTAGGGAATTTTATCACACGTAGAAGTCTGTAAATTTGGTTCCAGTTAGACAAAGACAGGTTCCTAAAGGACCCGAGGCTCAAAGTCTGGATTTTTGTTTTATTAGCCGTTTCGTTGTTTTTAATTGAATGGAAAAAATCCCATTTACCCGATTTTTCAAGTTTGCCATTGATTTTGAGTCCCTCATAAAAGCAATCCAAATTCAATCTTTTTGTCTGATATACCTAATACATTTTGTTCTCTTTTCAATAAAGTTTATTCGGAATTCGTACAGCGATTTTTGAAATTTTCATACCCAAAGCAGTCTAAGTCTTTCCCAAACAAAATAAATAAAACTCTCTAAGAAATGAAAAGTTATTTAAAGATGATACATCATCAAGTAATAGCTTCATATGCAGTCTCTTTCATTATCTAATGAAAGAAATCATAATTTACCCTGGAAAAGCGACTTATGAATATATTTGGCATTTGTTTTTTGATCATAAATTTATAATTCATTGTGTTACATGATAGTAGTATTAAATAAACAAAAAAAAAAACATTTTTCTTTGACGAAAATATAAAAGTTATTTAAAAAAATAATTTTCAATCTACTTACTTCCATGAATGAATTTGGAGAACCACCCAATAAAAGCCTCTCACGTTGTTCTCTTAATTCTCGACGTTGTTGAGCTAACTGCAACCAAGCAGGAGTATGTGCATCTTTCCCGGCTATTTCTTGATTTTCTTTAACCATCCCTATACTAGAAAGGCTTCCATTAACTGATGTGCTGGGAGGTGGAGTTGTTATACTACATGGTCTATGCAAATGTTCTTCTTTTGAAACATGAGAATTATCAACATTAGATTCAATTTGAGCGTTTTTATTACCAATTTTCTTTTCACATTCAAGGGGTAAAGTATATGATGTGTCATCCAGATTTGCAATCCTCTGCCTCGGATGTAAATTCTCAGAAATCAAGGAGTCAACTGAAGATCGAGCTGGAGAATCTCTTTGAATTAAGTTCATTTCTTTCAAAGGAGAAACAGATCGAGGAACTACTTTCTCTTTTTCACAAAATGACTTTGACTTTTTCTTTAGGTCAGGTTTAGTGATATGTGGCTTAGAAATTTCAGATATTTTTATAACTGTGCTGTTCAGTGAAATACTAATCATATCTTTATTTTTATCAGTTGATTCTCTAACTGGAAGATCATTAGGGGAAGTGTTTGACTGTCTTTCTGTTTCATCTTTGTCTTTATCACAGTGTTTCTGTTTGATAGAGCGTCTTGCAAACACCCTGAGCAACTCAGGTTCAGGATCATCAGAAGCAACAGTGGATTCTTTAGGTGATTTCCAGTTGGTATCTAAATGTTTGGTCACTGAATTTTCTAAATCTGCAGAGTTATCTTTGTTTTCATTTACTGAAAACTGAGATGACTTGAAAGATTCGCTTTTTAAAATAAAATTCTTTTGTGACAATACTGATGAAGTATTTTCTTCAGAATCAACTCCATGCACAATAGGGACATGTGATGGTGTAGCAGGCTGAATTTTTATTTCCCATTTAGGTGTGCTTTCTAAAACTTTGTTTTCTTTCATATGTTTCACATCATTCTGAGTTAATTTAGCTGAATTCATATTCATTTTCACTTCTTCTTTATTTGAATCTTTAAATTCTGAAAATGTATTTGCACTAATGGAATTTTTATCTTTAATTTCAGGTTTAGTTTTGTGAATGCGTATTTGAACAGGGTACTGTACTTTTTCATTCTTTGTCTCTTTTTTGGTAGTTATCAGATCCCCATCCTTTTTAGTTTCAGAATTATACGTACCGGAAAATGAGTGCCTATTATTAGATTTATCATGATCTTTATTTTTTGTAACTTTTCGATCTGAAAGTTTTCGTTCAACCTGCGTGCTTGAGTTTTTCTTATTTTCTGAGGAACATTCTTTGTTTGTGAATGATATAGGTTGATATTTGCGTTCTTTCATTCTTTGACTGAAGGGAACAATTTCGACAGACACACGTTTCTGTGAATTTGCATTTTTTGCAGTAGGTGTGTTAGACCCGACATCAGGTAGGTGCGATTTCTGTAATGATTTAAATTGTTTTTCAGGCCTTTTCTGAATACCATCATTTTCGATGGTAGATGGTGAGCGTTTTTGAAATGATGTTGGAGATATTCTATCATTATTCTGAATGGGAACTGAATTCGGCCTCACATTACAAGAATTTGAATTCACGGATATTGTTATTATATCTTCTGACATTCTTTTATCACATGCAGTTGATGAAGAAGTGTAAACAACACCAGAATGTGCTGATGACGTTATTCCAACTGAACTTACATAAGGTTCACTTACATCTCTCCTCTTAGTGGATATTGCATCTTCCCCAGATTTGATAGAAATCTCAGATTTTTCCTCAACAGTAACATAATTATGAGCTTCAGTGACTAGAATATCTTTGACATCATCACTAGAAGATGAATGATGAGATACAAATATTCGACTTTCTTCCACACCAACAGACAGAGATTTATTACTCATAATACTTTCTTCTTCAAGGTAAACAGAAGAAACTAATGAGCTATCCTTTTTGTTTTCTGACACAGCTTCAGTGCAGAGAGAATCATTTTCACCTGAAAATCTTCTGTCTTTTTTCAGTGGTTTTAACACAAATTCACTATCAATATCTAACTTTTCAGAAATAGGTGATTTTTTTATTGTTTCATTTACACAATCTACCGAAGTCATTTTCAAGCTTTGAGGTGAAGTCAAATTGAGAGATTCAGAGAATTCTTGAACGCCATTTTGAATACCATGTAATGAAGTTTTCGATTCTTCTACTTGGTTTAGATTTGCATCATCAGATTCCTTATTAGTTTTTCTATCAAATAATTCTAAATGCTCTGAAAATTTTTCATAATGTTTTGCATCATCAGCTGTTTTTCCAATTTTCTCTGTATTTTTAAATGAATCTGATTTTTCAATACTCCTCACAAGAGAAGATACATTGACTGAGGATTCAGAAGTGTTTGCT
Source organism: Maratus michaelseni (assembly GCA_963931845.1). Classification (NCBI taxonomy): domain Eukaryota; kingdom Metazoa; phylum Arthropoda; class Arachnida; order Araneae; family Salticidae; genus Maratus; species Maratus michaelseni. The sequence goes on along the minus strand of OZ007586.1, from coordinate 246,439,384 downwards.
AGATAATCATCTACTATTGTATCACATGCAGGGTTTTCTTGTAGAGCGTTTTTAACAAGCTTGTAACTTTCTATCTCACTATCTTCAATTTTGTCAATTAAACTTTCTTTACTTTCTTCAAATGAATTCTGCTCGGAGATGGATTCTTCTTCATTGCTTTCAAAAATAGTTGTTGCATTGTCAGCAGTTGTTATAATCATTTCCTCATCCAAATCACATTGTGACTGAATCCACGTCTGATCTTCTTCAGTATGAGTTCTTGTATATGAAGAAGATTCAGTCAAAGTTTTTTCTTTTACACATTGAATTTCAGAATTATGCTGAGAAACTTCATTGTAAGATAGCGTTGATGAATGAGAATGAGAAGTAGTTAGTTTTTCCGCTGATGAAACGGAAGTAGAAATAACTGATTTCTCTGACATCATCGAATACTCTGAAAAAAGAAAAAAAAATATTAATTATCACAAAATTTACCTTATTGTGCATATAAAAGTGCTTGAGATGGACAAAATTTAAATACCATGTATAGATTTATTTCTTTCAGAGATTTCAAATTGCATGTTCTTGCTTGGGTCCTCTGTTACTTCAGGAGTTGAAGGCAAAGATGTAACTTTAGAGGCAGCAACCTGAAAGGAAATATTGTGAGCATTGACATGTTATGTTTAGTTAGATAATTTTCACATAAATGTAATACAAATTGATTTAATATCGAAAATTACATAAAAATAAGAATAATTTTATAAAGATGATATTGTAAACATGAATATGAATAAATGAGTCATTCTCCTAGAAACGTACAAAACAATGTCATGAATTATTTATATAAAAAAAGGTCAATTGAAAATATTTAACAACCAGTGGACCCATGTGAGGCTTTCGTAGTGCAATGTTTGAAAATTTTTGCTGATACTTTTATCATTAATTTTTAATTAAAAGCAGTTTTTCATCAAGCAACATGCTTTAATGAAATTTGAGTGTACTATGTCAGAAAACTGTAAAAAAAAAAAAACCTGTCGTATAATACCTCATTCATCGTTGTGTGTTTTGTATGTGCATAGGAAAAGGGAAGTTTACTTCGGAAATAAAGTATATATCAGTGGACCCGTGCAAGAGCTTCGCACATCAGTTTAATATTTCTCAGAAATATCATTTTTAGATGCAGGTTTAAATTTTTAAATATAAATTAAGGATAAAAATATCTGCAAACGACATTAGTCAAGTCAGAATATCATCTCATTTATTTCCAAGTTGCAGTAAAAAATGATTAAAGATATTAAAAATCACGCGCTATAAAGAATTAAAAATCATATTTTAACTGCATTAAAGGATGATGTCATCGCTTTGGGAAAAACACGGGACAAAGAAAAATAAATTGAATACACATAAAATACAATTTAATCTAATATAACAAAGTATAGCTTTTAGGCTACACGTGAAATACTACTGTTTTGGTCGATCGATGGTATCTATTCTTCTAAACATTAAAATTTTGCAATCATAAATATAAAATAAAACCGAATGGAGATGTCACACTTTATCTTTTTGTACTATTTAAGTTTTTTTTATAATCATTGATGAGCATGATATAATGCGGTGTTTTATTTTTGTGGCAACATTGATTTGAGAAAAACCTTTCATTTCATTTATGAAAACAATGCTGATTTAATTTTAAATTAACTGTAATTCTTAATCAAAACATGTTTTAACAAAATGTGAGTGTACTATGTCAGAAACTTTTCAAAAACCTTTCGAATACCTCCTCATTTATTGTTCTGCATTTTGTAGATGCATAGGAAAAGGGATATTGACAACAAAAATAATATATATGATGGTAATGTAATGTAGTAGTATAATCATACAATACATGCAATTAATCAAATAAAATATATTAATCTTTCATAAAAATAATTTGTCCGCAGAGTATCCCAGCTAAAAATGAACTGCAGAAAATTTGCAAAAAAGCAGTTGGAAAACTGCAGTGATTTGGCCGATTCCACGGCAGAATTTTTGAGGTCGATACAACTTCAAAATTACTGCAGTTTTATAAACTGCAGTAATTTTGCAAAAAAATTATTGTAAATATTTTCTTCTAGTGGCGCCATCTATGAGCCATCTTAGCATATTCATTTGTTAATATTTTTAAAAATACATTATCTCCTTTTGTCGAGACCGGATTCGATCTGACGATCCCAAGGTTAGCAGTCTAGTGTCTTGTCCATTCAGCCACTGAGTCTTGGTGACTAGTGGATTGCATGGGATTATACGGGGGAAGGGGATTAGATAAGCATTGATTTTTGGTGAATATTTACAAATGTTTAACTAGTTTTTTTTTCTATTTTAAACTACTTTTTCTGTTTTATTTTTTAAATTGTGAAGGGAGCTGTTTATATTTTTATAGCTTGTGAAATAATTGCGTGTGCACTCCGAAAATAATTTTAAGAATATATACCTTAGCGGATATTATTTAGATAAAGCATTAACTTAGGAAATATATATTTTTTAAATGTATTATATATATTTAACTTGAAAAAGAAAATATTTTTTTAATAAAGGGTATGTTTTTATAAAATTAGGCTTTCTGACGGGAATTACTAATAGATTTTCGTGAAGGCACCTGTTTTATTAATAGGAATTTTGTGAAGTGTATTGTTTCATTAATAATTTCCTGAAGGGACCTGTTTATATTTTTATGGCTTGCAATAAAAAAAATAATTTAATTTTAATAATTAATAACTTTTAAATAAAATAAGGAAATTAGTTGTTGCTTTTTAAATGAATGCGTAATTAAAAAAAAAAGTTGAGTTAACTTGCGAACTAGTTTTTTTGTTTTATTTTTAAAAATGTGAAGAGAGCTGTTTATATTTTTATAGCTTGTAAAATAAATTTAATTTAATTTTAATAATTAATAATTTATAAATAAAATAATTTTTACAGTTTCTTTCTACGATTAAGTTTAAAAATGAATAATAATTTTAATAAGTCCATTGACAAATTCTTTTGTTATAAAACATTTATTACTTAGTTAAATTTGTGTGTGCATGACATTTTCACTTAGAGATAGTTTTAAAAATAAAGTAATTTTGTATATGCACATGGTTCTAGCAATTGTGAACGATATTTAAATAAAATAACGCATGGGAAATTTAGATATTTTTATTAAAATCTTTTTATTGATTGAAACATTATAAGTGATGTTTAATAAAATCTTGTATATATATATATATATATATATATATATATATATAATTATGTTATATAATTAGAAGCTTTAATTGATTTTTAAAATAAGTTTTAAAATATGTCTATGGCTCATAGCACTTTTATTTTTTAAATTAATGTGCAAGATAATGATATAATATTGTAAGAATAGCAAATTAGTATAACAGATGATATGGTTTTAATGCATTAGTTTTGCACTTAAAATGTTATAGGAGGCCCTTGTTATGTTTGTGCCCAGGGACCCTAAATCTGTAAGTCAGTCCCTGATTAGGTCTGAGCTTTTAACGATAAACAACATTGATTAATTTTTATATGTATAATTTTATATGTTTTATATAATTTTATATAATATTATATAATATAATATAATATATAATAATATATATATAATATATAACAATATATATATAATATATAATAATAATATACAGGGTCATTCATAATTCCCTCCGGGGTTTCGAAACGTTATAGTAAAAAAACGAAGACGAATATGAAAAAAAGAAACATGTGAAATTATTCCGAAACTATTCAAGTTTTACTTACATACATTACAGGTGTTCTATGTGTAAACCCTTGGTCACACGGCATACATCCATGCGATAGTCCAGTTCCTGCCATACTCAGTTTCTTTAAATTTCCGGTACCACACATGAATTGTTTTGTCAGTTGGTCCCTGTTTTCGATATTTATTACGAAAGGCCCGTTGAACTGACACCACTGATTCAGATTTAAAGAAACTGAGTATGGCAGGAACTGGACTATCACATGGATGTATGCCGTGTGACCAAGGGTTCACACATAGGACACCTGTAATGTATGTAAGTAAAACTTGAATAGTTTTGGAATAATTTCATATGTTTCTTTTTTTCATATTCGTCTTCGTTTTTTTACTATAACATTTCGAAACCCCGGAGGGAATTATGAATGACCCTGTATAATATATTATATAATATAATATTATGTAATATAATATTATATAATTATGTAATATTATATAATTTTTATATGTTTTGAATTTAAAAGTTTAATTTCTATTAATATTTGTTTTGTTTCACTTAAAGAAGGGTGCGAGGACTTAACCATGTGTTAAAATTAGGTCATTAAAATAAAAGTCTTGAAAACAGTATTAATTATTATTAACAAAGTAAATAGTGAGTCATGCAATAATATCAATAACTAAAAAGCTTTAACATCACTTTAAAAACTTCAGATAAACAACAGAAAATATAACACAAGCTTTCTATAAATTAAGTTATGTAAAATTACCTTACACTAATTACAATTATACTACAGATACATCAGAAAATATACTTCTGGATATGACTGTAAAATTACTTCAAATTTACTGCAGTAATACTAGAAATGTAAACTCTCATTTTTTTAATTTATGATTGTAAAATGACTTCACATAAACTACAGTATTTTTGCAGATGATAGCTCACAGTCTTTCTGGAATAAATTACTGGAAAATTACTTCACATTAGCTGCAAAATAACTGAAGTATTTTTACAGTTGAAATTGCACTACAGAAAATCTACAGTTGACTGCAGAAAAACTTCAAAATAACTTCACTTCTGTAGAAAAACTGCAATTATGACAAATCAGCTTGGTGAACTGCCCCAATTTGTATAATTTATTGAGTCGATAAGTAGCTGTAATTTTTTTTTCTTGAAGTAACTGGAAAAAAAAATTAACGTAAAGATCACACCCTCAGTTCCATGGTCAAGATCATGAACATAGATCTAAAGAAGGACTTCTAACGAAATAGCCTTCCCAAGAAGAAAATCGCTCCTCGAAAAATGTCTCAAATAGGTGGCGCATGTGGTAAGACGGCTTCTCCATACGTCACTAGTTCGCCTGCTTCTTCAAACCGTCTATCGTCTATCTGATATACAGTTTCGGTTTGATGTTGTAGGTGGCGCTGCCTTATCAGGGATTCTCGCCGGCTGCGCAGAACCTTGCGCGTAGCTGTGCAGCTGCCATTTCGTTCCAAAGTCGCGACACGATATCAACACGTTTCCTTAGAAGTCCTTCTTTAGTTCTATGTTCATGGTCAAGATAAAGAAGGAAAGATTTATAAAATAGTAAAGTTAAGTAGAATAACATGTAATATTGATTGCAGAAAACTTAATTCAGAAGCATCATTCCATTTAGGATAATATTTAGTGTGAAAATAAAATATGGGAAAAAGTCAGGTCTGTGGACATCATGATTGCGAAGATAGCATCAAGGTAATGAAATAATGAAGTTTTAGCGAAATCTTTTTCATGAGCAGGATAAAAAATGACATTATCTATACTAATAAAAGGAAGTTTCGTTCTGTGTGTGTTTGTTTGTTTCTTTGTCTGTTTGTCTACGATGGCTAGGAAAATCTGGCGCACCTAGAAGTCTGAAAATTTAGATTTAGGTAGTCCAAACCATCTACTGGTGCACCTGAGTCTCAGAATTTTAATACTTTGAAAATTAGAGTAGTTATTAATTAAGAAATCAAAGATCACAAATAAAAAATCACTCTTCCGAAATCCGCGCGCGCATGCTCAGAAGCCCTTTTTAGCACTTTCCAACCTAGTTGAAAAGTGCTTATGACTTCGGTTTGTCTGGCCGTATGGCCGTCTGGCCGTCTGGCCGTCTGCCGTCTGCCGTCTGTCCGTGCTCTAACTCCCGTAAATATGCTCGGATTGCTCTGCAATTTTTATATGTTATAGTTGTTATCTATAGCATGTTCCCTATTTCAACGGAAGTGTGTAGCACTTATAGTTTTATTACAGGGTCACTCAAAAGAATTCCGTTACATTGCGGTCTATGGGGAAAAATCATTTGCGGTTTATTTAAATAATGTTTCAGTATTTTAAACGCATTGAAATTTATATATATCACTAAGGTGCATTAGAAGAAGCTTAATATGTAATAGGGTGTGCATAGCACTTATAGTTACTTCACAGGGACAGTCAAAAGAATGCCGTTACATGACGTCTATGGAGAAAAATCGTCTGCGGTTTATTTAAATAATGTTTCACTATTTTAAACGCATTGAAATTTATATATATATATCTAAGGTGCATTACAAGAGGCTTACTACAGAATAGTGTGTGTATAGCAGTCATCGTTCATTTACAGGGACACACAAAAGAATTATCTACTGTCTGTTAACACTAATTCCTGGAAGTGCGTTTTAAGTTACTAAACGCGATTTTAATTTTAACTCGCTTTTTGTCTATTACGTGGTGTGTATAAATTCTGTAGATGCTATACAGGGCAGCACAAAAGTTCGCGAACACATTTCCGTTTATTGACAGAAACTCCAGAAAGGTAATTTTAAACTGTGCTACGCGTTTCCTAACTAAACTAAAATTTAGCATCCTAGCATATACAAATCTATAGATCATATACAGGGCTGAATAAAAGTATTCGGATATTTTTCCGAATATTGTATCTGTTGGAAATTCCTGAAATTATGTTTTTAAATATGTTATGCGTTTTCCAAATTGTTTACTTAGATGTTATCTTTTAGCTTATTAAACGGTATGTTTTGTAAAATTATTTTGGAAGCGTTGGGAAGTGCTACATAATCTATGCTTGACGCATGATTTTTCGTTCTTGTTTATACCTTCCGTGAATAGAAGAAACAAAGTACGAGTCTTACCAGTTCCTTTTTAAGTTTTTCTAAATTCGCCATGGGCGAACGGCCGGAAATACGGAAAAACAGTCTACATATTCCCGAAGAACGTATTTTTACGTCTCGAACGATCCGATTGGTTCAAAAAATTTTCACATTTAACCCTTTAAAAAAATAATCAAGAAGCACTGAATTCATGTTTTTATTTTCTCCCGTTTTGCGAGCCTTGCATCCACCGGACTACAAGAGTTACGGAAAAACAAAGGTCATCAAATTAAAGAGCTGACTTTGCCCTTTTCAAAGCCACCTTTGGTTTTAAAAAAATACGAAAGTTAACCTTTCGAAAGAATATATTTTCTGTACGCTGTTTCGCGATTTTTAAAAATTCGCATCGACGTTCAGAGCAAGGTACGAAAAACTAAAAACACCAGACAATATCTACATTTCTTTCCTTTTCGACATCTGTATTTATTTTTAAAAAATTAGAATATTAACCCTTCGAAAAAAATTTGCGCGCAGGACTCACTTTTGCGAATTTCGATTTTCTGCGACATATAAAATCTGGCATCAGCTCTCTAAAATAACCAAAAAAAAACACATTTAAAGACATCTACGTTCTTTTGTGTTCAGGCAGAAATCTTTAGTTTAAAAAAAACATTCACATTAACCCTTTCGAAAACTTTTTTTACGGTAAGTCAATTTCGCGTTTTTAACGGTTTCTCCTATCTTTAAAAATTTGAATCGGCGTTTATAAACAAGATACGAAAAAGTAAAAATACCGCGCCTAATCTACACCCCTTTGCTTTTAAAAATCTGGTATCCTATTTGAGAATTTTTAATTTTAACCCTCCGAAAAAATAGTTTCCAAAACTTACTCACGCGATTTTCGTTTTTCGGCCCAGGTTTAAAAATCGGCATCGACTCGGAAAATGCAAATACGGACAAATAGTAGACTCCAGATCATAGACACGTTCAGTTTCTTCCAAACGCACCGTTGAGTTAAAAAAAATATCTACATTAACTCTTTCGAAACCGATTGTTTGCGTAACCTACTTTCGCTATTTCCACTATTTTGGCAATGTTTATGAGGTTAAATTTCTACTAGGAAATTTGGTTGGGTAGAGTGTTCTGAAAAGGCCACTTGCAGAACAGATTGCGCCCCTGGCGGTGGAAAGTGGAACTTTAGGAGTATCTCTGGTCATATGAGCTCGATTACGACGGGGTTTGGCTCATTCGACTTGACTTCTATAGCCTTAAATATTTTAGTTGCACTTTCGACCGCCAGGGTGCACTTTACGATCTTGGATTCTATGAGCCCGATTACGACGGGGTTTGCCTCATTGGACTTGATTTCAATAGCCTTACAGATTTCAGTTATATTCGTATAGAACAGATTGTTATTATCTCGGGCCCGGGCGACGCCGGGCGGTTAGCTAGTATTGAATAAATTTAAAGTAATATAAAAAATTAATTAAATAGAATTTTTTTTCAGAAAATTTAGTATTGAAAGTATGTTTCTGGGAGAATGACACAAATGTGTTTATATATTTGTGTGTAATATACTACTATAAGTAATATTTTAATAATTCACATGATTTATAATTAATATCACAATAATCTATGTGATTTTTGAACATTTGATTTCTTTAATATGTAAAATTTTTGAACTTGAGGCAATTTTACACCATAATTTGTCTCCAGCCCACAAAAAAATTGATATTACTCACCAAAAACATATGAATTATCCATTATTCATAATCTCTAGATATCACATTATTATTAATATTGTAGATAATACCCATGAATGTTTTGCGTTTTGACTCACACACATGTATGTGTATGTTAACAAAAAATTATGAAAATTAATTACACCTATTAATTCATACCTATGCAAAGAGTGAATATAATCATAAGAATATATAATCATATAGATATATAATCTAATTATAATTTGCTAGGCACATTCCAAAATTAAGTTTCGAGCAGAAATAGCTGAAAAGAAAACTAAGAATATGCATATATAGAGTGTCCTGAACTATCACTGAAAGAGCAGAAATAAAAGTGGACGATGCACCCCCCCCCCCCCCACACACACACCAAAAAAATGGAAGGAAATAATATTTTGCCGTTCAATAATGCAAAACTTTCTTCCACATTTTATTGGCTCATTTTCAAACCTAAAAGCATGAAAATTGCAGGCATGACTATTGAAGTGATTTGAAATCGAATAGCGGTTTTTCGAGAAACGTATTACATATTGAGTATTAGGTGATTTCTGTCTCATGATAACTTTTCTTGGGATATCTGGTCTGGAAATTCTGCTAATAAAGCTAACTTTAAGAGTATTTTCTGAACGAACCTTTGTCTTCATTGAAAATTTGTGAACGCTATTCGATTGCATAATTTCTGAATAAGAGCATTCTTAATCATTTGCATTTCCGATTAAAAAAAGAAATAGAAATATGTCAGAAAGCAGCCACTTTGGATTTGAAAACAGCCTTAAACAATCAGTGTTCTGGAAAAGAAAGATAAACTGCATTCAGTATAGGAGCAAACGGGTTTAAAGAACAAAATGTATGATTAAAAAAGACAAATGCTGTTAAGTTGTGGAGTTCTCTTTTTGGTTGCCAATGCAAAACTCTATACAAAAATATTAACTAAAGAACACATTCGTCATATATGGAAGATTGATTTCAGGATACAGTCTAGTCTTATCTGTTCTAATCTTATCTGTTCAAACGTCCATTTTCTCCCCGAGTTGAGAGTTACCTGTTATCGTAGAAGTTATTCATAGTTCCAAAAACCTGTCAAGAATTTTGTTGAGGTATGAGGAAAATTTCTTCAAAAGATTGCATGATGGGACAAATGCATGAATATATTTGGCAACTACGAGAATAAAATTGCCAAAATGTCATTTTATGTTCAAAATTTCTGTCTCTGTTTGATATATAGGTTGCTTCTGAAAAACTAAGATGAAACTTACCTTAACTTCATACATAGCGTAAAACCTTTTTCAATGCTATACTTGTGATTTCTAATATATTATTACTAGTATAAATGCCCGTCATAGGACGATGGGTAGAAATCATGGTTTTCACTTAAAATTTGAAATAATTGATAAAAGTATTTATATACTAAACAAAATATTCAATGCGCGAATTTTTATTTTTTTTTTTATCAATGAATCTCAAAAATGAATGACTCCCTACACAGCTCATTTCTTAATTAGCAATATTAAACGCGATTTCTGAGGAGTGGATCGGGACAGCGATTCTGCTTCTCGATTAAGCTTCTTTTCAAAATATTGCTTTGGCGCCTTCCTGCTGAAATTGCAGTTTTTTAGGCATATTTCTAAAATAAGAAAAATCCAGGACGTATCGATTTAATTCGCTATTAACTTTTAAAAGCTTTATCTATATAACTTTAAAATTTCATTCAATATAAATAAAATGAAAATTGTTTTTTATTTCAAAAAAATTAAAATTAGTTTTTAAAATAATTTTTTTAAGATCTTACCTTATAACCTTATATCCACTTAATTTTTAAAATTTTGTTTGCATTCTAAATAAAATGGAATACAGTGAAACCTCCCTGAAAGACCACCTCTATAAGGAGACCACCTCTCATAAAGACCGTTTATTTATGGTCTAAAATTTTTGGCTATAAGCTTAATGTTAATTTTCCTCCATTAAAGGACCACTATTTCCAGTTTCCCTCCCTGAAAGACCACTTTTCAGTCCAAGAGTAGAATTACTTTCCTTTGTATGGGGAAATCTCGAAATTCCACTCATATCCAGAAAACATGCTCTGCAAGTTTGCTTCCTTAGACCTCATGAATCAAGGTAATTTCTCCCCCCCCCCCAGGGTAAGAAGGAAAACGCCGAGTCTCGTGCATATTTAATGTGACTATGGTTACGGAAAGATAAGTTGGTGTTGGTGGGAGAAGGGCTATTGTTGCCTTTCCTGGAATTAAGTAACAGACACCTGTAAAGTTCAGGAGTATTTTTTTTAAACGGTTAAGTGTGTGTATGTGTGTGTGTGTGTGTGTGGGGGGGGCTTCTACTTCATGTCAAGAAACACTTGTTGAAATCAATAAATTGATAGAAAGTTCCATACCTGTTAGAGATGATACTAAGATTAATAATTTGTTTAAAGAGATCAAAGAATGTTTCGATACAAAAATTGTTATTGAGAAATTGTTAAAATCAAAGCAAACTACAATTAATTCCTTCTTTAAAGCTGTATAGACATGAAATATAATAAAATAATTCAATATCATATTTTTTTTTGTAATATGTATTTCACGAAAATTTGCTTTACCCATCACCTCTATTCAGAGACCACCTCTCTGAAAGACCGATTTTTTATGGTCTAATGGGTGGTCTCCTTAGAGAGGTTTCACTGTATTTCGTATCATATGTAATTAAAATGAGCAATATAATACCGTGTATACTACATATAATTATTATATCAATGCAGATATATATATATTTTTTAATATAGTAACATTTGAACTCAACTTTGTAGTGAAAATAATTTGTAATTTAATAACAGAATGTGAAAAAAAAATAACATTCAGCCATACTAATACAACTTAACAGTTGCAATTTACTTATGGGTTAAAGAAAAAGATGATTTTTAATGATCAAAATTTATTATAGCTTTCTTTAGGCATATTAAAAAATCAGGATTTAATTAGAGATAAACTTTTAAAATTTTAAGTTATATGAATTTATATAAAAATAAATAGAAAGAAAATTATTATTTATTATTATTACTAATTTCTTAATTATATTTATTAATTATGAAAAATTCAAAAATTGTGCGAATTTAGTTTTATCAATTTTTAAGAGATTAAGTTTTATAGATTAATTTTTTTTAAATTGTTTGCATTATAAATAAAATGATTAATATTTCTTTAAAAAAGTAATTAAAATATAAGGAATATATAATACAATGTGTTCATATATAATTGTAGATAAATTGAAGTTTTTAAATATTATGTTAAAAACCAAACTATTTGGTGAATGGTAGAAAATATGTAAATATAATTTTCAGCCATACTAAAGCAATTAAAAGACACAGTTTGCTTATGATACCAAGAGAAAGGTGTTTTACAATGATCAAAAGTAATACTTATCTAAAATCTCATATAAAACAGCACAGCATTGATATGTATCGTTTGAATGATTTAAGGCTCTTACAAGGGTATTTTTTGGAGCTCTAGACAAATTTGCAGACCCAGAATAATTAGAAAATAAAAGGGGAGGTTAAAACTATTTTATTGAATAAACACACACTTGCAATTTCCTTCCATTTGAAAAAAAAAATGCATTTTACTAAGATTTTTTGCAATAAGGATGGTCAAAATCAATTACAAATTGATAAAAATGAATTATCACAATTTAAAATTTTCATAGCAAATAAATATATTTATGAAATAAATAAATATATTAAATGAATTTTTAAATAAATATATTTTTGAATTTTTTTAATAGAAATTTA